>JAQLOL010000020.1:10702965-10715053 GCA_029783665.1 Naso thynnoides | reverse complement strand
GCCCCGCCTCTGAAGACTTACTCTGCTCTGATTGGCCAGGTCAAACACACACCTTCCAGATGAACCTATAGAGAAGCTCAGCAAACTGTGACACACCAATGGTCTGAGATAAAAAAAAATACTGATGAGAACGGAGCTTTCAGAACCAGTAGAAACAGCCCACAGAGATTACTGCCACATACCCTTACCTCACTATTACACACTTTGGCATCATTTAAAATGGCAATCCAACTTTGTAACACCATTCATGGGTTGAAAGAGACAGAAAAGCATCCTATGACCCATTCAATGAAAATTCTTAGCAAGGTGATTAAAAAAAAAAAAAAGACAAACATGAATGTGACTAAATCCAGCAGCTTGTGCTACAAACCAACAGGACCTAAGCTTTAATGTGAAACACTTTAAGGCATAAAACAAAAGTTCACACCCCATTGCTGAAGATGCAGTGTGGAGAAGGTCGCCTCTGCAGTGTGGTGCTAAACAGTACAACATGTGTCAGTTAAGGTGATAACCTGCAAAATTCTTGTTTTTCTGACAACGTCTTTGATGATTAGCAGCAACTGCCTCAGTGCTTTGCAAGGAAGCTGCTCATTAACACTGGCTGCAGCTTCACAGCTTCATACTGCACATTTCCCCTGTCTGTCCAATCAAGCTGCTGTTGTTGAGACATAACATTAAATGGAATACTTTTTTTTCAACCAGGAAGCACATTGAACAACAAATGATTTTAACAGTAGTAGTCAAATTAAGGGCTGTCATTTTAGATATTGGAAAGCAGCTACTGCAAGCTGTTGAGATTTTCCAACAAAAAGTTTAAAAAATCTGTTGTCACACTTTATGATGTCATCAACTCCCTCCACCCACCCAGCCAAAAATTGGTGAATTTTCACTTGGCTGAAAATGCATGTTTTTCTACTTGAACATTTAAACGTTGTAGTGAAGTTAAGACCGTTTTTAATCCAAAACTCTAATACTCAAATAAAAGAATAAACTCTGAGCTCTCCTTCCACAAGGTAAACAGCTCCAAATCAGGGCCAAATCGTGTGACTCCAGGTGTTTCACCTCCTCCAGAGGCTCCGGTCTGTCCCCGACTCTTTTTAAGGTGCAATCAGTGGCAGAAATACGCATGATAGTCAATGGGACCCAATGTTTTGGAGATTCAAAGTTTACTATATAATTATCTGGTACAGCCATAGTAGAATCACAGCAAGATATTAGAATGTATAATATCTATTTACTTATTAAACATTATACATGAGAGAAAACAATGCCATCTGGATTATTAAGTCCCTCATTTGCTTAACCAAGTATCAAATCATGAGGCAGCAACGTGTTTGCTCGGTCACCACCACTGGTCTTTAATTACAGGTGTAATCAGGTGATCACCTCACCGGACTAAACTCTTTCTTAGCTGTTGTGTGCACAGCATTAAAGTGAACAAAAAAAAGAATAATAAGGTGGCATAAGGTAGTACAGAAAATTGTGAAATAAATGCTTCCTTCAACTTGGGTTCATATGGTCAAAATAAATGAAATACCAAAATTGTTTGCTGCGTGTCGTGAACCAGCTGCTGACAGTGGCACATTAATGCCTACATGCAGTTGGCATCGTTAGGAGACAAAATGTTCCCATTTCTGACTGTCTGAGGCCTGCAGTGCAGACTGGCAGCACCGACGCTGAGGATTTTACACTTAAAAAATGCACCTCTAGACAAAGATGCTTGGCAACAGTGTGTATTTCCTAAGAGGCTGGAGACTAAAGCAGGACTTATATTTTCTCAGCAGTGAGTCATTTTGAAGTTCGACTCTTATTTAGTCAGTCTAACAAAGGCGCAGAGAGGCAAACGCAGATATAATGTAATAAAGGCAGAGAGTGACAGAACTCCCAAAAGATGTGCAGAGAGGATAGCTGAGAATAAGACAGCCAGAAAACACTTTCATTGTCACATGGATGGAGTGTGTGAATAAAACAAATGGCCCTATTAGAACGATTATATCAGTAAGTAGGACAGAGAACCTAATCAGGTTCAAACACCCAGCAATTTCCTTAATTAGAATTAGCTCTCTCTCTGACTCTGTGTGTCGCCATCCTGTACAGACGAGTCCACACCCAGCCACGATGGACCACAAGGCAAAACTAATGACAGACGGAGCTCTTTCAAACCAGCTCCACAAACACACACATGAACACAGGGACGCAGAGGCACTAAAATACAAACACACACCCATGCAGACGAAAACAGCACCTCCCGTCACTGCATATGCACACACTGTATATCGTGATACAACAACGACGAGCAAACTGACTCATCAAATCACGCAGCTCAAACGTCTGAAATAAACACCGAATCAGACCGTTCCACCTGTCAAGATTACGTGAATCAAGCTGTGGATTCTGCAACTACAGCCTACATGTCTTGAGGGAAAACAAGCACACCATAAACCACCTCTCCTCCTTTCATCTGTCCCTTTTTCTTTCTCCCAACTCTCCCTCCCTCCTGCTTTCTCCAACTTCCTAACACCAACTCCTTGAGTTACTGCTTGTCGCAACAACTGCCTCATTGCACCCTCCCAATGTCTGCATACATTCTGGCAGCAAATCGACAAACACTCCCAATGCCACATTGAATCGCTCTTTTAAACTGGCAGCTGCACATACAGATGTGCTTCAGATGATATGAGAGCCATCTCTTCCTGTCACAGCAGAGCACTCTTGCTGTCGCTTTACACTTCATCTCACCTCCAGTCTGCTCCTCTCCTTTTACACCACGGACCTCTCAGTCTCTCTCTCTTTCTCCTCTCTGTATCTTTTTTTTGCAGCCATCTCTGCCTCTTTCTTCCATCCTCCAACCTCTCTCCTAACCCCTCTGGACAGAGTTTCTCAGTCTCTGCTCCTCTCTGTTCTTTATTTTCATCTCTTTCTCTCTCTCTCAGCTCTCCTGCCCTCCCCCTCACTCGGGCTGTCTCAAGGGGTATTTGTCATCATCGTGTACCATGCATGGAGCTGATGCCTTCAAATTAGGCAGAGGGAAGAAGGAGGGGGAATGTTTGATAATGATACAAACAAACTGGGGTTGACAAAGTGCAGATGCTTCAGTGGCCGGGCACTAACACAGCACTGTCTTTTGCAAAAGCCTCAATGCTGCCATTAGAAGTAAGCAAGTGACGGTTATGCCTAAACATCAGCGATGATGTATAAAAAAAAAAGCACTTAATCAAAACTGGTTTACTGAAGGTTTCATTGTTGTTTTGCCATGATACATTCAGGCATGCTGCTAATTTTATACACTTGTTTTTCCAGCTGTTACATTCATTTACAAGTCAGTATATTCAGCGTCTGACATTTAAGGGGACATTTTTGAGGGGAGGAGATTTTTAAAGGTTATGGTGCTTTGAGCTACATACTAACACCATACTAATATGCTCACAATGACTATGTTAATACATTGACAATTAGCAGGTATAACATTTACCATGTTAACTGTGTTAACCATCGTTGTGTGGTGTGTTAGCATCTTAACATTTGCCTATTAGCATGAATGCTGCATTCACGCAACAGGCAGATCATGACAACCTATGTGAAAACGAAAAAGTGATCACAGTATAAACACAAAATACAGCTAAAGCTGAAGCTAATGTCATTACATTTGCAAGTCTTCTTCCTTCTGTGCCGCAGTTGGCAAGTGCTACAGCAAATCATCTGCTCGCTAGCAGACAGATCTCTGCCCCAACTGGCACTGAGGATTTAATTTGATTTGATTTAATTTGATGATGGTGGTAGACGAAAGTCATGGGATCTCCAAAACATCTCTAGCCAAATTTTATGGCAGGCTATCCAACAGTTTTTGCCATCTTTCACTAAAAAATCACAAATATCAATATCTTGCAACAGTGTCAGTCCATCATCATTTAAGATTATTTCAGCCTGGACCAAAGTGAAGCCAGAGCGACCATGCATTGCTGTCTTTCTTCAGGAAGGAGATAGAGGATGTCTGTTCCACCTCTGAGACAAATGGTGGATGTCAAAACTCTGGTTCCCTCATTAACAGGCACAGGTAGGATAACAGGGCCTCGTCCTTGGCTCCGAAATAACAATGATCACATGTGACACTGAAGCCGCCCCTGGCTGCCGACCAGGAAAAGGATGAGGTAAGACCATGTAGGAAGAGAGGAGTCACAGTGCTCACACTGCAGAATAGTTCAGGTATCGCTTTTCCCCTATCCCACCTTCTTTCTCTCCTTACATCACTTTTTTTTCTCTGCTCCTCTCTTGGTCTCACTAAACATGCCTCCTTCTCTTTCCACACTCTTTCTTTTTATTCCGAGCAAGCTAATCAGAAGTTCATTCAAGGGTAGCTGGTGGATTTGGGCGAGCTGCCTCGGTGAAGTCGGGTTTGAGCAGTCATGTTACAAAGCTGAGGTTAAACGAGGAAAAATGATGTCGTATACTATTCATACAGGTAACAATCATGAACCGAAGCCAGTGCTGAATCATTTCATGCCCTGTCAATGCAGACTACTCCTTCACACAGCCACAGACTGGTTATCTAACAGATTGAATTGAGCATTGTCAAGTGGAAGACTCAGAATTATGAATAAGCGACTGGTAATGATGAATATAGTGGAGTGAATAGCAGCCTTTGTGGAGCAAACAGACCTTGTTGTTGAGTAATGGGCAACTGCCAAAGTGGAAAAGGAATTTCTGATTAATACACAGAACAAAAGGATACACACAGCAACAATGCAAACACGCAAGATGTCATACTTTGTGTTGTAGGGAGCAGCTTTAAAGGTACAATATGTAACACTAAATGTCACCAACAACTGTATCTTTGTTGTTTTATTTTGTTGGTTTGTGTACTTACATTATCACAAATGTTTCAAACGTGTTCAAACTCAGAGAAATCAGTAAGTTTATTTGGGATAATGCAACGTTTCATTATGTTACCTGTCACTAACGTCCAGGGTAACACCAGTCAGAGAGTGAGGAACGAAGTCGGCAAACATGAGGAAACTTTAAAGGAGAACTCCGGCCATTTTTGACCCTTTTCTCATTTTCCTGAGGGTCACTCAGTGTTGGGGGTAGCAAAAAACGCAACTAAAAATGATGCGACCAAACCGGAGTTTTCTCTTGGCTACCGGAGCTTCGGGATAGCTATAACGCTAACTAGGGGGGCAACCTTTTTAACCGTATTGCGCCTGTAAACACACTCAGAAAATCAATCCAAGACCTGTGGTACATTAGTCGGGTCCTTACGAGACACCACCAGGCACACTGCACTCATATAGTGTAGCGAAACTGTATGAACTGTATGTTTCTGCATGGAGTCACTCACCTCTAGTGAGTGACTACATGCAGACATCTAGTGGCAGGGAGTTTGTCTTGCAACAGTGCCTAAAAATTAACAGAATATGTTGCTATTTCCCATACTCAAAAATTTAACTAAAGGCAAGGGGGGTGCTGCTGCATTTTAATGCAAATTTAATCAAAATGGGACAAAAAAAAAATGTTATTCAGAGCACACAGAGGGTCATATGGAGGACTAACAACTCAGGCATTTAGAGAAACAGACTCATTAATTTTTAAGGTGCTTTAACAGAGGGCGTGAGTGTCAACTTCAGGCCTGTTACATCTGAGCGAATAGACCAGACTCAAATCTGGCAACTTTTTGTCAGTAAATTTGTAGTCACAACTACATTTAGTGGATGTTAATTGAATTATGGGAAATGAGGCAGCTTTCATCAAAATTGAGGGTATTCAGTTTTCGGCAGTGTTTTAGGAGGTCATTCATAATTATAATCATCATAATTATTGGATAATCAGCCACACTAGTGTAGTGTGACATTCCAGTGAACTTCAGGCCATCTGGGTTTTTCTATTTCCACCAGAAATTATGCAGGTCACCATGGCAATGAGGGCTAAAGGATAACAAAAGAGTAATTTAAGATACTGCAGCAGTGATTCAGGCAGTCTGACGGCTGTGGAATAACCGATCTGTACGATGGTACAGTATTCTATTTCTGGACAGGAAAGACGGAGGGGGGTCAGATCAATACCCAGAGGAACTAGTGGCTTTTATACATTACTCTACCACTCCTCCCATTTCCTTCCCAGCTCAATGTCAAGCAAAGGAAGACACATTTAATGACTTAATCTACTTTGATTTCTCATGCCTTCCAAAACAATGAGCTAGGGGGAATCTATGCAGAAATCATCATTATTTATTCAGCTCTGGAGTTTCTACAGAGGAATGTTGAGAAGGTCAGTAACGCTCTTTCTGAATGGAAACAGGCACAAGAGCCTCACACAAACAACAGGCTGTTTTCTCTTATGCCTCGATGAACTCCGATCAGAAGCAAAGTGAAAAAACCAAAGATATTTTGACTCATGCAAATATGGATGTAGCAGCATTAGTAATGGGGTTTATTTTCCTTGACAGCCAATCTTTTCAGAAACACAATCGTGGCCGTCTCGTAGCACTTTTGCGAAGGGAAAATGACATAACGCAGAGCCCCCAAATCAAGTCTCCCATGCCAACAAGTCGGGCATGTTGCTGCAGACGACACATAAGGTATATGTTCTTTCATATGGGATGCTGTGGATTGATCGAAAAAGAAATAAGACAGGGAGAAAAGAGAAAATAGAGGGGCGAAGGCAGAGAAAATGTCCTAGGAGAATGGAGCTCAAAAAAAGCCTGTACTTTGCTGTTGTGCAGGCATTCATCAGTCAGCACTGACAGTGTGCAAATATGTGAGCTGGTACAGAATGTCCTGCCTGAGCTGTATGAACACTTTCACCACATGTAGATTCTTTACTAAAGGTATTGGCCAGAATCAGCTTAAAAGATGAAAAATAAAAGAGGAGACGAGTGAAAACTACTTCAGTGTTAATTACACACTGCAACCTCTTTAACATTACAGAGCCTTCAGTGGACAAGTCAGTACAAACTTATGATGTGCTTGCAAGGTGACCAGAAACACAACTCTAAATAAACCATAATGTTGCTCTGTAACTAATGGATGCATAAAAAAAGAAACTCAGACACCGAAAAGTTTACTATATCAACTTAAAGTTGATAACATGTGTCAGTGTTCACATCTTTTCTCTGCAGCCCTCAAGTTGCCCCCCCTAAAAACTTATTGCAAGTTTTAAATAAATGGTTAAACTTTATAACAAAAGAAACGTAAGAAAACTCTGGCAACTTTTAACTTGCTAAATTAGTAGCGGCGCACACTTCATGACGCCTTTTATGTCTGTCAGCAGGGGTCGGTTTGGTCAGAGGGTCAGTGGAGCTAACGCCACAGTTTTGTCTGGCAGACATAGGTGCTTTTCATTTACTGAGAGCTTCAATGGCAAATCAACGCACAAAGAAAATTCAGCATCCAGGGGACAACAGGTCTAGAGGAAAAGAAAACTCAACATTCTGAGTGAGGGAATCAGGCATTCAACCGATGTCATATACTGTAGCGGACACATTTTGGTTTCAACATGAATTCTGGGAGATGAGGTCCAAGAGTATGCCTGCAATCACAGCTTACTGCCATCAGAAACAATGTACCACAAATCTTTGAGATTATCACTTTAAAGAAATCAAAGTACAGTAGTACAGGTCAGTTCAGAGAAGCAATATATTCAAATAGCCTACATGTATACATACTTATAGTTTATCTGAATGTATTATGTGCCAATAGCTGCATAGTTTATTTTAGAATTAATTTTTAAACATTCCATTTTTTGTGATAGGCTTTATGTGTCACTAATGTAATTGCTTGAACCATATGATGACTGGTCCTTGGCTCTACAAAGGTTTCACAAAGTTAACAGCACTGGCTTCACAGAAACAAAAAGAAGCTTAAAAAAAGTTAAGAAAAACAATGAAGTTTCTTGGTGACGCATGTTACTTCTGTCAAACATGAAAATGAATATTTATAAGAACTTCTACTTCAACAAAGAACACAGACTAAAAATGGAGGCCAGACAAAGGTGAAATAATTTTAACTGGAGATTTTCTGAGGTGAAATCTCAGAGAGAGGATCCACCGAGCTCTTTCTGTCATCTACAGCTGTGGGCTCTATGCTAATGTACTAGAAAGTGTTGTTTTCTGTCGAAACACTTCAGTCGGAGATAAAGGGAAGATGCTGATGAGCACTGACTCTTTTTCTCATGTGCATTTAACAAGCCCCCTTCATGTCCTACACCATTACCAAACCACGGTAAAAAACACAAAGCCATGCAGGAAAAACGGAGGAACATTAGCTGAAAGAGAACAGCGATAGAAGAGTCAAGAAGTCATTATCAGAGGACGCAACAGTGCCCAGCATTTTTTAATGTGTATTACTTTGAACAATCCGATAATACTGCTTTCTAATGAGGTTTGACTCATAGCCCTTAGCTCCTCTGATGGCTGCAGAGTGGCTAATGTGGAGCAATTCCCCACGACCAAGGCTAAAAACAGCATTCTTCACCCGCTCATTGTATCTCTCCTGGCTCTGCTTAGCAACTACCAAAAAAACAGAAAGAAATCAAATCCAGGCCTAGCATGAACAGTGAGAGAGGACAAAGGACAAGGTGACCGATTGCACTTCAATTCTTCTTTTTCCTTCCTGCAATATCAGTTACACGCAGGAGGAGGCTAGTTATTGACTCTGTGCTGATCACAGAGAATGAAGCCTGAACTCACCGATTAGGTCTCTCCAACTTGTCACTGCTTCCACATAAAGCAGGACACAGGCAACGCCAGCAGCACTCTGTGTGCCTGCAATGCATTAAGCTCTGGAGTGTGCATTATCATTTTCTGCTTACAGTCCGATCATCATCATGGCTATAAATGGAAAAGAGTAAATTTACATAGAGCATGAATGGGGATTTAAAAGTTGGTTGGCTAGAGGCAAAGACGCATTATGGGTGATACGATTAAGCCAATAAAAACTTGAGAATCTAGGGCAAGTGAATCACCACTGGCAAAACAGATGGTTTATCACAACTGAGGGAAAATGTTTATAGCTCCCCGAAACATACCCACATCTAATGGCTCAGGATACAGATATCTATAAAGAAATTACAGGGGATGCCTTTCCCTAATGTGTCTGATAGCACAGGTGGGACATGTGAGGGATTATCACTACATCCGGTAAACCAAGTCAACAAAAACCAGGTAGCAGCAAGGCACACTGAGCTGCCGGCAGGAGGGTGTGGCCTCTCTGATCCGTCACTAAACGGATATAAAGTGTATCAACAGAGCTGCTCTCGGTTTGCTTAAGATGAATGAAAAGTTCCCTTAAATTTGTTGTTTAAAGTCATAATGAAACATATCAATCATCTTCCTAAATGTGGGCACAAACTCAGATGGCATCATCAGACCTAGAAGTAACCTTGTTAATCCCCTTGGGAAAATGGATCCCCTGTATTGGACCCATCTGATTCATAGTTAACCTTAACTACACACACCAGGAGCAGTGGGTTTCCGTGGTAATGCCCAGGGACCAACTCCAGATCTTTGCCAGTGCCACAGTCAGAGGCACTGTCAGGAGTACTAAGCATAACATACATGTCTTTGATGGAGGGAGGAAACCGGAGCACCTGCTGGAAACCCATGCAGGCACGGGGAGAACATGCAAACTCCACACAGAAATGACCTGGATTCAGTGATAACTACTAAGCCACCATGCTGCCCGGGCTTGAAATATATAAATTAAAGAATCAGACAAAACAAATCAGTGTGGCTTCACATTTTCAGTGTAACCCAAGGTTGCCTACCTTACTCAGTTCTGATGCCTCGTCTCCTTGTGCCTGCACAGCTGTCATTCCCCAAACTTAATGTCTGAATACCAGACGTAATGAAACTCATTAAACTCTTCTTTAGGAAGGGTAAAATGGGCCAAGGGTTTGCTGTGACACTAAAAACGGATTTAATAGCCCTCTTTGACTAAATGACTGTAACTTGCAGAAAAAAAAACCCTAACATTGAGGAAACTGTATTTAATGTGTCATGTCATGGCCGACTCATGATCTGCTTAATTAGGTCAGTATTTACATGAATATTCAATGTATCAGACTAGTTCATTCCCAACCATCACAGGGGCATGAGATTCAAGATTCAAAACTCAAGATTAACTTTACTGTCCCACAAAGTTTGAAATTTGGCACTTTCACAATGCTAACACCACTAAAACTGATAGTATTCAATAGAGACAGACTAGGGCCCAACCGGTAGACAAGTTTGCTGATATTATCTGCTGATATTGGCCTGTCACAGATATATCAGTATCTGTGTTTATATTCTCCAATACAGATCTATATTAAAACTATTATTTAAGGCCGAATAAATGCTTGGACTAGTGATTTAAAATGATGTAATTACACAGTTTGTCCAGCAGAGCTAGTCCATATTTCACCAGCCAATAAGTGTAGTGTTTACTGTTCAGTGCACTCAGGGCTCCATAGTGTGACCATTAATCTGTAAAGCGGTTCACTTTTGAATAATTCCATACCATCTGTAAAATACTGTGAAGTAACTTGTCGGATGCTTTATGCGTTTCGCTTTGACGACTAATCCTCCGCCATCACCCTGCCGGTCAACTCTCCTGACTCTCGTCATATTAAAAGTGAAATATCACCATGTCTTCAGCAACTTTGTTTTGACTCAGCTGCTGCTGCTGCACAGCTGCTGCAGGTGGAGCGACGGTGGCAAGTAACCCAATCAGTGTGTGACCCACCGCTGTGTTACACCAGGATTACAAGCCTAAACAAGCCTTAAAGTCAGTCAAAACTCATTTGCTCAGTCTGCAATGTGCTTTTGATAAGTTTAAGGCCAGTTGACACCAAAGATTCACATTGCAACGAGACTGTTTTAGAACTTTGCAGGGAAAAGTTGCAGCAGTGCCAACTGAAAGTTGCACCGCGGCTGATGTCGTTGCAAGTAGTCTCCAGTGATTGAATGTGTCAAATTGCCAGGTCCAGTTTTAGAACGCAACATGTTTAATCAATGAGTGCTGCTGCTCAGGTGATTTATAATCTCACTGCAGTTGTTCTGCTCCACAGATCATTGCACCTCTTTCTTTCTTTCTTTCTCACTCTTTCATTAATTCAGTCACAAACTGGCTTTGCAATGCACACATTTTGTTTTCTCATGTCTTAATTAGGGCCCACACCAGTAAGTAACTCGCTGTCATCATGCTCATTTATAGTTTAGTGTGTAAAAATATCCAATTTATGGCTAAAATTGTACCAGCTATTTGTGAAGTGAGATGATGAAAAGAATGAATCTGGTTTATTTGTGTGTGTCAGTGCAACGCTGTCCAGAGTCCTGAAAAAACATTGATTGATTGATCGACAGACAGACAAATCATGTCGCTTAGTTCAGTTTCTTCACCTGCTTGCTCTTTCTGGTAGTTTGTGGTTGTTTTGGGCCTAACCTCATTTGCTATGAGTAAACAGGAAAGTGAAGCGACAGAGAGAGTGAGGGGGAGACATTTTGCTTAAACCGTAATCAGCTGTTGTTCCACTCCTCTTCCTGCTGGTTTTGAGTGACTACTGTGAATGCTCCGACTAACAATTGTAAAAAAATAACGCTCAGCTTGTGCGACAGCTTCATTTTTGTTTAGTTTTAACTGTGACCCCCAGGGTTATCTAGTGTGCTCCGGACACTGTAGATTTTTTTTCGTTCCGTGACCTCTTTTCTCTTGACACAACCCACCGGAACAGCATCCTGTCTGTGTTGGGTGACCTCTAATTTACGAATCAAGCACTGATCATGATACAAAAAGCCTGACAATGCAGCAGTAAAAACAAAAGTCACACACACTGTCTCCTGTGGTTTCACTGGTGTGAACTGACAGGTTTTAGAACTTTACAATCAGGCTCGTGGCAAGCAGTTGTGAGTTTGAAGTCGTCTCATTATGAATTTTTCTTGTAACCTGGCCTTTGGTATAACCAATTTCTCTTTTTAAACTGTGCACATAACAAAGGTCTATGTTGGTAGAGCATTATGGTGTAAGTAACATGTGATTTGATGTGAAAATTTCCAACAGTACACACATTGTGTCTCAAAAGTACTTTTTATGCTCAAAATTACATTATTTCTGTGCTG
>JAQLOL010000020.1:10689991-10702865 GCA_029783665.1 Naso thynnoides | reverse complement strand
TATACATACACACACACACACACGATATCAGCTGATATATTGGATATATTGGATATCAGAATTTTCTTTCTCAGTACTATCGGTATCAGCATCAGCCTGAAAAATCCCATATCAGTCTGACCCTTCTACATATACATAACAAACAAGATATTAAAGGCCATAAACCACATTTCCCACACAGGAAATGTACATGAGACTTAAAAAAGGTTTGACAAATAACATACTAAAATTGTGAAAAGTTTGATAGAAAAAAAGTCTATAAAAAATCCCTGGGTCAGTTCATGGTTCAGTTAATATTCTCACCTGCCTGTTCATAATGCCGGAGCTTAAACCGGTGGAGGTGATGATGTAAGAAAGCTGAGTTTGGGATGTTTGCATAAGCACATACAGCCACTCTGCCTGGAAACAGAAACAAGTACCAGCCACACGAACTAACATTATCAGCGGAAAGTCTGTTAAAATGATGATGTGTTTACCATCAGCTGAGCAGCTCCTGCCTGACTGTAATGATCTCAATTTTAAAGCACACCACTCACAATAAAAAGTGGTAAGTTAAATACAGAGTAAAATAAAGTTAGCCTGATGGTCTCAAATGAAATGTCTTCTCTCATCAAGAACCCGTGCACCAAAGCGATGTGTCATCACCTGTGGGATTGACCAATCAGGTAAGGTGAATAAAGCCCCAGCGTTACTAGCAACAAGGTCACCCCACATACAGGCAACTTTCCTCGATCACTAATGCAGCTAATGTGCAGCTCAGCACTCACTCTGGGAGAAGAATAGGAAGTATGTCTCTGTGGAGCATGTAGCAAGTAAGAGGGAGATGAAGAGAGAAGCATTAAGTTCAGAGTCATTAGGCACAACACACTGCGGTCATTGTATCATACGGCATTACATTCATCAGCCCCTCCATTTATGAAGCTGTAGAAGGGAGCAAAACCAATGGCTCTGCTGCATCTGCTGCTGTGAAAAAAAAAACCTCTTCTTTTGCTTTTTCCTTTCAATACCACCCTGCCTTACACTGCTGTATTTAAAGCAGTGTGCGTGACAGTCAATCTAACTAAATCTGTCTGAAGCAAAGCTCAGGTATTCTACTTGCTGAGGAGGCAGCGAAAGTGAGAGCAGAGCACCGGCCAAGAGTTTGTGGATGAGTGCACATCCCTGATTAATACATTTTTCTCATGCATTTTGCAGACTGTAAAGTGCATGTATCAATGCCAAGCATTAGGGATGGAGTTAAACGGGTTTATATAGCTGGAAACGGACCCTCAGAAAACACTTTTACAGGGCGCCCTGGTAGCTCTCATTCCACCCTGTGGCCCTTTGCTGTATGTATTCCCACCCTCTCTTTCCTACATTTCTTGTCTGATCCCTCAGTGGTCCTATCAAAAAAGGCACAACAAAGCCTCCTCACCTTCCTCCAAAAAAATGAAATAAAATGAAATAAAATGGAATAGAATAAAATAATGAAATGAAATGAAATGAAATGAAATTAAAGATTTTACAAGACAATTCAAAATCCTACATATTTGAATCTGCAGGCATGTTACTAATTTGACTACAGTACATTAAAGCTGGGGTGGGCAACATTTGGAAATCAAGCTAGCTGTAGCATGAGACTCCTTAAGAAGCAACACCACTGCACCCTCCCCTCCCTGTTTCCTTCTCTGGCTCGTGTTTTGTTTTGTTTGTTGTCACTCTCTCTTTAAAAGCCAGTTTAGCACCAAAGATTTGCGCGAAACAGTTGCAGGGAAAGTTGCAGCAAAGTAAAGTGGTCCGTCTCAGCTCAGCTCAAGTCAGCTGACAGTGTCGCCTGCAGACACTGTCGGCAGAGATCCGTTTTAGAGCGTAAGGCACATCGCTTGTTTCAACAGCCAGTCAGCTCGTACTGACATCACCTGCTGCTAAGAAGCATAGCGGAGAACAGCCAAATTTGCTCTCCGAAATAACCATGATTGGCCAAAAATACCAGGTGATGATCTGAATACAGAGCATACAGAGACACAGAGAGTCTGCCGTTCTTTCAGACCACCTGAAAAATAAAATGCTGAAAGGATATTATGGAGTTTTAGTGTGACGACACCAAACTGCCTACCCCAACTTTAACTTCCGAACTATTTTGGATGCTAATCTGTGTAGAGAAACTATTCAATTGTCATCTTCAAGCCATTAAGCCTGAAGATAAAAAAGATATGAAAGTAAAAAGGTTATTTTAGTACAACAGACTAAGTTCAAATCAGATTTTCAGGACTGTATGCAGAGACATACAATTTCATTCCCTCTTCTATCAAAGTGAGAAAGAATCTCACAGTATATCTTGACAAACGTCCTAAATCCTAAACCACTGCACTGCCTGATTGGGCAACCACAAATTACATGACCTAATTTCCATAACACAAAATCTTATCAACACTGGCCTCAGAGGGAACACAAACTAATTGGTGAGACTTTTTACGTTGCTTTTTCTAATGATGGGCGCTTAATTAATCTTTGAAACGCTGCCTTGTGCGTGTTGGAGCTACAAAGGAGGCTGGCTGAGAGGATCAAAGTCATTTCAGTCGACTGTGGAGGGATTAGGAAAATGTAGTGGAGGCATGGAGACAATCGAGCATCCAAGCCTCCAGTGAGGAAAATCCTTCCAGGCTGAGACCAAAATCTCAACTGGAGAAATCACCCTGGCTCGCTGATGTGCTCGCTGACTGACACTGACACGTGTGAGGGCGGTTATGCGATATCATGGTAATCCCACTGAACTCTCAAACACAATCCTTCTATAGCTCATGACCCATGCGAGGAAATGTGCAGGCAAGTGGGGGCAGGAGGTGAGGCACTCACTGCTCTTCACATTTCTTACTGACATCAGGCTGTCGATACTTTTCAATGACAAAACGTGATGTCGTGGTTCTTACTGCCCGCACGTGGTCTCCAGAAATAGTTCAGATATTTTACCCTCATTAAGGGTGCTAATGCACTCCCTGTCAGACATAATATTCCCCAGAAACAACAAAAACAAACAACTTAAAAAGTGGGAATAGGCTCTACTTGGTTTTGACATCAGTTTAACACAAAGCAGGTGGTCCTGATGCAACTACAGTGCACCACAAAGCAATGGATTCCCCACAGTGCCCACACGACTCTTCTACTTTCTCCTTATTATTTTATTTATTTTTATTATAAGTTGTCATATTTTTAACTTCTATAAGGTATATAATCTGTTTCAAGAGACCTACATGAACACATGTGTGACTGTTACTTGGGACATGAAGTCAGTCAATCGAATTCATTACATGTGAAATGAGAAAGCTGGATGTGGCTGTAATAGAAGCTAGTTTATTATTCACTTGTGTATGCTTGTTTGGACTTGCATTATTCTTATTTATAATAATGTAATCACTATAATAATGGCTTTGTTTTTTCTTTGATACGTGAATTCATTCCCTCTCTTGTGGACGTTATGTTCCTCCATGTAGCGGCGGTCTGAAACACAAATTCCCTTCCTGTCAAAAAAATCCAAGAAGAAATTTTTCATAGGTTTAATTTAAAATCTACCAGACTGCAGCTGATACGAGCTGAGATTTTAGTAGCCTACTGACAGACAAACATATCTTGTCAATACCTTATAGTAATAAATATAAGCGTGTTTGTCTGCAAACAATTTTTTCTCCTTCAGAAGCCAAATCCTGTTTAAATACATGCAGCCATAGAAGACAACTACATAATTTAAACAAGCAAGCAGGAACTTTATGATCAAAGAATAAGGAAACAGAAATATTTATCTGACCAGGCATTCAACGCCTGATGACAGAATTTGACATTCTGGATACTTGATGCTACAGGGTATTGACTATTGAGACTCCACATGTTAGATGGGTTTGGTGCCAGTAAACTTTTATGTGAATAAATGTTTACTACCTGTCTCTGCCCTCACAGCTTTAGACACCCAGTGCTCCTCTTTACCCTCCAACCTCCCTGTAACCCATTCAAGGACCCAAGGAGGCACCACTGGGTGCCACCCTCTCAGATGACATCAGACAACCCTTCCATTCAGCAGCAACCTGCTCAGGTTACCTCGACCAAGTGTGGAGAGGAGCACGCGCCCGCTGACAACCCTCTGCTCCACTGCATCATTCTGCAGCAGTGTTCGAAGGGAGCACAGACACTGTCTCTGCATCCTGCACGCAGGAAAACAACCCTGGCTCGGCAGCTGAGAGTCTCTGCCCAGGCTAATATTGTGGTCTGATCCAAAAATAGCCACACTTGCAATTCTGGCAACGACACAACTGTGATATGGCCTATTCAAATCCACAATTAGTGTCATAGAGGGTGAACAGGAAGCATGTTTGTTCTGCTGTCCCAGTTGAAAATGGTAAATAAATAATGCTGTTTCTGCACAGCAATGGGGCATGAACAACACCACACACACACAACAGCAAAAAACTATGAGATTATTATTTGAGAAGGCAGCCTTTAAGGCTTAACCCCTCTAAAAATGACAAAACAAACTGGGGCCTGACCAATATGGAATTTTTGGGACTATTACCGATATTGATATTAGGGAGTAAGAAAATTCCAATATCCAATATATCTGCTGATATTCTATATATAACATTTTGAAGGTGTTCATCAAATACGTGTGAGTGAGATACATAATGGAGGCAGGATTTCTACCAAACTTTATTCCAGAACATCAGAGCACTGAATAGTAAACACTTCATTTATCATCAGTTAAATAATGGTCCGCCCCCTGCTGGACAAACTACGTGATTACATCATTTTAAATTCCTAGTCCACGATTTTTTTCCAGCCTTAAAAAACAGCTTTAATATCAGCACTTATCAGAGAACAAATATGCTGATACGTTATATAAGCAATGAGTAAACATCTGCCAATAATATCGCAAACTGATACATCAGAGGGGCCCTGACACAAACACCCATCCTATCCAACAGCATGACAAATCACAGTGGGACAATGATGTGGAAATGGACAGCTGTAGTCTAGTCAGGCTTCAGTAATTTATAAATTTTTGAATGATATTATTTTCTTAAATAAATATATGGTTCAGGGGAGGAAAGATGGTAAAACTCTCATGTAGGCTATAACACAGAACTAATTGCAACTGCTTCAACAGAAACAACAACTAGCAGTAAATTAAGCCCAAAAGCTTCCTGTGGGGATGCTGGGGAAAAAGAACTCTAACAGTATTAGCCTACCCATAGAAACAGTGAACAGGCTTGCCATGACAGGACGCAGGGTTGCTGTACAATAACAACAATAAGGTCACAGACAGACACTAGGATGTGCCAAAAGAGCCATTTTCCTAAAGAGAGAGTATAAAAGGCCTCTCAATAGGCTAGTTTAAAAGCTGCTGCTATGCAAAGACGGAAAACAAGCCAAAGCCATCATTCATAAACCATAACTCACAGGCCTTTGCTCTAATCAATTAACGGTAGTATTTTTGGGACGCCCTCGTGGAGACAAAAGAACGGTGCCGCGAGGTGTCTGCAATGTTTCGGCGCTCGTCTCGTTCCCCAGCATCACGTTCACCTGTCCTCTCTTCCTACACAGCTCCCTGCGCCGCACCGTGCACGGCGAAAGGAGCACAATCGACTCACCCAGAACACCGGAGGAGGCTGGTGGCGGGGCAGCGCCCGGCTCCGGCCTCTCCGCGTCTCCCTGCTGCGCTCGGTGTCGGTGCCGGGAGCTCTCGCCGCCGTCGCCGGCGGTGGTCGCACCACTGGCGGCCGCCGCGACTGCGGCGCCTGTCCCCGCGTCGGGCATGCTCTCTATCAGCGAGGAGCGACGGAAGATGAAGATATTCTCCGGGAAATAGTGCAATGGTATCGCATCTCAGGTGGAGGGCAAAGCATGGGTGAAGTGCGGCGGCCGGCGGGGTCCGATTGAAGGGTTAAATGTGGGTGAAAGTGAAGTGAAGGTTGTCGGTGTGTCGGCGGATCATCATCCTGGTGGTACTCTGGAGCAGGATGCGCGGCTCGATGGAGAGCACTCCTCCGACGACTACAGAGGAGGGACAAAGAGAGGGAGGGCAGGAAGAGGGGGGGCAGGGTGACACACAAACGCACACACACTCACCTTACAACAATTCACAATAGCAGCCAACTATGATGATTTTATGAGTAGCCAGTGTGCTGTATTATCTCAGACTCAGCATGGTATTCCTCCATCAGAAATTAAAACTGTGAACTCACAATAGGAAACTATTATTTCAGATTCACTTCACGTACAGCCAACTTTACGACTTTAAAACCTTATAGGCATATTTTAGAATAGTAATTTTTCATATATGCACGTCTACACAGAAAAATCAAGCATGTAAATGGAGGTGTCCTCTGTCAGTAGCCTCAAAGAATCAAATTTGTTAAGGCAAAACCTCAAACAAAATGCATGACATTACTGACATTATTATGAGATCATCACAACACTTTTAATGCTTATGCAAATATAGTTAGATTTGTGTACCCACCTTCAATTTAAACACAGTAATCCCTCCAGCAGCAGGTTTCATATGCATGTGCTTTCATCAGTGCAGCAGGTAGACTATTGCTCCTCTGTGAGTGTGAATGCACGACCTTGTCCAGGAAGATTAAGTAGACTATGACTTATTTATTAACGTAAAAAATATCCTCATAGATTAAATTTTTAGCAACACTCTGAACCTCACTTCCAACCACCGGACACTCTACAACCCTCACTGTGTATGCAGCCTCATTTTTATTGAACTGCTGCTCAGTCAGTTCATCTCCATGCCATCCATAACCGACAGACTGTGAGTATGAAGAACCAAACAGTGGTTTAAAATGGGTAAACAATCAAGGCAAACATGTCAATATGTGCAAAACCAAGCCTACACCCAAACACATCCTTTAAAACAAACAGTGGCGGTGCAGACTCATAAATGGCCATGGTGTGCAGTTTTACAACTGGTGAAGGAGTTACACTGTGTGAGGAGTGCATGTGAACTGGATGAAGGTGATTTGTTCCTAAAGAAAAATTCATTATCTTTAATCATATCCATTGTCTGATTACCAGTGTCCTTGATCAGAGGGGGCGATGATGATTGTGTTTTGGTGGTGCTCAACAGCTGTGAGGTGGCAGCTGTCATGCTTTGTGCACGCACAGAGCAGCTGATGAATTATTGAGATCCCAAGTTAAAGATTGTTATTCGTACCTCAGGCCATGCCTCTTTGACATCTATACAGTCTATCCTCCGAGCCAGCCCCCCTGGATGTCGTGTTTCACTGTATGCAGGCAGGCAGCCAGCCAGCCCTCCCCCTCATATGGCTCTCAGCTCAGAAGTACCTCGTCTCCAGCAGAAATTCTGCTTACTCACCACCCTCTGGGCTGACAGCTGCAAGGAACTGCAGTGAGGCACACACACCAGTGCACATGCAGTCTTCACTCTGTGCTTACCCTCTGTGATAGGGATGAAGATAGATTTCACTGCCAACAATTTTTAGGATAAGACACAAAAACTTATTCTGTGGAACTCTTGGCTAAACAATACGTGATAATTTCAAACTGTAAAAATGAACATGAGGACAGTTGATTTATAGTTTTTTTTTTTTTTAAAGCTAACACATAGCCTAACTTACCAGTTTTTTTGAGTCATAGCAAGTAATGGTTTTTAAAGGTAGAGGTGTTCTCTAACACAAATAAATGACAGATCAACTAAGATACAAACATATCCTACAGATCCTTCAGCAATTATAAGTTTGCCTGCATGATGCATTATTGTGCTGATCATTAACGTTTTTTGTAGGTATATTTTTAAAAAAGAATTATGATGTAAAAGTAGCCTATATAAAGGTAATAAATGTGTTTAGGCAAATTATAACAAAGTATAAATCAAAGTTTTTAAAAAATGAATTAAAGTAAATTAAAATTGTTCCACAAAATACTCTACAAATTAAAGTAAATGCACTCATTTTTGCTTGGTCTTACATGCATGTAGGCTTTAGGCTACTTTAAATACAACTTTATCTGAGAGACCAAAATATTAATTAAATAGTGGAAGTTGCTCCGACATGACACAGCATCTATCTATCTATTCATCTATCTGAGAAACATTGTTTTTGTACGACAAACTGCAACAGAATTTAAATTTTCAGTGCAACTGAGAATGATTTCCAAATGTGTAAGAGCGACGGTCATAGACACAACAAACGGACAATGGTTGCTACACGGACCGAATTTAACCGCGCACAGTGGGCGGGACTCATTCTTGATTGACAGGTCCTGAACAAATAGGAGTGTAGAATCTGCCGCCGGTGTGGAAGACGCAGACCAATCACAGTCAACAGAAGGAGCGACAGACTCGTCGTGGTAAATGTAAACGTTAGAGGAGTTTCTCATACTTAAGTCTGATAGTGAATCATTCGTGGAATAAGGAGACTTTTTAAATTGTTTTAGCTAATTTCCAACTGACGGTACACCTACGGGTTGCTCCAAAATTAGCTTGTGTTGAAATGAGGAAAACAGAATGACTTCGTTCTGGAAAGGACATGTTTTACAAAGTCAGTGTCTCAAAAACATCCACACGAGAGACAGCAAGTTGCTTGGTAACCTTTATATTATCTTAACGTAACAATAGTTATGCTGTACTCCCTTTATCGTGGCATATGGAGATTTGCTGTCCCAACGCTTAGGCTAAGGTATGTTACGTTACCAATTTCAACTTCGATTTCCTGTTTTTGGCACCTAATTAAGAAACTGTCCCCTGTTGTCTTTACCTCAGTAAAAAAAAAAAAGTTATTGGGTTAATCTATTTTCATCATGCCTTAACAACCGACGGATTTTTGATTTACAATATTAGTCATTTTATTTACTCTGTAGCAGTTGTGGGAGTCTTGAATGTATGCTTTATCTCTATGTAATGCAACGCATAGGATGCATGTTTAAATAAAAAAAAAAAACAACAACCAAAAACTACTGTGTTAGACTAATGAAGTTTATCAGTCAATTATAAAATCAGAAGTTACATTGTGTCTTATCATTAACATATCTCCAGCAGAGGATCTCCACCCTGCAGATTCCTGCCCACCTGCGATGGACCCTCAGCTGGACTGGCCGATGCTGAGACCATCTTTGCGTTGTCATCAGGTCATGGCAGGTGTGGGGTGGCGGTGGTACGAGTCAGTGGTCCAGCCTCCGCTTCAGCGCTGAAGTGCATGGCTGGACTCTCACGCAGCCTGCCTCCCCCCCGCGCTGCCCTTTTACGCAGCATCACTGACCCTCAATCCAAAGAAGTGCTGGATCGTGGGCTTGTCCTCTGGTTCCCAGGTCTGTTCCTTTGGACCGGCATGTTTTTGATTTCTGTCAGTTACTGCTTACATTCCTGTGATTTGTAATTTAAATATAATCTTATTTTTTGCACACCATTGGCTGCTGCCTTTCTCCTGCTAAAGGCCATATAAAAAAAAAGACAATATATCACAGTGTAAGATACTGAGATACTAACGCAGATAGAAGATATTTAAAAGATGTTTTCTAATATATTTGTCTCAAATTAGAATTTGTCTTGCTTAAGATGTTTTGGTGTTAAGGAAAGAATATTCAGACTGCTGTTTCTCTCATGTGCTCATGTCCTCAGCTCCTCACAGTTTCACAGGAGAGGACAGTGTGGAGTTCCACATCCACGGTGGTCCTGCTGTCATTACTGCTGTATTACAGGCTCTAGGTAACACACAGGCGCAATTATGAGTACGATATAGTGTTCTACAACTTAATATTATGCAGTAAAACACACACATACAGTGTCCTAAGATGCAGTATCACTTTGCAGGGTGTTTACGGCTTGGGTTTCTTCATAGTCTTCTCGAGCTGTAAGCCTGCATTAGAAATCTAACCACAGTAACTGGTCGAGTCATGTGGCCGTCCATCACTGTGACTTAAAAGGGAGAACTGACGCTTCCTGTTCCTATTTCTAAAATACTAATAATATGTGCCTTGGCAAGCGTGGCAATCCTACAGTGACTGACAAGGGATATTGCACTGCAGTTCTCCCACTGGCCTGCCAGAGGGCAGTATTGTATAAACCAGAGCTGTCATACAAGCTTGACTCCAGTTTACAAAAGATTATCACTCATTAGGATTTTTTGATTGGAAAAGCATAACACTGCTGTGCAGTACATTGCTGAATTAGTCTTATTATTTAAAACTAAATGAAAGCAAGTGAAAATGTAAGATGATAACGAGCCAGTAGAATGTAAACCAGAACATTTTTGTTCTACAGAACGGATCATGACCTCCATTTGCCAAATGGATTTGTGCTCCGTATTCTCTCCTCCTGATGAGACTTGACAAATGGTTGTGAAAACAAAAAGAATGTCACCTTTTTAACCTGCACTCTTGTGCCTGTTTTCATTCTGACTGAACCCTGAATGACACGTTGACCCTGGGTTTGATCCCGTCAGCCTGTGTGTGCTGCGTGCATAATGCATGCCTATCTCGTGCCTCATACATTTTTTCATGGTTGTATGCTGTGTGTGTTTCTCAGGAAGCTTGCCTGGCATGAGGCCTGCTGAAGCTGGAGAGTTCACACGGAGAGCCTTTCAAGCAGGGAAGCTGGGTTTAACAGAGGTAGGTCAAGAAGAGCGTGTAGGAATGCACAGAGACAGATCTGGTTCGATTTGCATATCCAAAGCTTTTCAGAGAAATTTTACTGGGTAATTGTGGCATGAACAGGGTCAAAAATAAACAGATATTTCAGGTTCATGAAATGTGAACAGTGAAAAGTTTGCCTTTCACTTTATTTGCCCTTTGAATACTTGTCCAACTTGTATGCATGAATAAAGCTACTGGCTTTCTGTAGACAGGGAAAGTTCCCAAAAAGTAGTCAAGCATACAGCCCTAACCATGAATTATGTATTATGTTCCCAATATATAGCGATATATCATGTTTCAGAATAAAATTAAAGTGAAACTAGACAACTTTGTTGGCTGAATTTTGTCAGAATGATTTATAACCTGATTCAACAGTGTAATAGTGGTTGAAAAATGATACCATTCACTGCTGAATTGGTCTCCAATGATCCCTGTTTTAACCATGATATTTTCTTTTCCAACAGTACAAGGGTTTCGCAGAAAAATGAAAAATCAGTGGCGCTTTCTGTGCTCTCTGTCCTAATTTGCCGATCTACGCTGCACTTCTTAGCAACAGGTGGCGTCGGTACAAGCTGATTAGCTCACCATGCTCTGACTCGCCTCTGCCAACAATAGAGTGTCTGCAAGCCACACTGTCAGCCGAGTCAAGCTCGAGCTGAGACGGACCGGTTTACTCCGCCGCATCTTTCCCCGCAACTGCTTCATCTCAGTTCAAACTGGACTTAAAAGTCAGAGTGACAAGAAAATAAAGTGCAAGCTGCCGCAAATTGTGGCAGTGGATTTGCTTCCCAGTGAGTCTCATGCTGCAGCTAACCTTAGCTTGCTAGCTCGTTTGCAGAAGTTATCCGCCTCAACTTTAAGCAAAAAACAAAACAAAACTGAAATGATCAAAATACCTAAAAGTCCAATCTAGGACACAAAAATGCTTCCTTTGCCAAAAAATCTTATTCCTGTAATTAATGTTATAATAAGAATAAAATCCATTTTTTAATGTTGCTGAAAAGAAAATATACCGGGCGTCGTAGCTGCAACACTGAGAACATTAACACTGACTTAACAGTAGCAAGGGCCAAAGGCAGTATATGAGGTGCAGTCGAAAAAATTTCCAAGGCACTCTCTGTTGCACAGGACTGGGGCCCTGCACTGTAAAGTGCATGTAGCAGGTGCAAGTAATAATTGATCTGATTAAGTAATCCAAGTAACATTGCATAATCATAATCGGCACCTGTGCTACACATGTTTTTATGACCACTGGTATGTACGCATTTGGGATTTCCTGCCGCCTGAGCAGAAGAAGCACCGTGTCAAAGTCTGCGAGGATCTCCGTCAACAGGACGAGAATGACCCAAATTTCATGTTGGATTCATTATTGGTGAAAAGAGTTGTGTCTCTGGCTATGAGCCAGAGACCAAACAGCAGTCTTTACAGTTAAAGAGCCCACAGTCTCCAAGACAGAAGAAGGCATGTCACATGAGAAACATAATCAAGAACATGCTGGGGGATTTCTGTGATATTCATGGGATTGTGCACCGTGATATCATCCCTCAGGGTCAGACTGTTGACACTCAGTACTAATGAGAAGTTCTGAGTTGTCTTAAGGAGAAAATTCAGTTCAAACAATATTAACAATGGTGCACTGGCAACTGGGATCTCCAACATGACAATACATAAATTTGTGTCTGGGTTGTAGCAGCAGGCCAAAGTTTCAGCTCCATGTTGGAAGCACAAATCAACATGAACCACTGGTCACAAAACATCTTGTAACTAATTAAGCAAACGATATAACTTGAAATACTTATTCAAAAACACTACAGCTCACATCTGCTTCGTGCACAATGCTGTGCAGAGCTCTGTTTGTTTGCAGCAGGGACAGATTTGGAAATTTTTGATGGCACCTCACATCGTCCATCATAAACAAAGCTTCATGTCCTTTTGAAACCAAATAAACTGTTGTCATCATTAGGGACAGATACCAACACATCAGATACCTGCTGGTCCAAAGCACAACGCAGATTATGGTGCTTCATTTCGGTACCACTTTCTAAATGTCAGAGGGGACGTATTTTGCCATAGAAAGCACATATCCTAATATTTCTGCAAAAAATTTGCTGAAATTGAAGCTGAACCTGGAGTTTGTTGAAGATTTAGTTGAGAGTAGAGGGTAGAGTAGTTTGTAAGATATTTATTTTAATTTGTTGTTGTTGGCTTAGGATTTATTTATTATGTAAGTTTGTTAATAGTGCTTTACATA
>JAQLOL010000020.1:10662111-10686607 GCA_029783665.1 Naso thynnoides | reverse complement strand
AGTGAAGTTGAACGTGAAACCTTCGTCACATCCTTCCTCTGCTGTTATCTCCTTGTCAACCCCTCGACCCCTACAAAGTGGACAGATCAGTGTGTGATCTGAAGGCAGAGATGGAGCGACACCTAAAGGATGAGAGGAGGGGCGAGCGGCTACGCAGCGGAGTCCAGGTGGTCATCGCAGGAGCCACCAATGCTGGGAAAAGCAGCCTTCTTAACACACTCTGTAAGAGAACCAAGTAAAATCAGGACACACACACACACACGGTAAAAGGATTAAGATTAAAATACGACTTACTATTTGCAAAATACCTTACCGTTAAGTCATACTGCTGTCAGGCATCGTTTCGGAGGAGAAAATGGCAAAATTTGTCACAGTCAAAGCAGCATGGACTCATTTTCCATTAATAGACAAATACTATCGTCCATGCACAAAAAGTTATCGAAAAATATTCCCTTTACAAGGCAGGGTTTCATCAACAGAACAAATCGCAGTCTGTGTTCTTTACTCAACATCCAGAGCTCAGTTTCAAAATGTAAAAAACTTTATGTGTTGTTATTTTATGTTTTACGATTTTACCATGTTTTATACCAGGCTGTAAAAAAGTTTATTTCTGTTATAAAGTTGAGCAATTTGATTCTTTTTCATTCAGTTTTCATTTTTCAGGCCCGAGGTTGCCACTTGGTCTGGCTCTCGGCACTCGTGAATAACAATGTCATGACTGATGCAGATTTCATTGCCTCAGATCTTGCTGCAGACAACACTGGAGTCACAATCTGCAGTCAATTTCAATCTACTGTGTATCAGTGCTGGCAGATAAATTTACATACTAAGTAAAAACTCACAGAAATCACACCACTTGAAAGGAAAACTGTAACATTTCAAATTTCATCTGGGTGTGTCTATGGGTGATGGCAACCTCATGAAACCTTGTTGTTTATAGAATAAGATGTGTGTGTGATTTTCTTAAAAGATATTTTATCGTTTACATCAGGCTACCCACAGAAGAGGTCCAGCTGGGTCTCCTCACAGCTTCCTATCAGAATAATAGGTGATAAATCAAACTTCAGATGAGATCCTGTTATCGTTTCCTGGTCTGATTAGTCATTCTCTTAGCCTGGACTCACCCCTAGTCAGCCCAGACAAGTAATAACAGGCTGGCAGCTTTGTTTGACGTGGGATACACAGTGATGTCAGACCAGGAAGCATAAAGACTTAAAGAAAGAACGACTGAAAAAGATCTACCTTTGTGTTTGGTCAGTGCAGAGCTTCCTAAAGGAAGCCATGTGTACAGTGCAACTGACGTGTCAAAAGGTTGATATTATAGGCCAATAGTTGACTATCAAAAAAATACACCATGGCATCTATGTATGTTAATGTCCCTAATTACACAACATAATGTAGTTCATGGAAAAAAGAAAAAGAATAAACCCAACAACATTTTGGGAGAGATTAATTCTACAACAGCATCAGCATGTCAAAGATGTTTTGATCTGTACTTTTATGTCGGGTACTATTTTATATTTTTCTTATAGTAAGCAACTCTAAATATTGTCTGACATAGTTTGTTCATTTGTTCAATGAAAAAATTGTGATTCCTACACAATTGTCTTTACCTTTGCTTCGATTTATTTGAAAAAGGTTGACATTTTTGGTCTCAAAGACCAGGGCTGCAGTCAAATAGTCACCTCCTAAGTCCTTTCCGTACCACTTTTCCTGAACACCGATGGAAAACGTCATGAGGTCAAGGAAGGGAGAAAGAAGAATTCAAAAGAACTTAGGAAAAGACAACTGCCGTACTGAGAGAATACGACTGCACTTTCATTAGGCTACATAATTACGCGACGGTAGATGTTATTGACGTTGTTGTACTGTGGTCAAAGTACATTTTTCCAAAGATGGACTACAAAAGGCGCATCTTAGATGACCTGACCGTCTCCTTCCTTGCAGAACATGTGACATCCATAAAGACTGGCAATATGACAATGCTCAAGTTGAGGGAATAATTAATGGACAGTCTAACATTACTAAGCGTGTTAACTGAACAGCATTGATTGTTCCACGTTTACATTTCAACAACAGCAGTGTAACGCTCATGGTTCGACTATGGGCTTAACATAATGTTGAGAGTTCAAAACACGGGCATCAGAAAATTAGCAAGTTATGGCACGTTAAGATATAATTTGGAAAGGATTTATGAGCAATGGTAACTTACATGATATGCGTCCTTTGTCCGTCATTATTTGTTTGAATTCGTGAGCAGTCGGATAGTGCGCCGCTTATTAATGTTGCTGCTGCAGAGAATTGTGGGACAGAATAATCTCCTTTCATTTTGTAAGGGATGGTGTCCTATGCTAAAGGAGATACGAAAGGAAACATTGAGCCACCTTTCCTTAGCATTTAGACAATTTGAACAGCTCTTATCGTGAACTACGTCCGGATCATTTCACTCAGTTAGGAACCTTCCAAAGCAAAAAGGACTATTCGACCGCAGCCCCGGTCTTGAGAAGTGTGTGCAGGAATCATAATTTTTTCATTGAACTTAATCGTCCGTGGGATTTGATTTCCTGCACCACTAAATTAGTAAGATGTTGTGTTCGAGTCAGAGTTTGTTGCTCTATGTCATAAACTTCCGTTGTTATTCAAACTCTCTCAAAAGCACACCAGTGAGTTCCACTTTCTGACATTGTCCTTTATTATGATGAACACAACCACTGTAGTGTATTTTTAGTTGATCCCACATAAACTGTTCAACTGTACCTAAATATTTACTGGAGCACTAAATGTGTATTTAACCAACAATGAAGATAGTCCCATCACACTGTTTTCTCCTGTTGAGTTTATTATCAAAGACAGTGTCGGGAAGGCAGACAGAGACAGACAAACACATTGTTGGTTTTGGTCTTTTCATAGGATTTGTTGACAGAATAAAAAATAAAATATTTCTGCACTTATCCTTTAACCTTTTTATATCCAGGCCAGAGACCTGCAGCCATTGTGTCTCCCATTGCTGGCACAACCAGGGATGTAGTAGAGACGGCACTGGACATCGGTGGGTTCCCTGTCCTCTTGAGTGACACAGCTGGCCTGAGGGACAGCCCGGACCTGGTGGAGAGAGAGGGTGTCCGCCGAGCTCGGGAAAGGTGGGAGGAGGGAGTCAGTTTTAATTTAAATTTCCCAAAAAGTTTTTCTGCATTTAAATTTTTCTATGAGACTGACCAAAAGCCTGCTGGCATTTGGCTTCAGCTCCACTATGCATGTAGTGCACTTGGTAGATTTCTGCTTTAGTGATGGTACGTATCTTTAATAGAACACAGCACAAATTAGCCATGAGACCAGTGGACTCTGCATGAAAACAAAGAGGGGAAGAAATAAATCATTGCTTTCCCTCTGTACAGCTGGCAATATTTTTGTAATGTCTATGTAACCTCCAGAGTTTATACCATCGCTGAGCCACAGTTATAAATACATGGGACAAACAGTCCCAGGAGGTTGTGTAATAATAAGCCTCCTGTCCTCGTTGTAGAGAATTCACCATTTAGACATTTTTCACATGTGGTGTTGAGAATGGATTTTCTGTATATGGCCATTCATTGACAGCTGCTTCCGGTGTTTACACAAGGAAGAATAGCAGCACTTGTAACACTCGTCATCACTGCTCTATCATATACAAACAGGCAAACACAAGACCCAAAGAATAGACACAGAGACACAGACACGTCATATTAATCAGCTTTTATGCACTTGTACAGGGACATGCCTGTCACATGAGTTTGGTCTTAGAGGTGTGAAGGAAAAAGGAAGGGCCAAACAACACACCCACACACCGATTATTAGTTGATTTTTAAGTGAAATGAAAGGCTGAGTCTTTTTATTATGTATGTTGTATGATAGTGACACTGACAACAGTGAGCACTATTTCCTCAGCTAGAATGTCCTTAGATTTTTTAAGAATAATATAGAAGATTAAAGGGGAACGAGCACCTTTTTTTAAAAAAAGTTCTTCTTCACTGAATAAATCTTTTTAAATCATGACTATTGTAGGATTGTTTGGTCATTCATTCTGCAGGGGAATCAGGTGAAAATTTCAACGAAAATCCAGCAGGAGAATTGTCGACTGTAGCGACACCACGTTTGAGTGCAAACATTCTGCAGTTCCTTTATTGTTTATTTATATTATTTGGGCGACCTGGTGGCTCTATAGGAAGGGTGGGAGGTTTGTGTTCAAGTGGGAACTTTCTGTGCAGGGAGCAGGTCAGAGACTCGTGACCTGGGTCACTACAGGAAGGACGTGGTAAGTACAAGCATCCGCTGCTGCTGCTGCTACCTCACTGTGGGTCCGAGGTGCCGGAGTATTTGAGCGTACCATTAAGATATATTGACAAAAAAAATCGCTGATGTTACTCAGTATTTGTGGGGTGTGCCATGAAACAAAGCACTTCTTTTCCTAGAAGTGTCTTGCAGATATAAAATATGAAGCCACTGCAGATGATGGAAAACTTAGTGGAAAACAGAATTTCTCAGGACTTGACTCTACCAGCTGAGCTGAGTATTATAACAGTACAATAAATGATCTAGTAGAAAATTTACCCAAGTCTCCAGAAGATCTGAATGGGATGTTTAACATCCACCTCTTGCATCCTCTCCTGGTCTGCAGTATGGAGCCGTGGAGTTGCCATAGAGAAAAAGAGAGAGAGAAAAAAAGCTATATTGAGGCCACGTTTTACTATACTGAGTGCTCAAAATAGTATTTCGTGCAAACAAGATATAACTCATTACCACATTTTAATTAATTTTTGGGGAATGAGATAGAATTTGTTTCCACATTTTGGTTAATTTGTGTGTACGAATTATGCAATTTGTTCCCACATTTTAATCCATTTGTGGCCTCAAGATACAATTCATTCCATCATTTTATTACCTTCCAGTTGACCAGCTATAAAGTTGATAGCATCATCCAAGTCAGAATATTGCCGATGATATAATCCACAAACTCTCAATATCCTGATTAATTGCTTTTATTAACAATAATCATCTGCAAAGCCAGTGTTGACAAAATATAACTCCTGTAGCTCATCCCCAAACTAAAGTAGATCTCAAATAAAGTGTATCTATCCGTAGCTATCTACAAGTAGGTGGTGGTTGGAATGGGTGATCTGTTGTGCTGGCTCCTAATTAAAATGAGGAAACAAATTGTATCTAGAGGCCACAAACTGATTGAAATTTGGAAATGAATTGCATAATTCGTGCGCAGGAATCAAAAAATATGAGAGAACGAATTTTATCTCGTTCCCACAGATTAATTCAAATGTAGTAATGAGTTATATCTCGTTTGCATGAAATACTATTTTAAGCACTCAATATAGTAAACTGGGCCTCAATATAGTTTTTTTTTTCTCTCTATGGCCACTTTGGGGCTCTGTACTACAGCGACGCTAGCGGCTCATCAAGTGTCATCTGATTGGTCAGGCTGGAGAAAATGCTGATATCAGTATGCTAGCATTTTGCTTAGCATGGCTAAAACATTTGTGTACTACCAAACATTATTAATGCAGACTTGATGGTCAACAAGTTAGAAGTATTTCTTTTATCTGAGACAGTTGAATGATTTCACTAAACTGTCACTTTACTATAATGCAGCCTTTTGGAAAGAAGGGGGCGACAGGTGTCTCATAACAATAATAGGAATTTATTTTATTTAGTCCAATATATTTTTACTGCTTAGCTTCACTAATTTCCTGCATCTAGATTTGTGCCATTTGATATACACAGTGTGAATTCAAGAGTTAAAAAGTACAAATTGGTTTTTTGTTTTTTGTTTTTTTAATGGCTGCTGTGTTGATACAAATAATTCCAGATCAAAGTTAATGCTGCTTTCTTTTTTTCCAGAGTGGAACAGGCAGACCTGACTCTGGTGGTTGTGGACTGTGCTCATCTCCCCTCTGATGCACAGCAAGCTGCAGCCTTCCTTCAGGAGCACCTCGGGAGCGTCCTGTCCACCAAGGAACAGCCTGAGGCAGGTGTGTGAAATTCCAGGGATGTCTGCTGCTGTAATCTGACAGCACTTTCAGCACAATAAATTAAATACGTATGGTAGCGTTACGTTGTCATTTTTCCATCAAACACCTTTTAAGTGCTAATGCATGTGGCTTGAAATGAAAATGCCCAATGGTACAGTTCCATCCTGTGTTAATAAACGGCTAGGGAGTAATTCTCTTCTAGTTTGTTGGATAAGTAAGACAGTAATCCAGACTTTGAAATCATCAAATGTAATTACATAGCTGATCTCTGTGCCTGGGGGAGTAATAGTTGAGTCATTGGTTTTGACTAACATTTTTTCTTCCTTCTATTCTTACCACGGTGTTTTCTGCAGACAGGGTTCTGCTCGTGCTGAATAAAACTGACCTGTTGCCTCAAGAGCAAAGGGGAAAGCTGCAGGGAGCGCTGAGACAGGTCTCTGGACTCCCTCCTGTTTGTCTGATCTCTTGTCACACTAATGAAGGACTGCAGGACTTCCTCACAGTGCTGCACAGCAGTGTCAAGACCCTGTGAGTTGCTGCAGTTTATATTATTTTATTATTTCAGAATTAAGGTTACATATCTCTTTTAAATGTGTTATCAAATTGATTGATTTCTTCTATTGGATCTGTGACACATTTATCTGAAATATTTGGTCAGGATGTCACCATAGATACATTTTCAAATCAGATTTTAAGGGACTTTATATTAAGAAAGAAATGGAAGCAAAACGCAGAATGTCTGTGCTTGAAATTCAAATATTTTAAATCTGATTTGCACCTTTTATGTTTGCTTATTTTTTAGTCTGCTTTTCACCATTTCAAAACCAAAATTACACATAAAGCACAAAATAGCAAGAGTCAATTGCTTAGGTTTTTTTGTTATCTAACTCTCCAGGTGTGGTGACCCTCTGTCTGGTGCCCCCACCCTGACCCAGGCCCGCCACAGGGCCCACCTGCAGCAGTGTGTTGCAGCCCTGGTTCAGTACCAGCGGTACCGCGATATTGACCTTGCTCTGGCAGCCGAGGGTGTCCGGTTGGCTCTCACCAGCCTGGGCCGGATCACAGGACAGGTTGACCCAGAGGAGATCCTGGATATCATCTTCAAAGACTTCTGCATTGGAAAATAATCAGCGAAAAGATTAAGTACATGTAATACCTGCCTGCTCTGAGAGGAAGGCTGCATTCTTGTTTGGTCCCAGGGTATCAGTAAAGCCACAGCCTCGGCCATGCGCCAGGCTTCGAGGCTCAGAAGGAGTAAACAAAATGAATTTAATGTTCTCATGCTGCTCCCCAGACACAGAAATGTTTTTTTTCTGTTGATGCTGTTTAACAGACCAAAATAGTTTTAGCATGATAACAGGTGCCCCAGAGGTCCCATATGCTGGTAAAGTTTTTTGGCAATTCTTAAGTCCTGAATTAAAAATAGTTTTCGAAAACCTTGATAGGTGAACATTGGGCTCTTGGGTCACAATGTAACAGCCAAGATCAGTTAAATAAAGCCAGCTGCAGACACCTGCAAGGTTACGGACTCAAAGTTTCGATGTTTACTTGAACTGCAGGACAATGAAGTGAGGAGGGGGCAGGTATCATTTGACCTGACAACACATAGATACCTGAGACTCAGAGATTAATGAAAATTCTTGTTGAAGACATTTTATTGTTTAAATCTTAATTTACTGTAATTGTTTGTTGTATTACATGTGGCTGTGTGACCTTTATGCATGCTCGTGTGCATAAAATACAAACTGTCACATTTATTTAATTAGCAATAAGTGAACCTGTCATCATGTGTATGTTGCTCACTTGACAATTAAAAATGTATAATGTTACGTTATACACAATTTGTATATGTCTTGAGACACATAGAAAAATATTATTGACACATTATCATCCTATAGTTGATAAGACATATATGTTGGTGTTAGTTGCCCATTTACCAGACTGACAGATCAATATTAGCATTGTGTTTAAGGTTGTCAGAAAAAAAAAGCAGGTCACTAAACTTCATCTGTCTACTGTTGATGCTGTGCAGGTAACATAGTAAGTGAACAAACAAGTAAAATTGACAAAACGGTGAGCTACAACCGACTAAAAGTACCACAGAGCAGTCAGTGATATTTCTTACTACAAGCAAACTATCAGGATCAAGTATTTTACAGAGACCGTTGTATAATGAATGTTTCTGTTGCTAAGATAGAAAAGACTGATCAGCACATGTTTAAATGACAAATGCCAATAGATTTTTACATGTTGGGTGTTTAAAGCTACATTATCTTCCTAATTTAGTATAATCATAATTGATTGCATTATTCACTTTCATGGTGTGACGTTACATTTTGCCTTTAACATGATCATATTTCCTCCATCAAGTTTCTCTCCCTAACAAAATATGACCTGTTCTTACAAGGATTAAATTTGTGAGGTCTTATTTGTTGCTACACAGTAGCTGTCACTTATTTAACGCAAGCATGTACTCTTAAGGCTGTGATTTATTTCATTGTAAATTACATTTTCAGTCCAGCTCCCACCAGAAAACACAACATCATAGACATGCACAATGTAAAGAAGGACAGAGATACTTAGCTCTCCTCTTTGCTCTGTGGGAAAAGGAGTTTTTTTTAGGCAACGCTCTCTGTGCCCTTTGTTCCCCTGTCAATCTGGCCTCGATCAAATATTTATGTTTCCTTGTTGAACTCGTCACCCGTCTTCCCCGGTCGGTTTCTTCTCTCCCAGTCTCTGACGACATTTACCCTGCTGTACACCAGCGTTATTGCCTGTCTGTCTCTCTCCACTCCATCTCTGCTACCTGACCTTTCCTCTTTCCGTGCTGCTCTGTCAGCCTTTTTTGTCCTCTTTCATGTTCTCCATGATTAATTACAACAAGGGGGATGTTTAAGCTAAAAGTGAGACTTGCTGTCATACAAATAAGAGGCAGTAAATTTGTCGGCTTGACTTGTGTTTGAAGTAGTGCCTATGTATTAAGTCCTTTGGATGTTTGTTTTTGTGCTACCTTTTTTTTCTTTTTTAATAGACATGTTTCGACAGTCAGTCCTCCACTTTGATCCAGGTAAAAGTAGGCCTATCTTAGTGTCATGTGACTGCAATGACATTTTATACAGTCACATTCTTCAAAGGATGAATTCTCATGGCATTGGTGATCCTGTGACATTCATTTAGCACCACTATAAGGTTCACATGTTTTATTTTAAAAGAAATATCTCAACAAATGTTCAGATATGGCTGGATTGCTGTGAAATTTTAAGCAACAGGTAAAGCTAGAGGATCACCAAAGTCAGTAGGTTTCTCCCTCTTCAGAAGTTGAATGGCTGCACACATTTCATGGTAATCCATTCAATAGTTGTCGAGATATTTGATATAAAAAAAAGATGACTGAGATTCCATCTTTAGCCTAAAATTAGCAAAAATGGCATGAAACAAACGAGTAAAGAAAAAAACAGTGTAGTGAGCAATGTGGCTAAATAGGACCAAATTATTTCAATAAAAAAAGCAACTGGGAAAAGATTTAAAGTCAAATAATATTAATGGCTTGGTCATAATAAACCTGAGTTTATATATTAAAGTGAATTAATTAAATGGATAAAACTTAAAAGAAATGAGACCATGTTGGGAAACAGCTTTTGTGCCATGTGTTGGCTCACAGCTGGCTAGTGTGCGGTCGCCAGTGCTGTTTCCTGTGCTTTTGATTAATGGCTGTCCTGAGATTTGAGGTTTCCATAGTCAGATCCAGTGCAGTTTGTTCCACCCTCTGCCCATTGGACTTGAAGTTCAGGGCGTGTGTATGGGTGACTTCAGGTCTATACATGGGTTTGAAAACACTTCATGTTAAACAAAGGATTTCCCGTGGACCGGAGGCAGACACTCACCTGTAACACTCACATCCACCTCTGCAGTGCGCCTGGGAATTTATCTTTGTGTGCTTTCTTATGCAACATGGAAGTAATCTCAAAGATTTGTTGAGTCTACCACAGAGTGATTTCTCCGAAACCTCTAGAAGACCAAATTTAGGAGTTCTCAGTAATTCTTAAGCTGGAGTATGAGTTAGAAACTGCAGCATCGTTCTGATCTCAAAAAAGCAAATGAATGTAGCCTTCTGTCTTGTCATCTACATGTTTTTAGTTGTTATGATTCACCCTCAGACAATTTCAAAATATGAAATCACAAAAACCAGAGTGATCAAGTTTTTATTGCATAGTAAGAAATGAAGCTTTCCAACCAAAAAATACTAAAATTTGGGGTGACATTGAAGTAATACATGAAGCAAAAACACTAGAGGATGTAGGGGACTAAAAGAAAGACTTTTGATTTGGGACTTTTTACTTAAGGATAAATTCAAGAGCAGTAATTTGTAATTGTGTATATATAAATATGTTATAAGAAGTCAAGTTAAGATGACAGATGTATTCATACATATCTAGATCTCCTAACCCTTAAAATATAATATAATATAATCAGTATAAGCATACTTTATCCTGAGAAAGTCTTACTAAATGTAACATTTTATCTGAATTTACAATACAGTTTAAATATTTATTTATTTGCTTTACAAATTATACAGAATTTTCATAAGTAGTTCATTTTAATAAGGTAGTTTACCAGTTAGATGTTAAAACTATTTCAGCCCATTCTAACTGACATGGCATGTTCAACTTTTTAGATATGAGAAGGTGCTTAAATATATTATATTTTATTAATTTCAGTCTCTTCTTCTGAGACAGACTAAATCCACAATAAACATGACAGTCACAGAGTCACAGATTGCAGCAGTAACACTGTATGTGCTCATGGCCTGGTGCTCATGAAAGGAAAAGGAAGTAGTAAAGCTTGAGAACAGTTCATATAAACTTCATATATTCACTCGTAAAATGCACCATAAAAATGACGGTTAACAGATTTACAGTTGAAACTTTTAGCCTAAAAGAATAACTGTCAGTCTGAGTCATGTAAAATCTCTTCCCTCTTATGTGTGGCATACAGGGTGCAGACGTGGTGATGTGTTTATGGCCTGGTGGTTGAATGTATTGACATCCGGGCTGCGGTAGGAATTCAGACATGAGAAATCTCTAGGAAACATAAATGTGGCTATTTAAAGAATATTCCATTTATAGCACCAGTAGTGAACAGCTGCTGCCTGAAGTCCTGTCAGAGCCTTTCTTGTGTTTTAATGCTGAGGGACAATAGAGACTGAGGACAGAACAGCTGAGACGTGAGTCAGTTTGGGGTAAAGTACATTTTAATTACACAGGAAAGGAAAAGCTATCCATGGCAAAAACAGTGAGTGACACACAATAAAAAATATTTACACCAGTGTCATGGAAGTTTTTACATTTACCTAAGTAGTTACCTCGGCATTCACAGGATATGTTTAAACCCAAGCACAAGAAAAACACACACAAACCTTCTATTCCAAAAAGAGCTAAACAAAGCATGCACAGACCAACAACAGTACATTTGTCATTTATATGGGCTCAGAGTATTTACAGGTTTTGTGTTGAAGTGAGCTGCATCAGAAATAGATAAAAGTCCTTGGTAAAATTCTTTAAAGGCAAAATGTGGATCACTGTGGTGCGACACTGGTGCCTTCAGTCATTCCTCTGCCAGTTCGGTTCATCTCACCTGGAAGTGACAACACTGATGATTACACTTTAATACCAGTGACAGCAATGAGATCATTGACTAAAAATATGAATAACAAAAATGAATTTTATTTAAGAGAAAAAGAAAAAAATGGAGGAACATATCGACACGCTATGTGAAGGGCAAGCACTGATGAAATGAGCTGCAGTTCAAAGTCTGCCTGTCTTATTTGCAGCCATGCTAGCATTTTGGTGGCTCTGTCAGTCCACCGCTTTGATCCCGACTGAAACAAATCAACAACAATCAGAGGATTTCCTCACACCTCATTAAGCTATCATCAGGTTAAAAAAAAACTGAAATGTCCATTACTCTGGGTAATAAACAAATACCTGATCAACTAACAGCACTCAGCCTCATCACTCTGTAGGCCCACTCTGTTATACTGTAACTGGCAAATGTAGCGTGCTTAAATTCTGAGCTAAGATTGTGATCATTATAAAATGATATGTCCTGTAAACATCAGTATGTTAGTGTTAGAGTAAACAGACCTCCCAGTGCAGAGCCAGAACCAGGTGCTGGCCGGTGTGCATTATTGGAGTGCTCCAAAAAGATCCACAGTAAAGTCAGCTCAGTGTGCGGTGGTTTACTTTGACGTCAGTATGTTAGCATTGTCACTGCGAGCATGTTAGCATGCCAGTGTTATTAATTAAGCTTAAATTACTATAGCCTCTCAGAGCTGCTACAATGGCTACACACATAATTTATTTTTAAAGCTATTTTTGGGCTTTTATTGATAGCACAGGTTAAGAATTGGACAGGAAATGGGTGAGAGAAACAGAAGGAATGGCATGTAGCAAAGGGCCACCAGGGGGAACTGAACAAGGGGCTGTGATGACACAGTCTCTGTACATTGGGCACTCACGTCACCGAATGAGCTACCAAGGCACCCCAGTTACACATCTTATAAGACACTTAGTGTCCTTACATTTTGTAGAAACAGTAATGTGTTTGGATTTTTCTCTCCAATCTAAAGTTTACCGTTGGAGGCTTGCTGATGCCAGTTGCTCCGTTAGATGGCCATCTAGCCACAGTCTGTCTGTTCTGCTGTGTGGCTGCCTGTGGGCTGGCAGCTTGATGAACACCAAACTGGAAAACAGATAAGATTGTTCAAGTGTTTCTTACGTAACATGCAGATACCATACAACATTTGTGCTGCTTCAATTTCGTATGGACACTAATAACTGAAAAGTTTGACATGGGGCATTGTGTGAACTTATGACTCGTAATTATGGTTTTCCTTTGTTATCTTGCCTGTCCATCCTTCCCCCTGCTGCTGCCCTCAGATTCCCTTTTTTTCTGCTGAGTTCACACAAACACAGCACCTAACCTCTGCGTAACTCTTCATATAAACAGTGGAGTAAATCTTATCTAAAAGCATGGGAGTGAGTGGCAGTCAGAGAGCCAAATGCAAGACATTTTCACTCCATGGTCTTTTAAAAAGCAACAACTACCTGAAGGTTAAACAAGGACATTTCAAACAGCTGGCTCCAAGTTTGAATCCCCTGACTGATGTGGAGAATCTGTAACAGCCTAAACTGAGGCTTAACATTAGCCCAAAAATTTACACCTTTTGAGTGAATGAAGGTTTAAAACCATCTGCGAGCACTTCCTTTCCTAATTTCCTCTTTCATTTGTCTGTATTGAGCCGATGGCTGGTAATCTGCGTTTGTTTTACCTTGGACTGAGCAGGGAGCATTCGCTGGAGGGCCTGGAGCTCTTTCTCTTTCAAAGCTAAACTGTCCTCCTGCAGCTTCCTCTGGTCTCTCATCTGGTTTTGCTCATTCAGTAACCGCTCCACCTGACAAAATATGCATGTGTTATTTTAAAAGGAAAAAAATGCCACTATGAGATTTAGAGTTAGATTGAAAACAAATGTAGATTATCATAAACAGTGATTTTTACAAAGCCAGAGTTTTGTGACTGAGAAAATCAGCTTGTTTCAAGGATCTCTCCCTTAGTTCCCAAACATGCACACATCAATGTGCAAATATAAACTACCTTGTCATCGTGAGTCTTCTGCTGTAGCTGTAGCTGCTTGGCGGCCTCAGCAGCTGCCTCAGCACGAGCACGCTCACAATTCTGCAGATCAGAGTTCAAATGTGCGTTCTGCACCTCCAGATGACTGGACAGGGTTTGGATTTCTGCCACCTAGAAGTAGAAGAAGTTATTTTTAAACAAGTAAGTGTCATATTCTTCTCATCTGATGCAACGTTTTTCCATTCAAAAAGAATGTGTTTTCCTAAGCTTGTGTGAGATGGCAGAGAGCCGCTCATTCAGTGCTGGGGTTGGAAAATGTGTCAAACTTACGGCTGCGCCAAATGTGTTTCCAGATGGTGCCTTTACATGACTCTAAATGTGTTTGTTCACCCTGTGTCTGTTTTTGTGTATTAATGTGAGTGTATGTTCACATGCGTTTTCCTGAACATCAACAACTGTGTAGCTGACGTAGAAATTAATTAAATATCTCCCTAAGACACACAGCTCACTGGTTTATGTCTGAATATTAGGTTAAATCAATGGGACATAAACAAATAATGAAAAGGGAAAACTGTCCGTTTGCTTGCCTCAAACCCTTGTCAGAAGTTATTGAGTTACATTTAAAATTTGACGGACAACATGTGAAAAAGGTTTCTGATATAAATGTCTCAGTCATATGGTAATGTACAACCTGAAATTTGAAAAACACAAAACACTGTGAGCCAGGTTGCAAAAGCAAACTCACTGTGCACATTCAGACTCATTATTTAGCTACTGTTAGCCATAGCATATCATGTAAGACACGCATAGCGTGTTGTTTGGTCCAAGAAAAACAAGACATTTAATGACATCACCAAGCACTCTGGGGAAATGTAATGCACGTATTTTAATATTTTTCAGCAATTAATTAATTATTATTGAAAAGATAATTGGCAGACTGATTAATTAGTAGTATATTTATCTATAATGGCAGCCTTACTCAGGTTAAAACAGTTTTCAAAGAGAAATCAGTCATTAATGCTCTGATGCTTTGTTATTGAGTTTCAAGGTCATTTTATTACAATGCTGTTAAAAAATTTACAGCCACCAGCTTGCTTCTGAGACAGAAGTTTGGTCAGTGAGTTTGAGGAAAAGTTGCCTGCATGAAAATAAATAGTGTGACTAAAAAATATGACTGCCCACAGTGAAGGTACTTTCCACGGCAAATGAAGACTTTTGACCCTTCAGTGAGTACTGTATCTAGAAGAAACATTGCTCTAAAGAAAAATAATGACACCTGCTGAGGGTGTGTTCCCGCACAGTGCTGCTGTGTCAGCAGAGCCACACACCTCACCTCGGCTTTGACCCTGAGTTTGCGGAGGATGCCTCTGTCTCTTCACCTCTTTATCATGAATCATACAGTGTAAAGACTTCCTATCCTGAGCAACTGGCTTCCCATTTTATTTGCTGTTTTGAATATTCCATCAGCCTTGAGACAGGTTTAGAGGAGGGTGCTGGAAAGTATACTGAGTACTCAAATGCTGTAGTTCAATATAGTTTTTAAGTAACAAAGTAATTCCAATTTTTGCTACTTCATAAGATAAGATATGCCTTTATTTAATGCTTTTACTCCAACACGTTCAAGATGGAGATAATGTACTCTTTACTCCACTAACCTATTGACAGTTTAGGTAGCAAATTAACTTGTTGGAAAGTAAGAGTTTATGTACTAACTTATAAAGGGCAAGTTTCTGGTTTGTGACTTTTTATAAAAATAAATCTTCTTTAGTCCCTGTGTCACATTTAAGATGTCTATGGGTTTTCAGCAGCTCGACCTAAGGGAGATTTTTATCCTCTAAACTGATGAGATGTTTCACTTAAATTATTTTTTGAGGCCTAAAGAGGCAAAAGTATTTAATATTTAACATATTAATTTCTAGGATTAGAGAAAACTCCAAAAGTTGTTTAGAAATTTGTATAACAGAGCTATTTTTTTCTCTTACCTGATTGAATTTATCCTTTGACCTTTTAATGTACCAGACTGCTATACTGTCATTTCCTTTCTAAACAAGTACTTCTACCTTTGATACTTGAAATGTGTTTTAATGAACTCTGCCTGTACTTAAAACTAAGTAGGATTTAAAGTGAGCAACCTTTATTTGTAAAGGACTTTAGTACTTTCTCCAGCAGGCCTGGATAATTTGTGAGTCCACTGATCTGTCATTTCAAATAATCACATCAAATCAGAGAAACACACACCCAAACACACATGCACGCACGCACATGCACCTCCTGGAGAACCACAAAATGTGTTGCACTGACCTTGTTGCCCACTTTGTCTAAGTACAGCTGGAACTTGTTCTCCACATCTCTGGAGAGGTTCGTGCAGCTGTTTCTTATCTTCTCCAGTTGCTCCTGCTGGCTGTCACAGGTGAGGTGAAAGGTCATCTGGTGGGGAAACAGGTTGTTGATCCTGTTCAGGAAATCTCTGGTCACCGTTTGAATCCCATCCAAAGAATGAGCAAAGTCCTCTTTGCATTTCCTGGTAGAGGGAAAAAAGTCAAACACAGACTTTAATGTGAATAAACTTAATATTTCCAGCTGTGCATGCTGAGCAGACAGACAAACAGACAGTACTTGGTGAAGGCAACGAGCTGCTCCTTCAGCATGGCGTTCTCCCTGCGCAGGGTGATGGCATCTTGGTGGTGTGTGTCTCGGTCTCTGAGGGCGACGTCTCTGTCGTGGCTCAGGTGATGAACTGTCTGGGTGAAGTTTGCCTCAATGAGATTTATCATAGCTCTCTGCTGGGCATTTAGGGTCTGCAGAGTCTTCATTTCACCTGGAGAGTCCAGGGAAAAACAGTATTATTATTATATTAACATTATTAATAATATTGTTATTAATTTAAGGTTTTATTAATCTTTTAGTGCCACTTTTTAATAGGTTACCCTTGTTAATGTTGAGAAAATACTTTAGTCATGCTTTGTAAAACAGACACTAGACATTAAGAAGAACTTTTGGGTTGCCAGATTGTGAAAAATCTGTTTAGTAATAGTGAGATCATCAATCATTCATTAATGATTTTCTCATTTTCCAGTAAGCCATTAGGTCTTCTGTTGTAAAAGGGTAATCATGTCATTCATCAAGGATAATAAACCATCAAACAGAGAGAATTTTCTTATAATGGATCTATGAAGCATTAGTAAATGAATTATTATCCATTAATAAAGCTATACTTACAGCTTACATACTCTTTATAAAGGGAGCCTTATTAGGAGGTGGTAGCAATATTCTTTTTATTTTACTGAATTCAAAAAAACATTTTCTTTATTTTCAGCCATCTTAGACTTTAATTCCACTATTTGCTATACATTTTATTACCTTACACATACAGAAAATATTGAATGTTTATCAACAGATTGATTCTTCACAATGTTTAAACAGTACTAAAATAACTAAGTCTTCCAAAGAGTATAGTAATGGATTACATACTACTTGTAGTGACCATGATGGGGGGCTGGATCGGAGTGGATGTACGCCTCATCATGCTGAGTGCTGTCGCAGATGTTCTTTCGCAATTAGCCTACAAATGAAAAGTAAACATTTACAGGATTATAATGGTTTCTGGAACTTATTTTAATACCATGGAGCCAAATGGTGGGGGAATGTAAGTAAGAACATTTACCCTGGTGCTGTGATTAAAGCACAAATTTGAAGCACTTTAGTCTGCCAACTATACTTGAGTTTTTGTATTTTATGCCACTTTTTACTTCTACTCCATCTCATTTCATGGAGAAATATAAACCATTTTTTATCAGACGGCTTTCGTTACTTTAACATGATGATTTGTCATTGGAGTTTTCTAAAATATGGTGCTTTGCGTGATTTTAGCATCCAAATGTATAAACAATTAAAGCTACGCCGATTGGTTGATTAATCAAATATTTGATTTACTTGAGAAGTTTTAGAAAATGCATTTCAACCGTCACTAGGAGTACAAATACACATTAACATAATACAATAATATAATAGAGAATGACGTAGTAATCACAGGCACCTTTTTTGCAGAGTTTATTTTCCTGATTTGACTTACGTACTTCAGTTTTAATTAAGAACTTTTTGTGTCATCAAGTATTTTTACACAGTGGTAGTCATACTTCTACTTAAGAGTCGGAATATTTCCTCTACGACTGGTGACTAATAGGAAAACTACAACAATGCCTGAGGAAGTAATCATGTTGTACTTAGCACATTGTAAAACCCTATTTAACCTTTTTTCTTGTAAAAAGATTTTTCAAAAAGGACTAAAAAGTTTTTTAAAAAATACTTTACAGCTTTTGACAAAATTGCTGGCTTCCCTGTACAGCTTACAAAAAAGAATTATTATCTACTCACTAATTTTGCTCTTAGTTCGTATTCTGTGGTGTTGGCATCAGTCTTCAGCTTGGCCATTTCTTTCTCCAGAGCAGCTTTGTCAGTTTTGGAAGCTTCCAGCTGAGCTCCCAGCTCGCCCTTCTCCTTTCTCAGCTGAATGTTGTTGTCACTCAGCCTGTTGAAGCTCATCGTCAGCTCCTTCAGAATAACAGACCCTCAGCATCATCATCATCATCATCATCATCATCATCATCATCATCATCATCATCATCATCATCACAATAATTTATAGCTCTTGACATGTTAATAAAAAAGTGAATAGTAATATGCCAATAAAACATCTTTAGTTTCATAACAGTCTGTGTTAGAAACATAACAGTGCAGACTGATGCTGCCTGCAGAAGTAAGTTCATCATATTTTTTGAGGTTCCCTTCCACTAAAATGTGTTTTGATTATTGTTACATCACTTGGAAGTATACATTTAGGAACTTTTTGTAGAGGAGAACCAAATTATTGTTCAAAGCTGATTATTTTTATATATGTTTTAAGACATGTCTAAATGTGTGATTCAGCTAATTAAAGTTATTACACTTAAAAACAAACAAACAAACAAACAAACAAAAAAACTGACCTCGACTCTCTTCTCCTCTGCAGACTTCTCTGGCTGTCCATAGATGAGAAAGAGCACCAGGCTGACAATGATCAGGGACTGGATTAGAGAGGAAAAGAAGAAGACAATCCTCATGTAATAGCCACAACTCTTCCCTTTGGGCTTGTGCAGGGGCTCTCTTGCCTCCAGGCCAAACTTGGCCCGTGAGTAGCTGGAGCTGTACATGGCTGTTGGGGGTGAAATCTTGGCAGCTGGTTTCGGAAGACCTACGCAAGAATCGTTTTGCTAAAATCCACAAGGTTTTCCCGTCTGATGGGATCCTTACTGCAGAACTGGTGATGAGGCTTTAAGATGAATGCTCTCGAGCAGAAATGAAAGAAAAAACAACGATGTGAGATGTTTGTTTTATCTGTCGTCTGCAGCTCTGCCACACTGTCTGGGTGCACAAAGATCTGAGCAGAAATGGCATGTATGGATAGATGTAAACAATGACCCTTAGGTGTGTTAGGGGCCATGTTTATAAATGGTGCTGGAGGCACACTTCCAGTCCATCCTGGCCCTGCCCTCGCCTTCCCTCCCCTCCCCTCTGCTCCCTCATCGACCTCTGTCACAGTTAACATCCTCAAGTGGCACCACTGCTTAGATAATCACAAATTTTCCACGTGGTTTGGAATAAAACAAGTCTGCCGTGACAGGAAGATTGACTAAGGTTTAGAGACCCCTCCATGTTTTAAGACAGAAAATACTTTGCTTTAAATAATAATGTGTCTGATGTATTTATGTCACAAAGAAGTTTGAAAGTCGGTGAAGAATTCTTCAAATCAGATCATGCATCTCTATTGAAGATTCAGGCTCTTTGTTAATAAAAGTTTAAGTAGACCAAAGATGTCTCCCACTTCCCAAAAAAGTCCATTCTCAGTGAATATGCATGAAACGGGAGTGAATCGCTCCCCTTAGTCTCAATATTACTGATACCAAGACTTACATCATATTAGATCAAATCCTGGACTCATGCAAACCCTGATCGCCTCATTATTTTTTAAAGAATTTTAACAGTAAGCGTTTATTCACAATAAAAAATGGTCTTGTGTTTTGACATGCGCGTAATAAAGGGTAAGTCCAGCTTTTTTCAAGTTTGTCTTTCAACAGTCATGGGAGCCGCCTTCTTCTTCTATATACTGTGTGTGTGTGTACACGGAAACAGGTTTTGCTTGCTGTAATTAATCTTTCTGGCTATTATGAGATTAACTGAATCACTGCCACTGACAGTAATATGTGAAAATGTGTTTAAAGTTTTTATGAAGCTTATATGAAGCTACAGCAGTCTGACTTAGTCAGAGCAAGTAGAAACCTTGCTAAAAAAAATTACAGTCAATATAGCAGGAACTTCCTCTGTGTCAAAAGTAATTTTAATGCACATGAATTATTAACCATGCACTAAAATAAGTGAGATTTTAGTATTAAAGCTGGTTAAGATACACCTCATTTTAACTGCTTTGTCGCTTTTGGGTAAGGCTGAACTGCCACCCTGCAAAGAGGACAACTGCTGCAGGTGCCGTCTGTCAATTAGGTAAATATTTGACCAGAGAAGTAACTAGTTACAATAGACATTGGATAACTGTAGTAGTGAAAAAAAGTTCATGCAAGTAAAATACACGACAAGTATCTCATTATTGTATTTACGCACAGTACCTTCAGTTATTTTCCACTACTATCAATTGCACATGATGGAAAAGAACCCAGGACAGATCACCGACAAGTGCCACATTTATATTTAGTCACTGCTGATTGTCACATAATGCCTGGTCACACTCCCCCAGAGTGGATGAACAATGTAAGCCAACTAGGGAGTAAAAAGCAGAAAATACCAAACAAAAAATTCCACCATATCCTGTTCCAAGCGAAGCACGGAAAGGAGTCATGGCAGCAGAGGAGTGAAAGAATTAAAACAATAGGGACCTGTCATTCTTCAGGGATGAGGGAATAACAAATTCTCCCTGCAGTACAGACACACTGACCCCCCCCCCCCATCTGTGGCGATGACGTGAGGGACAGCCAGCTCTTCTGGGGAAGTGTGTGTGAAAGGCTAAAGGTCCTCTGAGCCCGGGGTTTTCCTGCTCCCCATTGTCTCCTTGACAACCTGTCTTTAGAGGAAAAAAACTAATTTATGAAGGTATGTTTGAATGTCTGAAAATGAGCGACTATCAGGAGTTGGGACAGATGTCAGATCAACTTCTGAACAAAAACAGGAAACCGAACGGTTGAAGACTGAGATAAAAAAAACCTCTTAAGATAACTGACCAGACACCTTTAGGTTGAAAGGAAACTATATCTGAACCGCTGAACTAATATACATCCCGCAGGGGGGGTTTACAGATAACAGTCGACAAAATCTGCCTCATCAGGCTATCAAACAGGCCTGTAATTTTGCTGTAAATATAAACATTGAGCTAAAGAGACAGCTGATCAGAGAAAAAAAAATCATCTTTTAAAAACTGACACTTTAAAAAAAAGAGGGTATGGCACCAATTAAAATTAATTAGCCTTTTCTCTCAGCTCCTTCGCCACAATAGCTTTTTGGCATGGCGTTAGAATTTGGTTATCTCCAGAGGATTTTGCTGCCATCTCCTGGCAAAACTATAGAAAGCACACATGAGCATGAAATGTGATTAAAAGAGCTTCTTTGAAGTATCCAGACATAGCTTTAAAGTGCTTCGCTGCACAATGTGTTTCAAGTGCAGTTTGACTGGCGGTAGAAGGAGCCATTTTCACAATCAATTCATCAGTCCCACAGAGATCATTATTAAAAGAGGAGCCACAACTCTAACACGGTACAATCTTCATTGTCTGTGTAACATACCAGAGTGACAACTGATCAAAAGCAACCACTTATAAAATAGACAATACATTAAAAACAGGCAACAAAACATGACAATCAAGAAATAAAATCAAAGGCAATGTTACAGAGGAAGTGACATCACATTACAGTTTCATTATTTCAAAGTCTCACAGGGCCAGCTATGAAAAACTGTCACTGATTTTACCTTTTAACAGTCCAGTATGTAGAACTTACAGAGATCTATTGGGAGAATTTGAACATCATATTCATAATTGTGTTTTCATTAGTATACGATTAACTGAAAACAAAATCGTCTGTGTGTGTTCATGACCTTAGAATGAGCCTTTTATATCTACAGAGGAGGCGGTTCCTCTTCCTCCGACATGTTTTTACGGCAGAAGACAAAACTAAACATTGGTTTTAGAGAGAGCATTTCGTGTTTTTAGCCTCCTCCATACTGCAAATTTTCTCTCATGTTAGCAAGGGAGAGTGAGTGGGTTATTATTCGGTTGTTTGCAGTCTGCAACATCACCACTAGATGTCGCTAAATCATTAACACTGGACCACAATTTGGAAATAAAATAAAAGATGAAGGAGTTAGTTTAACAAAGCCTGGTGATTTATCTTTTCACAATTGTTCCCTGTTCCTTGACTCTTTAACATCTGCCTCATCATTTCTCCTCTGGAGAACCTTTGGCAGTTTTAAAGCCAACAGCTGGATTATTTCACTTCCCAACCTTAGAAGACTCATTCATTCTGTCACGAAAACACAATGAGTTAATAGTAACCTGCTGAAACACTAAGTTTCTTTATAACTTTATCTGGTTTTCCCACATATTCTTAGAGTTTCTTCTCCACAGCAGTTAATGAATAAAACCCTCAGAAATAAGGTGTGCTTCAAAGTCTCTTTTCTTAAGAACGACAGTGTGAATTTCACAGAAAAACAGGGCTTTGTGAGAGCTTGTAGTTTTAGACAGTTGCCTCAATGTCCTGGGGGTCTTCCCCCTCCAGCAGGCTGTAGGATGCGTGACTCTGGAAAGGTCTTTGTAAAGGATGAGCCAGAAGTTTGGCCATGCAGTTGTGCAGCTCGATGGCAGGTCCACTCAGGGAGACCTCAAAGCGATAGCACATGCCCTTTGAGTCCAGGTTGCAGAAAGAGGTGTAGTTTTCCTGGAGACAGAAAACAAACCACATAGTTAAAAAGCAGCACCATGGAAAACATTAAGATCATCATGTAAAAAGTTGTTGTAGAGTTTTTAGGCTATATATGGACAAAGGTACTAAAATGAATTCACTGCAAATACAGAATTTTCGAGGACTACTATTTTGAAGCCTCGAGTCTGGCGATAAGGAGGTGAGAATCTTTTATGGAGGAGTGACCATATGTGGATGAGGCAGTGGAGTTGCTATGTGTTTATCCTGATTTAATGCAGTGACTTCAGGTTAAGCACATCCTGCTTCATCGTCGTGGGACCACAATTTACAAAATAAGCATCATCCTGCATGAAACTAGTGGCTGAGACCATGAACTCGTGAGGAAAATGTTTACTGAGGTAATAAATCAAGTAAGAGGTAGGATTATTTTAACATGAGCCTTCTTTTTGCAACCAGATGAGTTGCCCTCTGCTGACCATTAGAAAGACTGCAGGCTTGGGCCACTTTTGCACTGGCTTCATTTTCAGACAAAGCAACTCGGTCCACTTTGTATACTGTCTATGGGCAATTGCAGCAATACGATGACTAATCTTGACTGCTCCTTTTAACATTAGCCAAGAAAGCATCTTTAATCCACAGGGGATTTGATCATGTGGTGTGCTACCAATAAACCACAGGAGTTCAGGAACACAGCAGTTTCAACACAAAGTTCCTGCACAAACATAGCAATATAAAGCACACACACGACCTCGTTTGTAGTGAGAGGGACACTGTAAACGAACATGCCACTATCATGATAATAACAACCAAAGCACAATAAACAGTCAAAACTCTGTCGTCTCATTGCTATTTTCATAATCACAGTCTGTCTCAATTAGTTTCAGCAGCAGTTGTGAGAGAGTTAAGCTAACTAGCTAAACTATTTATTTGTTTAGCTGAAAAGAAACAGACTTGTGCAGCTAGGGTCAGTAATACATAATACATGATCATGTATACAGCTCGGCTTTTGTCTGTGGATGAGAGGGAATACAAAAAGTAATGCAAGGTAGTGTAAATACTATGAAGAAACAAAATCACTTCAGAAATAATGTTTCTGTCCAAACCAATGTCCCGTTATCAGCTCATTCCCTTACCCTCCAGCTGGTCTCATCCCCCTGCTCGTCCATGCCGTTGTGGAGGTAGACCACATCAAAGAAAAAATATGGAGACTGCAGCATCTTCTGTGAAAGGACACAAGAGCAAGCAAGACTTTCACTACTATCATAAAACAGCCAACAACATCAACAACACCTACTGCAGAGGAAGTGAGAGATTCATATCAAAGTCTGTGTAATAGGCAGAGACAACAGGATGGGACACACTGTTCATTACGTTAACGCATAAAAAGGGTCTTTGTTGCTGCAATTTAATGTAAACTCTGTGTAAAAAGGGCTATACTTACACTATAAGTTTCAGAGGGGTTGAACTGAAGCTGTCCTGCATGACGGCTGTAGATGAGCACAGTCCGCACCACATATGGAGGAGGGATGGTCTGAACATTCTCCATCAATGGCAGCTCAATCTTCTGACGACTACAAAGACAACAGAAGAAGAGATGACGTTTGGAAACTACGTCGATGTAATGCTTCATTTAATTTAAGAGAACAAAAAGGTTTTAGTCGGTCTGTACTTACATTACATTAAGCAGATCTTCCAGGTCTACAAAGGATAGTTAAGGCATAAACTTATCGCTTCATTGTAGGACATTCATTTTCACAGTACAGGTGTTGGCTTTGAATGAAAGGATACTGAAGGACTCGCACACATTGGTCTCAAGGTCATACAAACAGCTGCACAGCTCCCTGGGGTCAGAGGTGAAGCCTGACAACTGAAGCACACCCGCAATCATG
>JAQLOL010000020.1:10646254-10657838 GCA_029783665.1 Naso thynnoides | reverse complement strand
CTAAAGGGCTGTCTTGATGATGGAGTCTGTGTTGGATACTCACATTAGTTTGTTGATAGTGATTCCCAGAAACGTGAAGGTTTTCACAGTGAACAGAGTGGTGTTGCTTATGTTGATGGGGGTTCCATCAGTCCATAGAAGTTTTTTATTTATACATCTTTAGGAAGTAAATTTTGCTTTCTGTGACATTTCCCACCATATTGCCCAAAAGGTAAAGGTATTTTATCAGTCACATACACAGTGTACAGTGAAACGTGTTCTCTGTATTCAATCCATCCCTGAGGAGCAGTGGGCAGTCACAGTGCAACGCCTGAGGACCAACTGCAGATTCTGAACCAGTATCTTGGTCAAGGGTAACAACTGGAGATAGACCTAATGTACATGTTTTGACGGTGGGGTAAACCAGAGCACCCAGAGAAAACCCACGCGAACACGGAGAGAACATGAAAATTCCACATTGAAAGGCTCTGTCCCAGCCAAGAACTGAACCCAGGATATTGTTGCTATGAGGCAGCAGTGCGACCATGCCACCCAAAAGACTTATCAGGATGAAAAGCATGTTGTGGTGAAGCACCAGAATAAAATTGCAGCTCCGTGGCTTAAATCTGCTGGTGAAGGTCATTTATTGTGTTGAGACGTTTGAGGCAGACCCGCTTCTCCCAGTTCAGCTGACTGAATACTCAGAAGATGACAGATGATGGAAATGGAGTTGACAGTTCTGTCTGACACCAGGCAATGAATGAGAAGTTATGTAGAAGTAAAGCAGAAATCATCTTTGTAGAGACACAGAGACAACAACAACACAATTTAACGTCTGTTAGGTCAGTGATTGATTTTAGCTTCATGCATTTTTCTTATTACATAGCATCCCAATACACTATCACAGAGTAACTGAATACATCTAGTTTACTTATAGTTTACCATTAAAAAGCTTGGAAGCTAACTGGACAAAACAGGAAAGGACACAAAGTGACGGGGAAAGGGTGGGGATGACTTTCTGAGTGCTTTCCACTTACTTCATTCATCACACTAAACGCCGTTTGGCAGACATGCGAAGAGCAGACTGCTGCAGTGACTATTGGAAAATATAACAACTCAAAATAACAGGACTGGAGGAAAAATTTGCTCATTTTCTCAAATGTTATTGTAGGCAGTGATCAGCAACAACAGGAACCAAACCACTGCTGAAAACATCAGGATCAAGAATTATGGAGGTAAGTAAATTAATTGTTTCCGTCTTGAAAATCTGCCACTTATCATATTGGTTGTTGCATGACTTGGAGCTGTACATGCTTACTGGATAAACGGAACAAGTCTATCAGTGTATTATACAGTATATTTTCATCAAACGAGTGGCATCACCACATTCAAATACTCATGTGAATTTGTGCCAGACATTATAAATGTGTGTTTGTCAAGTGACCTATCAAAGCTGTTAACTTTGCTTTTTGCCTATAGTGCATTCTTGGATAGTCTGTCTGTGACTCTGAATAGAAATAAGTGGGTATAATGGATGTATTATAGAGGAATTTAAAATATGTCACCAGCTAATGAGTTTACAATATGTGTCAGAATTCTCACAATCGACAATTAGATATTGCAAATGTTATAATTTTTGCATATTCATAAGGATCAAATAGCAAAATAAAAGAGAAACACTTTGTGACTTTGTTTGAATTTTATGTTTAGGCATTTAACCAACACTCTTTATTCAAAACAAAAGACCGTTCAGCCCACAAATATTTGTCTGGCAGGAAGTTGGATCTCAGGATGTTTTAGTTTCCTCCTTTTCCGCTGCTTAAAACAATAGCCGCTAAACAGTGCAGCAACAATGTCTGGTTCAAGAGCATAACAGATTTTTAATATGGATACATATAGGGAGCATTTTGTTAAATTAAATTATAAACCACTCTTCACTGGAGGAGGATTTCTCTCAGGAAACAAGAACATATTTATGTGTTTTATATTGGTATACATTTCTGACTTGAAAAAAAAACAAACATGTCATTTAAGAGCTAAAATAATAACTCAGATAAGGCCTGGATCAGTTCTTTTTGTTTGTTTTTTTACAGTTCTCACAGGATTTCAGTCTAATCAGATGTGACAGCCTGGATGCTGCGTCCAGCTCTGACAGGGAGGTGATGACACCAATTGACCATATGACCCTTGACTCTGAGGGCTCTGACCTCACAGCAAACCACGAGCCTTCACCAGCAGAACTGGCTCAGTGTGAGGCTGAGGTGGGCACGCTGCTCAGCATCATCGCTGAGCTGAACAAGAAGATGGGCTCATTAAAGGCACCAAGGTAACGTTATAAATAGAGTAACAGAGTAATCAGATGAGGATTTACACCGATATGAGCCACGAAATGGACCTGAATGAATGGATTCGGATTCACTCAAAAAATATTTTGATGGAACCATGTTCGTTGTTTGTTTTTACATATTATCCAATCAATAAAAGGTATACTGGTCTTCTTAAAACTTGTCTCAGAATAAACACAGTGGTATTTACTGACAAAACTGTTAACACTTCTTTAGTGACCCAGGGGACATGAGACCACCGCGACCATCCAGGCCTCTGGTTCCAGACCTGCTGTCCCACAGGTTGGCCAGAAGCAGCCCAGAAAGGAATGCAGCCCCTGCTGCAGCATCTAAACCACCACTGACAGGCCGAGGTTGGCACAGATGCATAACTTTATTTTTATTTAGCAGAATGCATCTTTGGCATGCTGTGCATCTGTACCGTATGTAGGTGATCTTTGCTCAAACATGGTCGGACAAGAAATGTTGTCCCAGAGAGCAGTTAAAGTATTATTTAAAATATTTATTGTGGTTTGTAAAAGAAAACAGTTATCTCAAGAAAGTAATTTTCATGTTTTCTAATATTCTAGTCTGGCTAAAATATAAAACTGCCCTTTAATTCATCAAATACGAGTAATTGCACCTGTACCTTCTTCCACTAGGTGGCAGTGGTGTAGTCTGGACCAAACTCCAAGAGGTTTTATCATCAGTGGAGGACTCCATCAGCTCTAAAAGGTCCTGGGCTGCTCCCATCACAGCTTCTGACCAGGACAAGCACAAAGAGCATCTGAGAGCAGCCCAGGAGAGCTGGGTTAAGGCCACTCAGGTATTCAAACCATTACAACTTCCAATAAGATCTGAATTTAGGTTTTGTTCTAAAAGAAGTAAAATACAATGAAAACCAATGTGGTTACAAGTTTATAGACAAATTTCACAAAAATATTGATCCAGACAATCCTTTGTTTCATCTAATTCTCAAAACAAGCAAACAAACAACAACAACAAAAACCTTATGAATTTCAGAAAGAGATCACAAAGACATCAAACATCGCTGTGTATGTCTGAGTTTTGTTGAATCAACTAAAATACGCCATTGGTCAGGCTATCTTTATACTTCCAGTCATTTTGGTTCATGGTTGCAGATACTGGATGACATGGAAAGAGAGTTTGGAATTTCTTGCCCATCAAGCCTGCCAAAGGACCAGCACCAGGATGACATCATGGATCTGGAGAAGCGAGACTCACAAAGCACCATCAATCAGATGGAGGAGGAAAAAAAACAGGTGGGTGAGAGGCTCTGCTATCAGCTTTGTCTATGACAGGGATAATGTGAAATTTAAAAAAAAAATGTTATAAAGATTAAATCAGTTTAAGGTGTGAATAGATTTCCAGAATAAAAAAGGCCTGGTGTGATGCTGGCAACAATTTATGAAGCTGTAGGCTGCTTTATAATAAATCTGTATGTCTAACTTGTTGTGTCAGAAATTCATATTAATGTGGTTCATTAAAGGGATAACTTACCCGTCAATTAAAATTCAGTCATAATATACTCACCCTCATGCTGATCAAAAGGTGGGGTGAATTTTTTTAGTCCACAAAACGCTGCTGGAATGTAATAGGAAAGAGGGGTCGCAGTAAACTCCCAAACAATTGAAGTGAATGGTGACCAGGTTTCAAATATATAAAAAAACAGTAAAATGCCTCCAAACTGCTCGTCCGAAGTAATCCAAGTGTCCTGAAGCTTCGACATGCCAAGTTGTTTTGAAAAACACCACTGACGCCATGTTTTTAGCCTCTCTGTTCACTGTAGCCTGTAGCTCCTAAGAAGGGAGTCATGTTCACGTATGCTTGCTTGTGCAAACATAGGTTAACACAAAACATCTGTGATGTTTTTTGAAACAACTTGTCATGTTGAGCTTCAGGACACTTGGATTACTTCAGATGAGTGGCATGGAGACATTTTATGGTTTCTTAATTTATTTATTTTTTTACATTTTTTTTACATTTGCTTTCTCACCATATGTTTCAACTGTTAGGAAGATTTCTGCGATGCCTTTTTCCTGTGAAACTCCAGCAGTGTCTTTGGGACTAAAAGACTCAACCTGCCTTTCAATCAACATGAGGGTGACTAGATGATGACTGAATTTTCATATTTGGGTGAACTATTCCTTTAAGCATGTAATCAGCCCATGTATTTTGTGAGATGTAATGAACACATTTTGAAAAAAAAAAAAAAAGACTTAATACTCAGAATGTGCTCAGACTAGAATAAACGCCCTCTCTTTCAGCTGGTTGGTCTCCATAAGGCCTTGAGATCAGGCAGTTGTTCTCCTTCCTACCGACCCGCTCCAGACTGGGCCTCAGCTCCCTACCCTGGTTCACCTTTACTCCACAGAAGGACAGCCAGAGCTGTAACACCTCAATCGGTGGGTGGGGATGGTTCTCCTCTGGGCTCATGCAGTCCTTGTGCGAGCCCCATCAGTCCAGAGTCTGAGACAGAGAGACTGAACAGGTGAGGCTGAGGAGCAACTCAGACTGGTTCAAAGTAACTGCTCCTTATTTAATTTAAACCAGGATAAAGACAAAATTGCAGACAATACACATGCATATGTACTAGATTGTGAGTTATGCAGAAACAGGAGTTTTCCTAACAATATATTTGATACCTGACAAAAAACAATGAGTTATTAACCTGCTTGTTGTCTTTCTTCTTCTTTAATCTTGTTTTCTTAGGCTTTCCTCTAACCTTTGTTAGTTAGTATAGTTTGTGACCTTCCATCAAAAAATGGTAGTTGTAACTGTTTTTTTAAATATATTTTTGTTTACATTTTGACTCCCATTTTTGTCAGTATTTTGTCTCTGAGTTTAATTGTGAATTTTAACCAATCATAGCTACTGACATGTGAAGATCAGGTAAATAAGCTAATGCATGTAATTTGCTTCATTGTCAATCTAAATGGAGATTATTTAGTTGATACTCCACTACTAAAGTTCCTTTCTCCATAGCTGTATTATTTCTATTTTAAAAGCCTCTTTGAAACAAATGCGTCCTCCTCATCATCTCCCCTTCATTATCCCAGGTGCATTGAGAGGCTGAGGGCTAGAAATGAACGTTTGACTGCAGCTCTGGAGCGAAGGAAGGGAGAGTCCGAACAGATCAGTCTCACACTGAACAGACTTGAGGCTGACTGCTCTGCCCTGCAGATGGCTCTCAGATACTGGTACACTCATGAAACACACCTGACACACACATATAAAAGCCTGTCTGCACACAAATGCATGTTATTTGTCAGTAACGTCCTTTGACGTATGTCAAAATAATAAATGCACACAGGTTGGCAATCTAGCAGTATAAATGTATTTTGTCTTTGTGGTTGTGATTGACAGTGAGGAGTGTGAGGATGCCTACAGCGAGCTGCTGTCACTTTATGACGCAAAGAAGCAGCAAAGCATTCCTCTGCGGACAGACTCAGCAGGTGTTTGAATACCATGTTTTAATACTGCCCAGTGCATGCATTCACTTATATATACAATAAGTATGCGTGTTATTCACACACACGCAAATACGCAGTTCAGGCTCACAGTTTTTCCTCTCATCAGAGGCGGTCAGTGACAGGCAGCAGCCTGACAGTCCATCAGCTCGCCTCAGGAAAATGGGAACTGAAGAGCTGTCCACCTCCTTCTCAGCAGCCGGGGTCACAGAAGAGATGAAATCACAGAGTCCCACAGGGCAGAGGTGATGTTTAAAGCACACTTTGTACATTCAAGCACAGTGATTGGAAGGGTAGAAATGAAAATGTGTCAGTGATGACAGCAGATCAGACTGATGGACAAAGAGAAAGGATAAAAGTTAGACTCAGATGTAAGTGTTAATAAATGTTACATGTATCCATCTGCACATAAAAACAGCTAAGCTATTGTTTCAAATGTTTCTAAAGCTGTGGATGCAAATGTACATTTTTCAAACACTATCATGAATGACTGAGAAACACAAAGAATAGTAAAGAACCTCTGACAGAAGCCTTTTTTGTTCTTTCCTGTTACCCCACAGGACACCTGAGCGGGTTGAGCGAGAGGCTGTTCTTCGCCTGAAAATCGAGCGCCTGAAGAGGGACAGGGCAGCCATTTGTCTTCCCAAGCCGAACCCAGAAGCTGAGGGCAAAATGAGCTCCGAAACTGGTCACCACGCTGGATCAAGAGGGGGATATGTGACTAAAGATAACGTCAAACCTCCAGATACCAAGAAAGAGAAAGCTTCCCTCTTCTATGAACTCGTCTCTGTCAGGGTACGAGCTGTGGGTCTCAATTAATGACTAAAGAGGAGACTAGCAATTACATAAGACAACTAACGAAAAGCCAAAGAAATCATGAGACAAAAGTGTCTTATATCCTAATGTCATAGTTGTATTGGGTGAATTGTTTTGTAGGCAGTATCTTTTTTTTACTACCTAACACTACACTTAGCTCACCGTGCCTAAACACAGTGTTTGGAATGTAGATACACCAGTTTTAATATCTGAGATGCTGCTGACAAATCATCAGTACTTGTAAATGGCAAGACATTAGTTAAAGTAGCAGTGCCACTATTTGAACATGAGGACCAGAAACAGTTAGTCTGACTCTGTGGAGATATCAAAATCCTCATACCAGCACCTTCAAAGCCCACTAACTTAATCTGTCTGAAAGTTGAATTGTTGAAGTGCACACAACTTCCAAAATTTGATTCCTGCTGGGAACCTCTCTTATATGTCGTAGCCCTCTATCTTTCCTTTTGTTTTTTCTGTTTGACTCTATGCTGTCACGTCTAAGAAATGGGGAATTACCTGAAAAAATCCTAAAAGGAATAACAAATTCTTCTTTTTTCTGTGAGCTTGCCAGATAATCTGCAAGACTTCAGGAATTTCTGTTTCTATGGAAATATTGCACATAACTGATGTAAAACCACAAGTTGCTTTTGATTAAACAAACCAGATATGACATGTTTATCAGTAAGTTTTAAAGATTCTGGTAGACACAAATAGTTACCTTTGCACAGAGCTAGTTAGTTGTCTCTTCTCTTCTCACAAGTTAGGGGTCAGGGTGGATGGCTGGTCTGCAAAGAGCAAGACACCTCACACACAGGGTTCAGCTCCTGTCTGTGGTCAGAATTTGGCTACTAATGCACTTTTATTAAGGACATGGAAATATAGTTGAGCTGACTGCCAAGAAAATCATGTTTTCGAAAAACAGACATATTTAATCAATAGGATTCATGTAGACAAAGACATTTTTTTCCTTTTTTAGTGATGCTGACTATCGGAAAATATGGACAAATTCTTGCCCTTGTACATCACTCCCCCACAGTTTTACTTTCCAGCTTGCTGTATCTGCGTCAGACTCTTCACAGTGATTTTTGGTTGAACTGTTTATGTTCAGGAGGAGATGTCCGACCTGCGAGCTCTAATCCGTCTCAAGGAGAAAGAGCTGAGGTGTCTGGAGTGGAGTTTGATGGCCCAGAAGGCCCAGGAGACAGCTGGAGCTTTCGTTCCAGAGAGCCTCAGAGAGGAGCTGGAGGATCGAAAGACCGAACAACAGGTAGAAGAGACTCCCTCAGCAGCAACAGAGGCTTTCTTTTTTTTTTTTCAAATAATACAAAGTCAAGGTGAAATGAGCAAGAGGGAGCAGGACGTTGGTCTATTGTGGCAGACCCGATTCAAATCTGGGTGTCCCACTTGGGAAATCACACATCTACCAAAGCAGAATCCCTCCAGGCCAGGAAGGATATTTTGGTTCTGCAAGGTCTTCTGCTGGGCTGTCCTGTCGCTGCCGCAGCACAGATTCATACCGCACCACACACCTCTGTCACCGTCGCATGAAAGAATTTAACAGCTACATTAGCTTCAGAACCATCAGAAACAATGGCTGCACAGACAAACTCTCTTATTTTCTTTCTCAATATTACTCCTAAAGGCTTAAAGGAGCATAGATTTTATGTAGATGCACATGGTTTGACCAGGCATCCTTTGTTTTTGCCTGACAACTGATCCGACTTTATTCTGTGTTTCTCAAAACCACAATGACCTCTAAATGCATCATAAAAAATGTGATTCTGTTGTGCAGTGTCCTCTCTTGACCTTTAGATCAGGGTTCCCAACCCAGGGGCCACGTCCCTAAAGACAGATAAATCTGATGGACTGAAGGGTATTAACCAGATAAAAACCAAATCTGCTCCAAAAAATAGATTTTTTTTTAAACTTGAAAGGTAAATCTTATTAATTTTATTTCAGCAGCTCTGTGAACGCTCAGCTAAAACAGGGAGTGACGGGGACATTGCTCAAACCAGACCCATTCTCAAAGAGCTGCAGGCTGTCCTGCAAAGGTGAGACGTTGTCAATTCTCTGTATTCCAGTGTTTTGTCTGTCCATGCATGACTAACAATTCAGTCTCATTTTAAAATATTACTAAAAAAAGCACCCTGGTATATTAAAGTCTTAAAATCTTTAAGATTTTAAAAAATTGTTATTCTACCCCAATGTTGAGTTATACTTGGTCGCCTGGGCTGAAATGAATTTCAACGCATTTTAAGATCCCCTGCTCTCGTACTTCAATATTATTTACTAAATTATGGTTTTTGACCTGATTTTTATTGTTTCTATTCTAGGCTTAAGTGTCATTTTATACTTCAATCAATTTATTTACATGCTTAAAACTGCGTTTTATGCTGCTGTTTCCTGCTGCGTCAACCTTAAAAAAATAAATGTGTAAAATGTCTACAGTGATAGTTCATCCAAAAATGAAAATTCAGTCATTATCTACTCAGCCTCAGTTTTAGTTTTTTATTTCACTGGAGTTTCACAAGAAAAAAGCTTGTTCATGTCCCAAAGAGTTGTAGTTAATGGTGACTAGGACTCAAACATTAAAAAACTATTAAATGCCTCCATACTGCTTGTCCGAAGTAATCCAAGTATCATGAAACATCGACATGCCCAGCTGATTTAAAAAACCTCACTGATGGCATGTTTTTTGCCTCACTGTTCCCTGTGCGTCTTCACGTTTGCGCAACCGCTCTAGGAGGAAGGAAGGAGACTTTGTCTATCTGCAGGATCAATTTAAGGGTAAGTCTGGTGTCTGCTGTTGGCACCAGAGTTTCGAATAGCATGTAAACACAGGTCTGTGTGTACCATGTCAAGAGCTACAGGTTACAGTGAACAGTAAGGCAAAATAACATGGCGCCAGTGACGTTTTCCAAAACCAGTTGGGATGTCGAAGCTTTCGGATGCTTGGATTACTTCAGATGAGCGGCATATGGAGGCATCTTATTGTTTTATCTTTTTTTTTTTTCTATTGATGGAGGGTGGTTTGAATTCAAGTCACCATTTACTACAATCATTTGGGAGATAACTGCATGCCCTTTTTCCTGTGAAACTCCAGCAGCGTTTTGTGGCCTAAAAAAACCTTACTTTACCTTCCATTAGCATGAGAGTGAGTGTCTGATATTTCATTTTTGGGGGAACTATCCCTTTAATTAGTATAATGTCACCTGGAGATGTTCAGGCTTTCACAGATATAAAACAGAATCTGATGGGATGTTTAGAAGCTGACTCTTTTAGACATCTATTGCCCGGTTTTATTTGTTGCTTATGAACACTATCATCAGAAAAGCACACTTTGGACATTAAGAGCATCTTACTCTTTCCAACTGGTGCATTCTGATCCTTTCTCTCATCTGACCTTGTGGAGTGAATACTAACTACAGCACATCCATCCACACTTTAGATGGAATTCCTTCTGAAGGACACAAGAATAATGATACTGATTCTTCCGTTTCATCAGTAGAGGATAGTAACTATGTGCAGTTACTTTGAATAATTGCACTTACCTAATTGTAGATAAGTTACTAAGTACTGTATTTAGTAAGCACTAAGTACAAGTTATTTTCGTGCCACTCTCTACTTCAATTTTACCACATTTTAGAGGCAAATATTACTTTTTACTCCTCTACACTTATTTGACAGGTTTATGTAATTAACAAACTAACACTTTAGCATTAAAAACAATTGAGAGCTGATTGAATGATTTTTAATTTAAGTTTAACTACCTTTCAGTTTATACAAGTACAGATGAGACAAATAATTGATTAGTCAACTGAGAGAAAATTGATTTGCAACCATTTTGATTATTGTTTCAGTTGAGCAAAATAAATCCAAGGTTCAGCTTCACCAGTTTGTGGATTTGCTGCTTTTCCTTTTAATTATTTTGATAGTTTTAAGGACATTTAAGGACATTTTCTTGATTATACTTTTAATGAAGTAAAACTTTCTGTGCAGAACTTTACTTGTAACAGAGATGTCGTTTTTTCCAAAGTAAATTATGGGAATACATCCTCCATGTTGGTGTTTCATCCAATCTGACTTTTGTTTTCAGGGAACAAGCCCTGAAGAAGAGACTGGCTTTAGTTCACGACTCATTGAACACAGTTCTGCTGGATGGCAGCTCCCCCAGGAGCGACAGTGGGGAGCAGATCGCTCGACTTACACAAGCTCACAGGTAAGTATCAGAAAAAAGGTATTTAAAGTTGAGGTTAGCAGTTTATCTTTGGTGTCATAGGTTAAAATTTAAATAATAATTTTTCAGCAAATTGTAATTCAGGTGGTCTAAAAGAACATTACACTTTTGTACTTGTCCTTTGCTTCATATTCAGTTTTGGCTCTTTATTCAGACTGTGACTGGGCTTTATGCTAATCACAAGTCATTTCAGAGAGTGCATGTTCCTATTGGCTGCTCTACTCTGCGTTTTTTAGTGACAGATGACGGTACAAGCTGAGTAGTTGTTGAAACAATTTAAGTGCCTTACACTTGAAAACTGGTCTCTGCTGACAACAGTGTCTGTAGGCGACACCGTCAGCTGACTTGAGTCAAGCTAAGCCAGACCAGTTTACTCTGCTGAAACTTTCCCGCATTTTTGTTTTTTTAATCATCAACATCTTTCTGCATGTACAAACAAAGATAAAAAGTAGTAGCTGTGTTATTGAAACTGTGAGCACAGTTAATTATATCTCTGTGGATTTCTTCATTCCAGTAAAGCCCTGAGTGCATACCGGCAGATTCGAAGGAAGTACCGGGAGCATGTGTGGAGGCTGGAGCAGAAAGTGGCAGCCATGACAGAGAGTCACCAGCACCAGAGTGCAACGCCAAAAGCTGTGGGGGAGGCATCAGAGTGGAGGAGAGAAGAGACTGTTCTATGATAACTCAGTCAGATAATCAGCCATCGTAGAGTCACATTTATTCACATCACAATTCAC
>JAQLOL010000020.1:10623292-10646154 GCA_029783665.1 Naso thynnoides | reverse complement strand
AAGTGCAGAATGTATGTGTGTCTTTAATATGGGTGGGAAGTGAGTTCCAATTTTGTATTGCTTTGACAGAAAATGATAACTGGCCAAATGTACTTTTCCTGAATGGGACTAATAAGTCACCACGTGCGGTGCTTCTAGTGATCCGACCAGTGTTGTTGCGTTGATTTATGAGAGAGTTTAGTGGAGGAGGAGCTGAACCATGCAGGATTTTAAAGGCCAGACAGATGTTCCTAAATTTTATGAGATCTTCCCAGCTCAGAAGCTTATGTTCGTGTAAGATGGTACAGTGATGGGAGCTGTTTGGTTTCTGGTCCAAAACTTTAAGGGTTTGCTTGTACAGGGTTTCCAGTGGCTTCTATCTGTTTTCCACCTATTTATCTGTCAGCCTAGCTGTGACATCTGTAGCAGTTTGTTCAGTCAGGGATTCATTTGCTCTTATGAGGTAAATAAAGAGTATGTAGGGCAGTAGAACATAAAAAAAACTCTGTCAGTTTAACCCTTGTGAGAGTTCCCAATAAACTGAATAGGATTCCAAAACTTAACTTGTCTAATAGGAGTCACAAATTACAAGGCACAAGCCTTATTTCAGAGAAGCAGCTGTCATTCAGTTATGAATGTGTAAGTGACTTAAGGACTGACCCCACTGAGGACCTGAGGACTGACCTCGAGAGCACACATGTCCGTTTTCCCGTACAAACCGACTTTGTGAAGTCACTCATGGCCGGCTGTGCTGTTGTGACAAAGCTCAGAGGAGGGGGATGGGGGACTCACAATGGCACACGTGATTTGCACACAAAATGTATGGCTGGACTATTGTCTTCTAAGCACTTAGAAATTTTTCCCCATCATGCTCTCTGTGTCTTAAGTATTTTCACTACTCCTATGAAAACTGGCTCGAAACATTGCAAAAAGTACTGCTTCGTTTTCAAGTGATATGATCTAGAGTACCCTGCTTGATCAGCAAAATACTTCAAAAAATAAAAAATAAATCAGACTTACGAGGTCAACTGTAATGCACCATTAGCGGCAAGGGATCTCGGTACCAACTGATTGGCTGTTGAAACACATGACGTGTCTTATGTTCTAAAATTGGCCTTTTGCAACTTGACAAGCTGAGTTGCAAGCAACACCATCAGTCGGCTTGAGTCGAGCTGAGACAGACCAGTTTACACTGCTGCAACTTTGCCTGCAGCAGCAAGTCTGGTATAAACTGCACTTAAAAGAGAGAGCGACAACAAACGAAATACAAGGCCAGATGGAGCAAAAACAGGGAGGAGAGGGTGCAGCAAAGTTGTATCCTTAGGAGTCTCATGCTACAGCTAGCTACATTCCCAAATGTGGCCTACCCCAGTTTTAAGGAGATAAAAGTCAATGTAGCTGGCAACAGATAGTAGCTGTGTTCCAAATCGTTCACTCATTCACTCAATCATTTACTAATACCTAAATAGTGTGTATCATATAGTGAACTATATAGGGAATGACTGAACGAGATTTTGGACACTACACAAAATTTTCTAAACATCATTGTGTAAATAGATGCGCAGGATATTTATGCGACGCAAGCTGGTATCATGTAAACAAACAGAGCACACAGGAGGACAGCACTGAAATGTATAGGGGTTGTGTTGATGTTGCATTGTAGTTTTTTAAATGTTTAAACACAAATAAACTGATGTAATAACAGTGATGTGGATGTTTGTTTTGTCAGCTGTGGTCCCGTGTCCTGATAGCAAGCTGTAATAGCCCACAATAACTGTCATAGTTCACAAACTCACAAGCTAACGGTTAATTTAGTTATCGTTGGCTAAAGCTGTTAGAATATAAGTCCTCTGAATGTTTTACTAGTTTGTGTAAATTTTTGAAGCACAGACTGAGGCGAAGGCAAACTCACCTCAGGCGTTTATTGAGACGTCTTTGGCTGATTTGCTGACCAGCTTCTATTAGCTAACATGCTAAAGCAAACCCTAGTGGCTTCCAGGCTTCTTTTTCTTCTCCTTTGAAAATACACGACTGCACTGTATGGTGGTATATGGGAGTAAAACGTGGGGTACATCGTATGTATGTGTGCTTTGTGAGTATTTTATAGTGCACTATGTAGTGAATGAAATCAACCACTGAGAATTTGAACACCACTACAAAATGGCAAACACACTATATAGTGCACTATTTCCGTGACAGGGAACGGTTTCTAACGCAGCTATAGTCTTTCTTTTTTTACCGACGTTACCCACAATGCCACTTGACTTTCTAACTCCGCTGTCTTTTTTTTTCATTTTCAAATTTGTAGTCTTTCCCCATTTCATGCAGCTCCCTTTGCAGGTTTATACACCATAAGCAGCAGTGTAATGCATGACCTTTAAACAGCTTTTGATGTGTGACATTGGTGCAGTTTCTCTTCAAAATCCATATTTTTGGCATTAATTGGAATAAAAGGCAGATAGATAGATAGATAGATAGATAGATAGATAGATAGATAGATAGATAGATAGATAGATAGATAGATATTTTTTCAGCCTCTCTCTTACTTTCCCTACCCAAACTTCAATCTTTACCTCTCATACTTCCATTCCCTCTTCCTCTATCGTTTCTCTTTACTCATCTCTCAATCATCTCTGTCCCCTCTCCCCCCTCACCCTGTGCCCTGACCTACCCGAGCCAGTCAGCTGCAGCTGTGACCGGCGGTCAGGAGGTTAAGGCAAAGGTTGAGTGTCACACCCACAGGGTCACAGTGATGCCTGGCTGTTGTGTTAGCCTGTGAATGGAGAGTTCAGAGTGCCAGACGAGGTGGCGAGCCCCTGACGCCCTGACTCTTGCCTGAGCTTGCCCTTTCCCGAGCAGAGGTCACCGTAAAGGGCCTGTCCTCCCCACTCCCCCCTAACCACCAGGTCACCATCACCATTGTTGTAATAGCTGCTATTAGAGCAGATGATACAATTATCATTCCATTTTGTGTTCGCTCTCTCTGAGATCCTTGTTAAGCCTCTGAGATCATCAAAGGTTTTTCATTCAACATAATTATTGTAACCTCAGCATGACTCTTGTGTGAAAGAGGCCACATTACACCAAAATGTTTTATTATTCATGGCTCCACACATGTGCTTATATGTGGTAATGAAATACGTATTAATATCCTTTACTAATAAAGCACAGATGTGCAAGCAGCAAAATTTGCTAAGATTATCAAAGTTTAACTACTTATTTTATAGAGTTCCGGTGAGTGCTTTATTATTATATACTTCAAACTGATATTATACTGATTATACTGACACATCTCAGTTTAAGTAACAATTTTGCTATTGTAACTGCTTTAGATGGAGCCATTTTTAGCCACTTTACATGCAGGTGAGTAGTTAAATTATACAAGTGTACTGTATTTCATACAGCCACTGATTGATTTCTTAATGTAAAATCCTAATATGTGTAAGATTTTGACATTTGACATATGACATTAAAGTGACCACAGGGGTCAAGTAAATGCAGCAAAAGCAACATGTGTTTCCAAAATGTAGCAAAGTACAAGCACAAAGTAGCATTACATTAAAACAGTGATGGTAATTACAGGTACTTCAAGTTTTAACTTGAAGTACCTGTTTAACAAGGTTTGGCACATGCTGTGATGCTGCCTTTTTTATTTTTGTAGCTTGAATGTTCTTCAAACATCAAAGTTTCCATGTTGAAATAACAAAACTTTGCTTTGACCTTGAAATGAAAGTGTGATATAGTCCAATCTAATCTTGCTCATGATAAAAAATTTTGTAGGTTTATGTGTGTGATAAAATGTACATTTAGGTAAAAGTGCACTGACGAACAAGTGAGATAAGCAAGTTAAACAAGGCCCATGAGAACTGACTGATTTTGGTATTGAATATTGCATTTTTTTGGACCATGTAAAGGCTGCAGCACTCTCATCTGGTAACATTTAAGCTCCACATTTCTGGACACGTTTCAGCCCCCACATGTAACAGCCAGCATCCGAACATGTGGATAGGGGGGTTTTTCAGTGCCTGGGAAAAATACTCAAACCATTATTAAACAATGACAGAGGCTGTCAATCAGTGTGGGGGTGGATGCAATCACGCACACAGTCACGAGGAGGGGGGCGGTGACCCAGGGGTTTTAGGTCAACTCATTTACTCCCTGCATCCGTTCCTCATTTTAATAAGTTGTCCCCTCTGTAAGCTGCATAAAGAGATCACAGCCTGCGCGTTCATCCCTCGCCCTTTCTTTCTCAAAGCCATTAGCTCACCTGTCACAACCACTCCATATCCCCTCCTCCTCTCTATATCTCTCTATTCTTTGCTCTGTGCTCTGGGATGTTGCCATGCTGACCTGACACCTCTCTCCTGAGCTTTTGGACATCAGCCAACCCGTGGAGAGGTCAGAAGAATGGGGTATGAATTGGCATGGAGAAACACAGGAGATATTTGACCTCAATCAAATGGCCGATCACATCCGCTTTGTGCATTCGCCCACTCAGATAATGACAGCAAACAGCTCAGATCAACAAGCCTCCTCACTGTCACAACCAACAGATAAAGAGCAAAACCTTGCTGCTGGTGAAACTGAGCCCCAAAGTGGGGATTTTCTCGTTCAAGCTCCTATTAAAGGATTGTGTGTCTGCATGTCTATAGGTTGAGAAAGTTGTTTGATGTCTAAAATTAATCTCGAAACCATTGAATCACTTTAATGAGCATCATGCTACGACTAAAAAATTTTTGTCATTCATAAATAACAGACATTTTAAAGGTTAGCAAATGTCACGCTCATTGCTGAATATGGGGTCCATCATGTCATGATGTAAGAAGAAGTTATTTACATATCAGGAAGGTGAAATAACAAAAAATCTAGAATCCAAAGTCAAAGAACAAAGTTAGTTTAAACACCTGAATTTATTTGATGTCCTCTTTAATTCAGTTTTAAATCTCAATATTTAGCCAACAAATTTCGGCTGCACTGTCTACGCTTGCAGTCAGATATGCCTCATTGAAAACCTCACAAGGCTGATTCACTCATTGCCCCTGGGTGTGTAAAACATTTTTGTACTATTACATATCAAATAGTGCCAATGTTAACAATCAGTTGTTACCGATTATTCCAAAAGTCTAAAATTAAAACAACCAAATTTTACAGAATTTGCAGGATGATTAAAATCACCATGCCTCTCTTTTAAGTAACTGTAGAAGAATTAGCGTTCTTTCATCATACATGCAGCCTCTGGTTTTCTTTCCACTGACTGCACTGCAGTATGAAAATACACTTGCAGAGACTTGATTCTCATTTGAGATAAGCAGTTCAGTTTGTATTGTTGTGCTCCCTCATGATTACACAGTAACAGAGACAGACTGATCTTAAATCTCTGCTCAGTTATGGCACAACTGTAAAAATTAAAGCAGGCGAGATGTTCACTTTGATTAGGAGCTATATTAAATACACTCAATTGGCAGTTCATTACATACACCATGCTTAAACTGATCTGTTGAACAAAACAATCCTGCAGTGGATTTCATGAAGGTTTTAACACTCACTTTTTCTGTAGAAACTGTCATGGAGAGGTGTTGATTCAATTGACTGATTGTTTTAGGTGTTGCCCTTATTTCACTTAACTCACTTTAAGTTATATAAAACGGGTAAACAACAAAAATTCTAAAATCTACTAAAGTACAGTGTGCACCCAAAAAGTCTTGCAGTAATCCCTTAAAATAAAGCCAAAGTGAGCTGCAGTAAATTCAGAGCTTTTAAAGATGCATTTTGCATAGTAAAGCCTCACTGGATGTTCTTTAGTGCCAGCTGAACAAACCACAGATCAGCACCCAGAACAACAGAGCAGATGAGCTATAGAGGTCAGTTAGCTTGTCAGTTTGTAAGCAGTAGATTACAGCTTTAAGGTGTTTAGGGGTGAAAGATGGCGGAGGGAGTGGCCTCGTCCTAATCTCATTAAAGCATTTGAGTTGTCTTCAGTGAGCTGATTAGGTTAATTTTCTGTCATCCTAAGCACCTTAGGTGGGTTACAGGCGAAGTCTGGCTGATGGCAGAGGGCACAATTAGGAAGCAACAGACTGGACAAAGATTTACAAGAGATTGAACTTTGCAATGGGGAACACAATGAGATATGATACGGCTGCAGAGAGCGTCAGGTTAATGCCAAGTCGCTGAGTTTATCTTCAAAAATGCTCTGTGCTGACAACATACTGACAATCTGTCAATGTTACATCTAAAGCAAAACAATGAGTGGAGTCGTTTTTTTAAGCAATGCTAGTTTTTGCACTTCAGTCGTTTCAACCCCAAAGGCCCATCATTACAAATTTATGTTGTCTGTCTGCAGTCACGATTCAAAACATTACAGTTTCATTTTGAATTTGAGGTCAAGATCCATAATTTAAAGAGAGATCACATTATGTTGACAGTGCTGAAAACAGGAAGGTCATGGGTGTAACTGTTGGGATGTTTTGTTCATGCCATCCTATCATGACAAAAACAAAACAAAAAATCAAATAAAACAGTTATTCAAGACCATTATAGCATTCTATAAAAATCAATCCCTCACTGAAAAAGTTAAAGCTGTCAATTCTTCAGTGGGATTTTCCAATAGTTAAAATAGGATTTTGTTTTCATTTAAGCTAAATTTTCTAATGCATTTTTATGGTTGAACTTGTTTAAGATTAAACTGAATTGACTGAAAAATTTTATTGCACCGAGTCAATGTCAACTATTTTGTGTGATCAGTTACTTCAGTGTTCCAGGCTTGTTTGCAGCTAAATCTCTGACGGACTGACTGAACTCAACCTGCCCAGCAACAAAGAGAAAGACATAGTTTTAGAACAACTGCTGAACATAGCAGAGCATTTAGTAGCTAAAGAGTCAGAGAAGGCCAAAATAATGCACATTAGAATCCAACAGATGGCTAAAACACAACTCTAAATAACTGCTGATGTTAGTCCATGTCTGAATTGTAACTGATTTGCATGTCATGGTTAGTTTAGCATACAAACAGGAAAAAGGGGAAGCTGCTAATGTGACATAATGCAGGCACAGCCAGACATGAAAAATGTTTTACAAGGATGTATCTGTATGTGCAGTAAGTATTTCTTTTTGAGCACCAGCCCGGTGGCAGTCTGTTCTTGAAGTTTCTGTGAGGATAAAAACAAAGGAGATACAAGATGATAATCAATTAGAGGTGCTGCTGGACATGTTTGCTTACCTCGAACAGGCAGGCATAGCTTATTCCCCTGCTATCAGTCTTAATGCTAAGTTAAGCTAATTTTGTCCTGTCTCTAGCTCAACACTTAGCACACACACGAGACTGTTTTAAGCCTTCTCATAATTCTTGGCAAGAAAGTGAGCTGGAAAGAACTGATACAAAACTTCCAGAATGAGTGAAAGTATGTTTGCAAGTTTGAAGCTACAAAAACACAAAAAGAGGAATATTGTTAACATCAGAGTACAAGTGTTGAGTCAAAGGTTGAACAAGACTTACTCTCCCACTCAGTGTCTGCTAAACTGAATAAATGCATCTTATCTTTACAGTAGACACATTGGGAAAACAGCTCCATTGCGGCTACAGTAAACAGCACTATTGACTCCTCTACAAACAATGGGTTGATGCCTTGTTCACAGCAAACAGAAGATAGCTGATTTGAATGACAACAAAGCAGCACCAAATGGGAAGTTTCCCACCACCTCCAGCAGGTCTTGGGCGGGGAGGGGGGCAAATATTGATTGGACAGCGTGTGTTGCTGTGGAGTCACTCCAGCAGATGTTTTCCTTTGGCAGGTTCCACTGCCCCGTGTATTTTAAATTGTTTTGTCATTTGCTCGAGGTCAAAGGCCCGAGGATGGAGAGAGTGTTGTCAGAAGTGAGAAAGAGAGAGAGAAAGAGAGAGGGGGGAGAGAGGAGATGATTTTTCCTCTGGCCTCTGGGCCAAAGGGCACTGCAGCTAATGAGGAAGAAACAGGGAGTCATGTGCTCCTGCTTGTTCACCCAGAGTAACTCATAGGAGTTAAAGTTTAACCCCGGTTTCTAAATTCCTTTGCACTTTAACTGATGCAGTTAACAAACTTCCAGACTAATGTTAAAGCTGCAGAAAATTACCTTGTTGGGCTTCATTGTTTCATAATAGGGTCACAAATAGTAAGTTAAGTTATTGGTCTTTTTTTCTTTTGTTATTCAAACATTTTCTATTCTGTGTTGTTTAAATATTATAAAGATCAACTTCTGATACACTGACACAGACCTCTTCTGTTAAGCCGAGGAGCTGGTTAGACCTGTATGCACATATAATGTGCGTGTGTGTAAAAGGTTTCCGTGAATCTTTTCAGCTTCAACTTTTTTATTGCCCCAAAAAGGGGAGATTTATCATCCACCCAGGTGACACACAGAAAACGTACAGACTTAAACATGAAGAATGTATAAAACATATATTAATAATAATATGTAAAACAAAGACTCGGCTCGCCCACACAGGCTCACATAAAACATCAGTGATCAATAAAATACTTGGATTACATCTGTCAACTGAGGTAGATTTAAGGTGAACATTTGAATTAGATTGAAGGTGTGTTTTCATGCTACCATGCCTGTGTGTGTGTGTGTGTGTTCAGGTGAATGTGCTGAATGTTTGTCTGCTTCACTCGGGTGACTATGGGCTCTGACTGTGTTGAGAATGTACAGAATCCACCTCAGTCGACTTCACACTGAGAGCTGCTGCATTCCTGACCTGCAGTTCAAATAGCCCACACACACACACACACACATGTGCACACACACACGTGCACACACACACACACACACACGTGCACACACACACGCATGTGCACACACAAACTTAAGCATCCATTAACCAGATATGTAAGGTACTAAAAAAGGCACATGCTCAATCTGCCTTAGACACTGAAAACACACTTTTCATTTCTGTGTCTGCTGCAGCACACCTGCACATTTAGCCTAAAACTCAAACAAGCATCTAATCCAAACACAAACACAGGGGCTGCAAACATGTTTTAAGTGTAAAGGCTGAAGCTTCACTCAGCAGTGTAATTCACTTTTTTGTGACAAAATAATTAAATTAGATAAATTATTATTATAAATACAAATCATTTACTGATACTTTACACTTAATATCTATGTTTATTTTTGGTTCTACTTTTGAACATTTTCATTGTATCTTCTACGGACGGACACTGCAAATTCATTTTTTTCATACGACTCAAAAGCCCAAGATGCAACAAAAGCCTTGTTTTCACTTTTAAGAAATGAATTTTGAAAAATATGCATAAAAACAAGGCAAACTTTTCACCAAATCTTTGCTTATTTGTTATTATCATTCCGCCAAAAAGAGCATTTCATAATGCCACTGTAAGCCCTCGCTTGACATTTATGCAAATACTTTACACACTTCAGTCAAGATGGCTCTGACATTGCTCACGTTACTCTGTCTAATGTCTGTGGACATCACCTGTGTATTCTTGTTTTTCTATATGTGTGTGTTTTTTAAGTTGACACTGCACTAAAGTATTGAATCTTGACTCTATTTCTTGATCAGGTAAGGTCATTTTTGATGTGCTTACTTTTAATAAATAAGATTTAAGAAGCAGTCAGTCATGAACCATATTTTATACCTAAAGGACTTTCGTCTCCAACATGAAACTGGTGCTGTCTCTTCATATTGTTTCCTTTTTAGACATTCTGTTGTGGTCTAATCATGATTTCATGTTGTGTCACAAAGATACATTTTATATGACTGATTTCACATTTAGTTGACTGTGTTTCTTTTGTTAAAGCTGAGGTAGGAAATTTATCTTTGGTGTCATCGCACAAAAATTCCATAGTAACCTTCCAGCATATTGTAATTTTGCTGGTCTAAAAGAACACTAGACTTCTGCACCTCTCTGTGGCTCTAAATTCAGACCGTGATGGAACTTTCAGCCAATTATGGTAATTTCAGGGATTGCATGTTCCTGTTGGCTGCTCTTTGCTGCTCTTCTGAGTCACTGGTGACATCACTATGAGCTGACTGGCTGAGTGACGTGCCGTCGAGCTGAAATGGACCAGTTCACTCTGCTGCAACTTTCCCTGCAACTGTTTTTGTCTCATTGTGAGTTCTTGTTGTAAACTGGCCGAAAAGAGAGGGTGACAACAAACAAAATAAAGCGCAAGCCAGAGCAAAAACAGGGAGGGGAGGGTGCAGCAGAGTTGTTTGGAGTCTCATGCAACAGCCAGCTTGATTTCCAGACATTGCCTACCCCAGCTTTAAATGTCCCTGTAAATTAAATATTGGACATAGAGGCTGTATCTTAGTTTTTACCAAAATAGAAGATGACAGTTAGACTTAAGATATCTAAGTGCAACTCTTTTAGGATGTTCCAACCCAGTCTTTATATATTCAAAGTCTTACAGGTTGCCATCATGAGCAAATATCGAACACTAACCCACATGGTCCAACCTCTGCACTAACACACAATCGTAGAGGCTTAAAGGAAAGCACTAATACAGCAGCTTAGCTCGGCCCCTGATAACCTCTTAACCAAACAAAAGGCCTATCCATGCACAATGAGTCTCGCTGTGACGGATGTGGGTTAAAGTTGCCTTATGCTCACATTTAAAGGGCTGAATTAACCTCATCGACAAAAATGGCCTCAGATAGATCCTTCCCCTTCCCGCCAGCATTTTTATTAACTTTTACCTCTTTGTTCCTCTGACATCTTCTGAGAGCCAAAACATTCTTTTGAAGATCACAGGGACAAAATGTTATGTCATTCTAGGGGAAATTCCTGTAAAACCATGTGATGAGCAAACACTTTTTAGTACATAGAGGTTTGTTTAACCAGGCATGCAGCAGTGAATACCTCCTCTGTGAGGTTTTTTTTCCTGCATTTGGAGGCTGTTATTGGAAACCTTGGTTGCAGGCTCTGATTGTTTATTTTGTCCTCCCTTTTTTTGGTGGAGACCTTCACATGACAATGCTGCCGGTATGACAGACAAAGCAGGCCAGAAATTCCACAGGAGCACTGCCAACTGCCAAGACGATGGATAGGTTGCACAGCAAATTACAGTTTGGTTTGTAAAACAGGAGCATGTAACAATGCTTTTGTTTGTACCTTGACTAATATACAAGTAAATTCATGTTCTCAAAAATTTCAAAGCAATGGTTGAGTTTTTTCCATCACATATATCTTGCTCTTAGCATCACTACCCGCCGCTTTTCAATTTTTTCGCATGAAACATCTTATTGAATTTTTTAGGGTGAGCCTAACTGAGTAGATACTGCACAAAAACACAAATTTATAACTTTATTAACTTGTTTGGGTAAAACTAAATCATAGTTTATAGAGAAAATATTTGTGTTTTCCTTATGATGTCTTTTGGCTGCACTGCCAAAAGACATCAGACATCTCTCCTCACTCTGCAACAAGTTTTACTTGTCGGTAAAGTGGAAGGTAACTGCGGCTAATTGTAGCCCTGATGTCAAAAGGGTGAGGAGATGTGGCACACTGGCAACTTAGCTTTTGAAAGACAGGTCTTGAAAACAGTTGTATGTCTTTTGTGGCTCTGGAAATGTTTAAAAAAAACAACAACTGGAGAAATAACCCAGACGATATCTTGTTTTGAGTTGAAGACTTTAAACTGCTGGCAAAATTAAGGTTTCGGCAAGGTCACATTTATGGAAAATAAAATTTGGTTTAATTGTAAGCAGACAACTAAAACACTTGACTCAGGTTAGTGAAGGACCACAGCTGTTAAAGCCAGTCTGTGGTTGGAGGTGAACTCTGGTCTCCTGCATGAAAGATGGGCACACTACATGCCCACCCACCCACGCACACTGACCTCCACAACCTTACGGTCCACCTCACTTCACATAGGGCGCACTGCTATATTTCCTCAGTGGGCACTGAACACTGAGCTGGTGGTAAGTCGTGGACTTTATGTCAGAATATCTCAACTCCTCTTCATCGATTCTGACATTCCTTTCCTTATGAACGAACAATACTAATCTCCCCTTTTAAATATGCATCCAAAACACTCCATGCAGGATGGGGCAGCTCATCCTTTACACAGACATATGAGTGCGTGCAGCAGGTGTGAAAGGAGCTGGTGGCGGATCATATAACCTCTTGACAAGTTGCTCAACAACAACCAGCCCTCCCTGTTATTGTTGGGTCAACAAAGTCAGAGGAATTCTTTAGGATTAGAGTGGAGTGGAGAACATGAGTGTGAGTGCTGTGCGCTCGCTGTGTGTCGACCCAAGGCCCCCTCTTTGTCTTACGGCAGCGTTGGGGTTAACTCCCCCCTTGCTCCCGGGCTGGCCCGAGGTCAGGGGGGAAACAGGCAGCCAGTCAGGCAGCCAGGCATTCTTTCTGTGTGTGTGTGTGTGTGTGTGTGTGTGTGTGTGTGTGTGTGTGCGGCTGCAGCCCACTCTGTGCTCTTTGACTCCGCTGGCCTTATAAGGCATCCAGTGCCATGGCAACGGCAGGGCTTGAATAGCAGTGTCAAATCCCTCAGCACACAGACACACGCTCACTCTCCCTAAAGGAGGGAGCAAGGCAGAGACACAGAGAGGGGATTGAGAGGAGCAGGAGAGGAGGCTATCTCTGGGCTGTGCTTCACTGCAGTGTCTGGCTTTCACTAAAAAGTCCATGACCATGTTTTTCCTGCGCTTGTTTGCCTAATTTATTCCTGCTGGGGCCAGCAGAACGAAAAGAAAGGCGGAAAAGAAGAAAAAAAGGACGGGCAGAACAGTATAGAGTGCAAAAGTACACCCTGACTTGCTGACAGGGAATGCAGAGAGGTTCTGGCCTCTGGTTGTTACTGCTGGATGGACAAGCACTGACAAAACAAGAGGAGGAAGCTTTTAGAGAGGAGGCGCAACTGCGAGTAAGGAGATTTCTCAACTCTGCTTTTGTTTTGGCTTGTTTTTTCTGTGACATTTGAGCCTCTGACACCACAGATTTTGAAGAGCTGCAGAAGCCACAAGAAAACATCTTTTCACCGCAGACACAGAGAAGGACCTTTTTGATGAACTTTGTTGCCAGAGAAACCACAGAGGCATAATTCTAGGAGTTATCTTTCTCACCAGTTATTTTTCCCAATATCAAGTGTATACACAGTTTCAGCTCGATCTTTTTGGCTTTTTATACACAGAGGTGTTTCTGGGTGGCAATACTTTTGCTATTGTTTATAAAAGCTGAAGTGGCGAAGTGCTCATCACCTCTCAGAGTACCAAGGAAAGAAAGAAAATCGAGTTTCTTTGAGGGTGTTTTTTTCTCCCTTGGGATATATGACTGATCATTTCCAAAGAAAATTCTTCTTTTTTCCTCTTAACCACTCTCACCTCTGCCTCTGTAACAGCTCTGACAAGTCAAGAGTGAGCCTGGACTAGAACAGCCTCAGATCAGCAGATAACACCTCTGCACGGCAGGAACTGGTTGAACTAGTTTATAAGTTGGAGCAGAGGGCAGGGCAGTTGAACCCTGCATGAAGGAGAGCTGTGTTTTAGTTTCCTCCTACTTGCCTGTCCTTTCGGAAGAACATTGTGCGCCGACAGAGGGGCAGAACTTCTTCTTCATTTGGAGAGCGACTCCGTTTTGTCCCGTGTCACCACGCTTAGGTGATATGTGAGGTGCTTTTTTAAAATTTCTTGCAGGGGAGGGAGAGAAAGTGAGAGGGAGGAAGAAAGAGAGAAGTAGTCAAAGAGTAATTTATTGTTTCCTGTGAAAAGAGCAAGGCTGCACCCTTTTCTCCTGCCTGAACTCTGAACCACTCAATGTGTGTCTGAAGTTTTCTCAGAACTTGGGAGCTATTGATCAGAGGTCAGGGCAGCAAACACAGGGGTGAAAGACAAGAACAGAGAGATTAAAGACGAATGAGAAAACAGCACTGGGAAAGACCTCTAGGTCATTACAACCAGACAGCAAAGGGGAGAAAGGTCAAGACAAGGGTGTGCGGGAAGACTTTTTATCCCACTTTTTGATCTTCTTGGACAAAACTTGCCTCCAAAACAAATCTGGAGTCACAATTTTTTTTTCTGGAATCAGTTTTTAGACTCAGAGAGTAGCTGGGAGCAGGGGGCACAGGGTGGGTCTGTGTATGATTCATTCACTGGGCTGCGAGTCTCAGAGAATATGGCCATGGTGAGCGGGGGATGGGGCAACCCCAACGGGGACACTAATGGACTGGAGGAGAAGGTTTACCTGAGGAGGGAGGAAGAGGAGGCCTCGCCTCAGGCCGGGAGCAGCGATGTGGACATTGGAGATGAGGACAAGGCCTGTGTGGTGGACTGTGTGGTGTGCGGGGACAAGTCCAGTGGGAAGCACTATGGCGTGTTCACCTGCGAGGGTTGCAAGAGTTTTTTCAAGAGAAGCATCAGACGAAACCTCAGCTACTCCTGCAGGTACGGGCTGCTGGCAGATTCAGATTGATGCCTTATTTCACTTATACTTTAAACTGTCGAAGAGTTCAAGAACACACCATAACAAAGTTGTGAGCTGATTTGAGTGCTTATTAATGTTTTTGTCAACAATTGCAACTTTATTTGTGGTCACCAGTAAGCAGATGCTGATGTAGAAACAGATAATGAATAATAATATAGTTAAAAACATTTGTAATAGGAGAAGATGACAAATATGGTACACTAATTAACCAATGAAATATTCTTCTGACTGCCTTTTAACTGTGTTTTGGTGTGTTATAAACTATTTTTACATGTTTATATAATTGCTTATAAATATTAAATGTGTACATGTTTTTCATGTAAAATGTCACCATTTTTTTTACCATCCATCATATAGTCATTCACATTCATGAAGGTGAGAGCATAATAGTCTATTTCTCATTCTAGAGTGATATGTTCCAACCTTGAAAATGTCTCGCAAACAACCTGAAGGAGAAAAAAAAAAGAAATGAAAGCCCCGAAGGTCAGTCATGTGAGGATGGATGCCAGAGAAGGTCAACATTCCCATTATTCCTCGCCACAGGAACATAATATTGCAACTCAACTCTCTGTTCTTACCAAGACGACTCTCGGTCTTTGAATACAGTTATTTTTTCCACATAATGATGCACTACCTCTGAATGGAAGGTGTCTTTTTAACCACTTTGTCGTGTCTGGGGGCTGAAAAGGGCTCTCTGTGAAATGTTGGCAGAACTCGTCCTGCTGTAAAAGGCAACACAAGGGCGTGTATGGCCGATGATTTACAAAGGTCACAGCCTTGATAGCTTTTCAGCCATGCCAGCTCACACAGTTCACTCATCACAGAGGTCAGGGAGAGAGAGAGAGAGAGAGAGAGAGAGGGAGGTGAGGGGTGGGTAGTAGATGCAAATTCAATTCACTTCCTCTTTGGAAACTGACTTGTCTTTTGTTTTCTTTGCGCAGATCAAATCGAGAATGCCAAATCGACCAGCATCATCGCAACCAGTGCCAATACTGTCGTCTGAAGAAGTGTTTTCGTGTTGGAATGCGCAAAGAAGGTATCAAAGCTCTGCACCCATGTGCACAGCAAATTAAATGTGTGTTTGTTTTTTAAAGACACATAAAAAAAGTTTGTCACTGCTAGAGTTGACCAATCAAAGACTAACCCATGTCATCTAAATTTATAAGGTTATTGTCGTACTTTGGAAAAAATCTACAGACTGCATTGTTCCTCTCAACTCTATGCATCATTTTTAGCCTCTTTAAATGTTTTGGTTTTATTGCCCACACTTTTTTTGTTTTGGTTTGCTGCCATAGTCATGTTTTCAGAAGCAACATGCAGGTGATACCAACAAAAAAGCTGTGATATATCCATTGTACAATGCCTTGGCAAACACTTAACAGTGGTTAGTAATTAACTTCAGGGAGCATTTATCAGTTTAAGGACACTCAAAAGCTAGTGGAAACCTAATCATAGCTTAAGTGAATAAAAAAATATATTTCGTTATTAGGCAGCCAGAAATTTAACCCTAAATATAAAATAATGTTGTTCCATAACTGCTGGATTTGAAAATAAGCTGTTAAGCATTAGCCTTCAAGGTGATAATACTGTTTGACAGTGTTAGCTATTTTGACAGCTTGTTGTGCTGCCACCAACTGGCTGAAATAATTTAATGAGATTAGGTTCAAAAATTTTACTCCGTGGTGCCCTGGTAACTCCTCACTTCAGAGGTCCCAGGTTCAGTTCTATCATGTACCCCTTTGCTGTATGTCACACACACAAACACACACACAAACACACACACACACACACACACCATTTCCTGGCCAGTCCTTTTGCTGTCCTATCAAAATAAAGCACAAAAAGCCTCCAAAATACAGTATATAGATATAGATATAGATATAGATATATACTAGAAATATATGCTTTAGGAAAGGACACAGGTTAATGAAGGAACACATTGTAAACAGTAAAAAAATGGTTCTTCATTTCCATCTGAAATGTAGTTGAATAGAGAAGTGAAGTAGTATAAAATGGAAGTCAAGTTGAGTACGATTACCTCAGAATTGGACAAATGCACAGTATCTGAATAAACATATCAAGTCAGTTTCCAGCACTGAGATCTAAACCTGTCACATCCTATCTGTTACATAGCAACAAACGCCCTGGTTCATGTACACACACATTCAAGCAAAGCAAACCCGCACAAGCACAAATACACAGAAACGCATAAATATTAGAAATAGGTCATTCACAGGGAAAGTGCTTACTTTGACAGAAACAGCCACTGACATTTGCCAGTGATCCAAGCACAATATTTATACTCACAACCAAAGCATGTTTTCACCTCGCTGCTCAACTCCCAGCAGCTGCTGGCCGAGGAGGCAACTAAAGGCAACCACGATTGATCTGCCTCATCCTCTGCTCTGAAATGACCTTTGTCTCTTATGAAAACTTCATATATGCATTTAATTACAGTTGTGATTCGCCTAAATTCTGCAAGGTTGATCAGCAGTAAGATGAGATGATTCCCATTTGCCCTTGTGTAATTATTTCATTTTGTCTCATCATTATCACAACACAAACTATTTCTAACCCATTTGTAATTGTAGTCTAGTCGCCTATAACCTGACCGCACTTGTATTTCAGGCTGCGTCACTGCATACCACATGCTGTCCAATACATAATGTGCACTGAGGCGACAGTGTGCCAGAGGTTATATTGGGACTGGTTATTAATGAACCATGCTGACCGCAGCCGTGACGTAGGTTGAACTGTTCCCACATTACCTGGAAATGTCCTTTTCTCCTTTAACCCAGTCAGGGAGGCATACACTCACTGCTTTATGTAAGGTTTTGGCATTAAGATTGTAACTACAGTATTTTTCCTACAAGTTAAAACAGCCAGCAATGTTCATTAAAGTTTCACGATTGAATTTTGTCATTGGGTTATAATCAAGAAGGACTACAGTGAAACAAAGCAGTGTCAACTTCACACTGCCATCAGTAATGTATGGTGATATTGTTGAAGAGTTGTGAATGAAAGCAACAATATTTCAAACTGTAACTAGGTAGTATAAATATTCACACATCTCTAGTGCATCACATGTCATGATGCGGACCATTTTAGCATTTTCAGCTCCATGTTTTGTTTTTATGGCCCACAGCTTTACAATTTTGGTTGCTCTTATTAGCCATGTACCCACAAACAACATGCAGCTGTTTTCAACCAAAGCAACACTGCTAAACCTGGACTACACTGCCTCACAGTCACCAAACAGTAGAACGACACAGTAAGTGACTAAATGGTGAACACAGCAGAGTATTTAGCTGGTAAAAAGTCAGACAGTGAATACTGGACCTAAATTCATATCGTAGCTATACAAAGAAAATCATACATCTCCATAACAGATTGAGAAAATTCTCTTACATTTGGATAAAATTTATCATTTAAACCACACTTGATTATTTAGCATTTGTCTGAAAATGAAAAACGTTTTGTTTTCACAGATCAGAGACGATATGTTCTATCTGGCTTTGAACGAGTAGGGGAGAGAAAACTTTTCTGAGTGGCCTGTGTTACTCTGCAAATGTAAATCTATTTTCCACAACCTTCACATGAGTATTCAAACTAAAAGCTGTAATTTACTGAGCGGCTGAATCAACAGTGTGGAGAACCACAAAACACTCACAGGAAACAAAGACTTGTTACTCAGAGAGCATATATTCCCTGCATTATCGCTGCACAATCCACTAAATGCAATGTTTCTTTTAACAGTAAATGGTGTTTTGACACTGAATCGTCATCAAAATGCAGTTATTATAGGTAATCTTGGAACAGGCTACCATGTATAATTCAAGTTTGTGCATGAAATAATCCTGAAATTGTGAAGAAAAATGCCTGGAAGGATAACAAGGCCTCTTAATATAGTAATAGTAATAGCAATAGGGTTCAAGGAAATATTCCACTAGACTTGGGTTGGTCTATTGGGAGGATTACCGGTGGCCGGGCAAGTTGATTGGCTTGAAGTGTCAGGCCAGTGTCAAAAATGCTAAATGAAATGGATAAATCAAAATGGAAAAAAGAACAGCAACACAAGATAGCTGTACCACTAGCTTTGAATTTGATGGCATGATCTCTGTCTGTCATTGCACATGCATATCAACACAACAGTCAAGGCGTAAAGTCCTCGTGGCTGAGCAGAGGTGCAAGAACATGGACTGCACAGAAGAGAGAGAGAATCAGAAAAAGGAGAAAAGCGAGAGCATTAAATAAGCACAGCTACATGCTTTAAAATACAAATGTCTTCCTCAGCAACGGACATGCTTGATAATTAAAAAAGAAAACGTGCAGCCTACAAGCAAATCCTCCTTTCATTCATTCCCTTAGGGCCTTTGTTTTAGATCTTCTCTCTCTCTCTCTCTCTCTGTTTCTCTCTCTCCTCATATTTTCTATTTTAACTGATAACTATCAAATAAAGACGAAAATCCCCCAGATTACCTCCACCTGCACCAAATACTTTCTCCTCCCATGGCCCATGAGCTAATCCTCAGGCAAATGTTTAAACAAACAATAGAAATATTGTCCTAATTAAGGTAAAAAATGGTTTTAAAATGTGTAATGGGGATAATAATTTAAGTGTTTCCATTTAAATGTGCACTCCTGCCAACATTGTGAGGACACAGTGTTTCACATCAGGATGGAAGAAGGAGAACCAGTCATACCTGTCACTGTAATCAAGCTGCTGTTAGGCATATTCAATCATTTTGATGATTTTTCTTTCCTTACATTTTCTGAGAAAGAAAAATGAAAAGCCAACACCATTACAGTCTAGGAGGTTGCCAGTTCCACATACTACTCAAAGACATGTAGTAACATTCAGTTAAAAATCTGGAAAATATCTTAAAACAAGCTTGGTTGACACTCTAATCTGAAGCTTTTACACACATTGGACTCTGATGAAAACAATAATTAGAGTGCACGTGTACTTAAGCCACCTAATCAGTGATGGAAAGGTTACTTTTGTAATGAAATTGGTTACAGATTATTTGTTGCTCTGTTGAAAATGAAACAAACAACATAACTATTTAAATTACTTTATTAAAGTAGCCTAATGTAACTTGTGACATCTGATTGCTGATTACCTTTCAAACAAATGGTTAAACTTGGTTTTAAAAGGTGAAGTTGCAGATGCTGCAGATGTTTCCTCAGGGTTGACATCCTGGGAGTGTTTAGGGAGTGGCCGTCATCTGATTGGCCACTCCAGGTGTCGACCCATTTGATTGGTTATCTGCCCAGTCAGAGGCGGGCCTGTTTGAACTGTTTGATGAGTAAAGATGCAAGTCAATCTTAGACCCGAGACATAGTAAAAGCACATTATAAGTTTTACTTTACATTAGCTTTGTAAGTAAATATTTTGCCCGTTTATTTTTTTTTTCAGTCCTTCTTTGGTTAAATAAGCTAGGCTTATTTATTTTTTATTTTGTTTGCACTTTATACCGTGTATGTATTTCCAAATATGTCGTTTCTTCATTTGTATTTTGTTCATTGTTTAGAGGTACAATTTCTCAAAACTTTTTTTTTTTTTTTTAAGGAAGCTTTGTGTTACATTTGTATGGTGCCACTCTGTGTTGAGATTAGTAGGTTTATTTATCTTTTATAAACTTAACTTACACACTGTAATGTTAGCAAATAAATAAATAAAAACAATTAGACATGGGAAATGGAGACAAAAATAATAAATTATTTTTGATGCATGTATTAGTATGCACACACACTTTGGTACTTTAGGCCACTAGACTTTCGCCAAAGTCCACATGCCACCTCTGCATAAGTCATTGCCCCGCCTGGACCCCTCCACTTACAAAAATCTGGACACGCCTCTGGTTGACATCAAGCATTTTGGTGACAACATTTTTTAACTGCTGGTAAACAAGCTTCATGTTGTGCACCACTGAGCCCTGACCATCTGGTATCATAACAATCAGTTAATGAAGGTAATCAATTATTCTGATAGTGATTCTTTGAATTATGCTGTTGTCAAAGTAGCTCGTCATGTTTTATTCAATTGATTTGTAAAACAAATCTTTTCTTTTACTGCTGCACATTTCAAAACCTTGTCAATTATAAGTAAAGAAATGGTATGTCTTAACTCCTTTGACATTAACTAGTGTAGAACATTGTGGGATATCCCTTCAAAAACTTTTACAGCAGAGAAAGATGTTTGATGGCAAATGTCTCCCCACCTCTCATAGCCTACATAAAGAAACAGACAACAGATTTTAATCACTGTATCAGCTTCTCATCCCGTTGCCTCTCTTCAACTTTTCTTCTGCAGCAGTCCAGCGGGGCCGAATCCCTCCACCTCATCCTGGTATCAGTCCAAATTCTATGGCAGGTGGGGTTGGAGGTGCAGTGCCAGGTCACATCGGGGCAGACTACTTCAATGGGCAGCCGGTGTCAGAGCTCATCTCCCAGCTCCTCCGGGCTGAGCCCTACCCACACAGTCGCTATGGGAACCCATACAGTCAGGCCCAGATGCAGGCGTCTGCTGGCGGAGCTTCTGTAATGGGCATTGACAGCATCTGTGAGCTGGCCGCCCGGCTTCTCTTCAGCACCATTGAGTGGGCCAGAAACATCCCATACTTCCCAGAACTGCCAGTCTCAGAGCAGGTCAGTCCAGATATAGAGCACCATGAGCTCTTTCTTTTCTTCCACTTAGCTGCTTCACTATCAAGGTTCTGTCATTGCATGCTTGCTCACTGTCACATTGAATACCACATTGTAAATGTTATTAGTAATGCTTGTGCTTTTTCTAGTATGTCAAAAAGTCTGCTGTGAAGAAGTTGTACTGGGACCCACTACTCCAAGTGACCTTTTCTTAATTTCCAATCAACCCTACAGGTGGCGCTGCTGAGGCTGAGCTGGAGCGAGCTGTTCATCCTGAATGCAGCTCAGTCTGCTTTGCCTATACATATGGCTCCTCTGCTGGCGGCTGCTGGGTTTCACTCATCGCCCATGTCTGCAGAGCGCGTGGTGTCCTTCATGGACCAGGTCAGGGTTTTCCAGGACCAGGTGGACAAGCTGAACAGGCTGCAGGTGGACACGGCCGAGTACAGCTGCCTCAAAGCCATTGCACTCTTTTCACCTGGTAAGTTTTATTTTTTTTACGATTATATGTTTCTGCACCAATTGAAGATTAAATTCATGCCAGAACCAGAGATCATTTCATTTGACTGAGTGTAACCTCTGACCTCACCGAAGGGGGACACATAACTGACAAACATTGTATCATTCCCATTTAATATACAGCATAAGCCAGAGGTTGTCTGTTGCAGGGTCGCAAGGAGCTGCTTCTAAAGCTTGCTTATTACACTTTTTTGTGTGTTTTTTTAAATCCTACAAAAACCAAAGTTAAAGACATCTGATGGATATTTACAGGGTATGTCATTATTTCTCCTCTTTTTAGAGGTGCAAGTAGGCTGATTTTTCTACCTTTGGAAGGAGTCAGGTTAGCCGTTTCCCTCTGTCACCAGTCTTTATGCTTAGCTAACCTTACCAGGCACTGTCTGTAACGTACTTATCATAATTTATATTTTGACCAATCTAACCAGTAACACCCTCCACCCCCCCAAAAAAGGGGAGAAAAAAAATCTGAAGGTTTTTCCCACAATTTAAAACTAGTTCTCGAAAGTAGCCAGAAAGACAGATGAAAAGCACAAATTTCTATCAAAGTTTATGTAGGAGTGAAGAAGCATCAAATTTAAAATAAATATACTTAAGCAGAGCAACAAAAAAATCAGGTAATAATCTAACGTTTTTCTACCTTACAGATGCGTGTGGTCTAACTGACCCAGCCCATGTGGAGTCCCTGCAGGAGAAGGCCCAAGTCGCCCTAACGGAGTACGAGAGGTTGCAGTATCCCAACCAGCCCCAGCGCTTCGGCCGCCTGCTGCTGCGCCTTCCGGCTCTGCGTGCTGTGCCAGCCAACCTCATCTCCCAGCTCTTCTTCATGCGGCTGGTGGGCAAGACACCCATCGAGACACTGATCCGAGACATGCAGCTATCAGGGAGCTCCATCAGCTGGCCCTACGCTGCGGGACAGTGAACCCCTTCGGCTCCAGGGTGAGATGGACTGAGATCAGATTTGTAGGTGTCAGAGCTCATGAAGAGTACACACAAGTACAAAGTGAATGTTATAATACAAACTGGGATTTCAGAAGTTGAAGGTCCTGTTTGTGAACAGAATGGTCAGCTTTTCCAGAGTAGCTCTGTAACATTTGGTAGAGGTCACACCAAAGCTGCTTTCAGGGAAACAAAAATGTGTTATTGTTTTTATATATATATATATGTTTGCAGCACTTGTCAGTTTGGTTCTGACCTCAGTCTGATCTCTCTCAACCTCATTCTGGACTAGAAAAAGCAGGGTTCTAATTAAGTCAAGACTCTATCATGAGGCTG
>JAQLOL010000020.1:10602010-10612586 GCA_029783665.1 Naso thynnoides | reverse complement strand
TATTAACAAATAACAAATTGTACATTAGCACACAGCAAAAAGCGGCGCTGCAGACATAGAATTGAAGCAAATAGAATTGCTGTGTATGATATTAATTAAAAGAAAAAAAAAGACTGGATCGGAAGGCTGGATCGGCATCATTCATCCGATATCCGATCCAGCTAATTAGTCAATATCAGAGCCGATATCCAATCCGAATATCGGATCGGTGCATCCCTATGTTCTACCATGTGACATAACTTAGCGGTGTGTTATCACGACATAGCCAAAGACAGTCTACTCTAAAATACTCATCTATGACAAACCTTAGAATGTTAGTATGATCCTGAACATAACGTGGCTCTTTCAGATGGCAATACCATTCGTTTGGGAGACTTCTGACAGACAATAGTTTATTCACAACTTTAAGGAAAATAGGACAATGTTAAGTAATTTAACATGACATTTTACATGCGTTTTTTACGACTGGAAAATTGGTCAGCTTTTTTCCAGGTTGTCCAGAAAGTGTGGGAACCCTGCACTCCTCATATACTGACCTGTATAACCACGGTTGTTATTTCGAGCAACTAGCAAAGTGACATCATGGGTAAGAGGAAAGTATGCAAGTGTCAGGAGGAGAAACTTAGAAAACACTTTAAACAAGTGTTGTTGAGGTCTATTTTTTTCATATGTCCATCTCAGTCAACAATGTGATTCATGGAGTTGGGAGTGAAGGGCAACTATCCTCTAAAGCTCCTCAGATGTCTTGAAATCTCTGTATCATTGTTCGTTTGCTACACAGAACACATTACATTACATTACAGAAAATGAAGACGCGCTAACTTCTGTTTTACTAAAACTTTCAAGGGTCACTTCGGTATTATTTCTCCTGGACCCTATTTTTGTGTTTTTGTGTCTAAATGACTAATGGGGACAACACTTCAGGAATTAGTCCAGTATTGACAGTACACCTCAATCACCGAGTGAGGTATGAAGGTTGAGGGGAAGAAATACTGTAGGTTGGACATCTGGAAGCAGAATATTTCCAGTTCTCAATGAATTAAGGGTTTAGGTCAACCTAATCAGAGTTGGGTATTGCTGGACAGTGGAAAGATGTACCAAGATGGTCTTGGTGAGTTTTGTTACGTTTCTGTCATGTCTGAATTGCTGTTTCTGGTTAAACAAAAAAGCGCTTCCTTTTAAAAGGGGGTCCTTTTTGTTTGATGTTGTCAGGGCCTTACATTAACAATCTTTGCCTGCAGGAGGGAAAATAAGAATTTTTCATAGGTGTACATTGACTGCGCCATTGCCTGCAAGGATTACATTTCCGCTAGTTTTGAGGCTGCAAGCTGCAGTGCTGTCACTCAATTTTGGACCAATTTCAAAAAGCTGTTTTCCATACCCTTTAAGAAAGTGTTTTTAAAAAATTAAATAAGCCAAATCATGCTTTATCTAATATGTATGTAGAATTCTAGACTCTGGGCTGAAAAGGGGGACTGAGAAAAGGGTCACCCACTCGTTGTGGTCATAGTCGTCCTCATTATAGGAGCCGCTGTCCACCTTAACTGGAGGGTAGGAGATGACACTGTTAGCGGAGGCGTTGAGCAGACCGGCTCCCTTCTCTGACACCAGTAGGGTTGGGGCATCTTGGACGCTGCGGCTTTCCTCCACATTGTTCACCTACGGCGGGCAGGAAAAGCAGAAGGAACAGGCTCAGCAAAAACAAACAAACAATTACAGCACTCACAAAGACCAGGCCACGCTACACTACAGGCTCCTTTTCTGCAGACATCCTGTTACTGAAACTGTTATTTGTCTCCTCTTTTCTTTAAGTCTTTACTTTAGGAGAAAAGAAAAGCTAAATCGACACCAGAGACAAGTATGTTAATTAGTGCTTCAAGTTTGAAAGAGCAATCAAGCATGTAATTGGACGGTACAGTTCAACTTCTCAGTGAAATGAGGGTTATCTGTTTAGTTCACCATTCTTGAAAGGGTCAAGAGAACAATAACAAAGGGTGACTGAAGGTTAACTGTGAAAGAAAACCAACACTAGCAATAAATACACCAAAACTTTAAGACTGTAATGTAAAACAATCGTCCTCTGTTTATAGTATTTGATAAGTTTTATGTTTCTAATTGATTTATAACCTGAAAAGCGTTTTCATGAGGCTTCACTATGTACACAGGAAATATTTGACAATTATTCCAGCTTTGCTTTCACTTCTTTCTATTGTCTTATGTCTTCAGGCACACCTGGAACGGATGGGCTATTCCTTTCTTTCTTTAAACACAAGGAAACAGTGTCTGTCATGTGACTAGGTTTGCCTCAAACTGTATTTCCAAGTCCTTCCTTTGAGGTGACACACGCTTAGGAGTGGTCACAGCTTCTTTCACCTCCAGTGGGTTCATAAAAGTCATCAAACTTTTACACAATCTTTGGACAAAGCAGTGGAGTCTAAACTTTAGACATGGGATAAAAAAAGAGCAAAAAGGAGACTACAACTAAGGGGTCATAAAGTTAAAATGTCTTAAAGTAAGCTTACATGTTACACACAATAACTGCCTTTGTGAAGGAAACAACACTAGAAATGGTTGGAGTGAAGTTATTTTTAAAAATGCCTTTTTTGGAAAAACAGCAAAACTGTGTGGAGCAGAAGTAACAAATACGTCTGACATCTACTGCAACCACACAAGGATTCATCAGTGTTTGCTGTACATGTCTGGTGAGAATGTACTATTTTCAACTATATAAAATCTTCAAAAAACATCCACCCTCCTGCTTTCCTAGGTGGTACATTACTGAGCAGTTCTAAATTCCTTACAGTGCAGAAGCAGAGCTCAACATCAGCCGAGCCCCCAAAAAACAACAATCATGGTGGGTGGAGTGCCTGGGTTGGGCTGAGTTGCAGCTTCTTAAGAGCTGCAGGAGAATCTCATCTGAAGACCACACTGAGAATCCAAACAATCCCCCTGAGTGTCAAGCACAGCAGCTGCCGGGTGTGAGCAGAATATGTAAGCACGGTAAGTATGTTTGAGAGTCCTGGACATGACGAGGAAAAGCATGAAGGCAAAGATGGAGAGAGGCGGAGCGAGGCAGGGAGACAATGTGGTGAATGTTGATGAGGCAAAGTGGTGCAAAGGGAAAGGAAGTAAAGAGGCATGGAAAAGTAGAAAAGGTGTGTAATTAAAGAAAAAGGGATGAAGAGCAGCAAGGAGAGTCCACAAGGAAAAACAATAGAAGTCAGAGAGGGGGGTGTGAGAGAAATAGTTGCCGTTTTTTGTGTTAAAAAAGTAAAATTTGAATATTTATATAAGCTGTAAAACTGAATACCAAAAACCCACTCACTAAGTAAAGTGAATTCTTCAATTTTCCAAACACAAGAGCTACATGTGCATCACAGATCTGTAAAGCTAATTGCGGCTGCCAAATTAAGTCAGCTGTAACTGTAGCAGGTTTAGTAGTTACATTTCCTAATAAGTTGTCTTTTCACTAAAAGATGAAAAAAGAGAGAATATTGGAGGTCCTCATTAACAAGCAATGAACAATTTTGTCTGTTTTTTTCAGAAAAAGGTTTGTATATTTTTATTTCTTTTATAGAAATATATGTTAAAACTATGCCGAAAACCAATGGAAGCCAAAATTATTTAAAAAGATACATGTAAATCTATTGGACTACAGGCCAGACTAATTACCATTTCATATTTTGCCAAATCATTGATCACAACTACATTATTCTTCCTTGAAGAGATGTCGCCATAGCACACTGACAACCAAACCAGGGAAGCAATATTTTGTTTCTTAATGCAGTATTATTCTAATCTTCTAATATTATTCTACAAAGTACTATATCATATATAATTGTGCTTCAAACCACATTCATTCTCTATTTGGATGATTTTACCCACGTCTATGAAACCTGCCTCTGAAGCTTTTACTCCACATCTGTGCAGCATTCAGTGGTTCCAGCACACACAGCCCTGCAGAAACCTCTCTGATGACCTCATGCTGCAGACACAATGTGGCCCCCCACTGGGTGAGCTGAATGAGGCCAGTGTGTGAGGTCATCAGAGTATGCCAGGCCTTTTCGAGCTTGGCAACAGTGATGGGTCCAATGTCAAACCAACCACAGCCTTAGACTGTCACTGGCCTTGTGTTTATAGGAGCCAAGCAAGCCTGATGACTCATTTTGTGGCACAGATAGAGTGTGCAGGTAGCATAGCAACAAAAGAAATAATAAAAAACTACAGTCTCGAACATGGGGAAAACTGAGGGAAATGAGGGCAGGAGGACAAATTCTACCAAAACAGGCCATTTATTGAGGCTGTTATCAGACAAACGTGATAAATACATACTATTATTAATAAATGGCACACTTTGGCTGGCCTGCTTTAGAGGATAATAAAGTCTTTAGGGGCAAAGTCAAACATGTTCCACACCCTACATACATATTATAATCTTTGAGACTTATTAGTTTGAATAAATAATGATCTCATTGCAATGACAGCCATCAAATCCTCTAAGAACTCCTTGCCCTTTTCCCCACAATTCAAAAGATGTACATTATTCTTTTTTACACCAATATTTATATAATAAAATGTCAAGAATTGTGAAATCTCTAAATATAGTTGCAGTGCGCACTCTATTACTTATAGTACCACAATAGGTCTGATGACATCAGTGATCATGGCTCCCCTCTCAGACACTGGTGTTAGTCACAGGAATCACTCCAGGCTTGTCTCGTCTACTCTGCTCTGCCTGTAAACCTCAGCTTACATGATGCCATGTTTGAGGGAATGACAACTAGTCTCAAAAACAAACAGCTCTATACAGTCCAATATCACACCATGTCCGTTTAGTGATTCTTTACTATTTCCGGTCAGTGCAGATGATTAAGTGTGAATCACAGCCCTGCATCTTTCATGAAAAAATCTGATCAAATTATAGAGCGAAACTATTACTTCTGATTCCTTCATGTGTGCAAATACATATTACATCTTACTAAATTGGCACTCCTCTAAACAAGGTTGTTAAAAAAAGATGGGAGGATGGAGGGGTACAAGCCAAGGTCCACCAGAAATATTTAGTTTTCCTGCATTTTTGATTCACTTCCATCCTTCAAGGTGACTGGCTTTTTTAATTTTTTACAGACTTGTTTACATTTCTGTCATTTGCAAAATACAAGTTGTGCTGTTTGTACGCAACATTTAAAAAAACACTGGCTGTGAACGTTACTTTAGGAGGGATGCAGACTACACTACGTACTGTAGATAGAAGGAAACATTCTCAAAGACACTTGTTTAATTTAGTTTTAGTGCATTTACAAAATGTGTAGATATGCTAGTGTTTCAAAAATAGTTTACTGAACTTAAAAAAAACAAAACAAAACCTGAGCTAGTGACATTAATGCACTGTTGTTTACTATATGAATCAGGCGAAAAAAAGTAGCATTTCAAGTCAATAATAAACTCATATCTCACGAGCGTTACGGGCCCATATGACTACCGTGATGTTAACATTTAAAAACCCGTAGGCAGGCTCACTTGAAACTGCCTGCCTGCTTACTATCTTCTCAGGTGGTTAATGATTACTCAGAGTGAAACCAGGTAGTAGACCATGAGCAAACAACTGCTGACTGCAATCAGCCCTGACCCTGAACAAAGTGGCTCGGCCAGAGGAAACACTCTTACGGTAGTGTGACTGTTTCCCTCCCGGATCCTAGAAACTGATAAAGACGCTCCTTCTGGACTTTCAACTCATAGAGACAATCAATAAAAAACACATGAGAGATGTGAACGGGTGAACAACACTGTTAAGTGTACCTGGTCATATGGTGCAGCCATGTCAAAAATAGCATAACAAGTGTCAAATCAACCTCAGGAATGTACAAGTCTTGGTTTGGTTAATTACCGCATCCCCATCAGCACATTATCCTAACCTATTTTTATAACTCATGACGACTTCAGCAGAATGACTACCGCACTAAAGGCTTATCTACTCACCTACTTTGCATTGTAAAAAGGTGAAAACTAAATAGCCAAATATCTAAAAATATCCAAATATTTGATGGCAGAACTTTGTGCGCAGAAATAACACGGTGGTTGATCATTTCATCATCTTATCAAATCCTGTGGTGAATACTGTGTCCCATCAATTTACTTAGGCTGGATTTAAACTCTTTGTGACCCTGTTTATTTGACTGCATGCTGTACATGCCTAAACTCAGGGTCAGTTGGGGTCGATATGATTTCTCTTTGTAAATCCCATGTAAACCCGGTCTTATTAAAGTGTGACTACCATCCTGTTTTCTCTTACCCACTCCTCTACATCTCTGCCCTCTGATGCCTTTCCACCAACCAGAGGCTCTTCCCAGTAGATGTTCGGTTTCCCATAGCGCCAGATCTTCCCTCTTGTTTTTTGAGCAAAGAAAGCCGCAACACAGAGAGCGATGACAATCAGGAATCCACACACCATGGCAACTCCCTAGAAGGGCAAGAACATTGGTGTAAAATCTGGAAAGTTGTCAAGAAGATAAGCTGTAAGATAGAGCTAGTTTATCCTGGTACAAAAAGGACACAAACATATCACAGTTGCTCTATGTACCCAAAAATGCAACAAATAGGTCATGATAAAAAATATCCTAAGAAAACAGCGCAGAGATGATACGAGGGGTGATAGCCTGCTTTAGGAGTCCAGATTTAACTCACTTTTTCAGCACTTCCTCTCAACAAAAAATAATCCAAAATAAAATCCAAAGCATTTCATTCACATTTATTTTAGTGCCGATAAGATATGTAAATTAAGTGATTAATTAATGAACACAAATTAAATAATCAACAATTAGACAATGATCAGTCATCTAATCACAAAAAGTGCCAAACATCATTGGTTCCGGCAACTAAAATGTAAGAATTTGCTGCTGTCCTTTGTGGTTTTCTGTCTTAGTTAAGTAAAGGAAAAATATGAAGACATTACTGTAAGCTTTGGCTCTAAGGAATTCAGATGGGCATTTTCTTTTGTATTTTCTAACAATTTATGGACTAAATACTTAATAGAGAATTTTTTTAAATCAAATAAATTGAATAAATTGCTACTTGCATCCACAATAAGTATTTCATCAATAATTTTCATTTTGACAATTTATTTATTACTTCATATAATGCAGTCTGAAATAAAAATACATAGTTTGCGATCAACTTGAAATAACTTTCATAGAAACTACGACAGTTTCTCTAGTCCAAATCTAGCCCAAACAACTTGAAATCATATTATAATTTCAAATAAACCCATTGTTAAACTGCTAAATTAATCGGAAATTATTCTGAAGAGTCCCAGAGCAAACCTTGCAACGTCATATCAAGCAATGACTCCATCCTGGATATTTAGAAAATATCAACAGAAAAAGCTCCAGACCTCCTGTGGGTCCACAAAGCAGTAGTGGTAGAGATACTGGTTGTACATGGGGAAGCCTCCCACTCCTCCCATCTGTGAGTAGCTGGTCTGGTAAAGGTTCTGGCACATCATGAGCATTGGATTGTACATCATACTAGAGGTGCTCTGGGCCATTGGGTTCACCCCGACAATGTAGACAATGCTTATAATGCCCTAAAAACAAAAACTTTAGTTAGTACATTTAGTCGTTTTGGTATTTAAAACTATACAATCTGTCAGTCTCTCAATAAAATGACTTAGAGAAAAGACTTAGACAAGTGAGACAAATACAGCTAAGACAGCACTGTCAGTCAGAACATCAAGAAGACCCACACTGAGCAATCATATCAGCCCAGTTATTTACTGAACATTCTGTAAAGGACACTGCACGACAAAGAGTTTTATTCTGGACAAACAAACCTTTGATGATTCTCTTGTGTTTTCTAGTCTGTCTGCAAGAAAACCTCTACATTTTCAGGGATGCTTGGTAGGGTAATTTTTCTGCCTAACTAAAGTGAACTGTAATAATATGCTAAGCGCAAAATAGCTGGAACACCCCTACAGGTTTAGGAAAATCATGTGAACTTTACTTGAATCAGACATGCAAATTTTCTAGAAATAAGAGCAGAAGGAAAAAAAGCCCTAAGGTGTAAATAAAAACAAAAACAAAACACGGAAAAAAAAACAAAAACAAAGTTCAGCCAAGCTTCCGTGTATAATATTTCCTTCAAAGACAAAAGACCGTCTTTTCATATTGAATGTCTTAATACTCAACACACAAACCTTAGCTGGACTAAAACAAAACGAAAAGCCAGTGTCCTTTCATGTAAGGATCTTCATACCTGTTACTGACTGAGTTGTATTTCATCTTTGTGTGATTTTGGAAATACCTACAACACTGAAGCATATATGCGGTAGCAGAATCCAAACAGAGGCCAGAGGCCAACAATCTCTATGTGTATTGTGCACTATGTGCAAAACTGAAAATGAATTCCAGTTTAAGCGTCATGTCCTTAAAAGCAATGATTTAAGTATACTGTCCCTCATCTCATCTTTTTTTTTCATAGCTGCATGATGATAAAAGACTTAACATGTTTAAGCTAGGGATTTGCCATAGAACTTATGAAAGGAGGAGAAATGTTTAGTCCAAAATGTGAGGCTTGTGAAGCAGTCCACATTTTTAGTCCAGTATACTGTGCAATTTTTTTTCTTCTGTATTCCAAGCCTCTGTGGGCTGGGCTCTTACTGTGTATGACAGGAAAATAAACAAAAGGTACAGACTTCAATTTGACAACATACATGCAAAGTCTATGAGAAATAAAACCCTTATTTTGGAGAACAAAACAGAAAGTACTAAGTTTATCCTTGTATTAAATCAATTACTCATCACTGGCGTCATAATATTACGCAACATTTGATGATTGGAGACTATAAGTAACTGAAGAAAAACGGCATTAACACAACAAAAGGAAAAACAAAATGTGAATGAGTCTTACCTGCAGGACAGCCATGATGATGCTGCTTATCAGAACAGCCAGATAGAACTTCCTAGTGCGGAAAGTGTTGGATTTAGAGAAGGTGCAGATGAAGAGGGCCAGTGCCCCGATGAAGATAATGGCCGACATAGAAATCATGGCAGTTTTGGCTGAGTAAGGTGAGATGTAAGAGCCATAGCTAGAGCCATAGCCTCCGTAGCCTCCATAGCCTCCATATCCTCCATATCCTCCATAACTTCCATAACTTCCGTATCCTGAACCGTAGCTACCAATACCATATCCACTGCCATAGCCCATTCCCATTCCATACTGCATGTCCCACATGAGAGTGGAGGCCACGCAGGCAAATATTGCCACACACAACACAATCACTGTAGCCATCATGGCTTTGACAATCCCCGGAGGAGACAGCCATTTGTAGAAATGCTGTGGTTTTTCTTCCATGTAGTAGGATCCCGGTGGGGGTGGATATGCGTTGTAGTCACTCTGAGGGGCATGAAAGCTGCCTGGAGGCCCATATCCATTGTTGGATGGTGAAGTAAAAGGAGGGCTGTACACAGGTGGACTGTCGTAGCGCTGCTTGTCAAACATTGTTCAAAAATGTCTGGAACTGTAAAAGAAAAATACACAAAAAAGATTTTGTTGATAATTACAAAAGCAGAGTGTACTGCACAAGCTAGTATGTATTGTTTTAGCAGCACTGATATCACCTACAGTAAATGAAGATATGGGAACATTGGGCGTAACTGTGCTTAGTAAGGGAGCTTCGTAACAGAACTGTGTATCGGTTTTATCACTTTTAAGAGAGTGTAATTTATGAGGGCATAAGTGAGGCTTGCTTGCTTGTGCAATTTTCTCCCCTCTGTCAGGGTGAATAAACGAGAGGGCAGAATATTTTTCATTTACATCAAAAACTAGATCCAATCTTTTTTCCTTCATTGACAGAGAATATAAATATTGGAGGAATGTCCTTAGCTTTGAGGTCTCTGAACCAGCAAAGTCAGAATCAGTGTGGAGATGTCGGTACCAGGACAGGCAGCACAGACAAACAACAATACTTTCCTTTTTGCCTCTTCACAGACTGTAGGAGTCTCTCTTCAGCTAGACTTTGAACATTTCATATCACAGCCTCCAGCTAAAATTTTTGCTTTCTTCTTGTTTCAAATCTTACAGAAGGACATTCAAGGCCGCTGTGTATAAGACTTAACAATGACCATTCTTCTACATGAAGCCCTACAGGGAGTGGGCTGCCTACATGTTAGGAGTGAAAAGGCATGTACACAACTGGGCAAAGCTACTGCAACAGACAAAAAAAAATTGAGAGCATTAATGCCTCTTTTACTTTTCCTTATTTACCAACTCTAATCTCATCCTGTTATGAACACAATGCTGAATGCAAAGTGCTTGTAACAGACTGTAACATGTTCTTTGATAAACGCACAATACATAATTTCTATTGTTAGAGGTCTCTCACTCAAAACAACGAGGATGAAAAATGTACTTTGATAATGTCGAGAAGTGGTGTGGGATCATGAAATTTATTCATTATTAAACAGCCAGCATTGCAGATAAAAATCTGTCTGACTGATACAGGCAGAAATATTCATTCAGTCATGTATCGATTTAGAGAAAATCGTCAACCTTTTTCTTAGCGGTAATAAATTCATTATCA
>JAQLOL010000020.1:10585471-10596564 GCA_029783665.1 Naso thynnoides | reverse complement strand
ACACACACACCCACACACACACACACACACACACACACACACACACACACACACACACACACACGCGCGTTTGGACAGCTATACTTGTGAGGACACTCACTGACCTAATGCATTTCCTAGCCTCTTAACCTAACCTTAATCATAAAAATTGAATGCCTAACCCTAACCTTAACCTTAGCCTAAACCTAATTCTAACCCTCACCCTAAAACCAAGTCTTAACCCTCAAAATGTGCTTTAAAGGCCTGTCAGGGGGTGAGGACCGGCTAAAATGTCCTCAGTTCCATGGTGTAAAACTAAAATGACTAAAACTTGGCTCTCACAAAAACAGCTGTACAAGGGCACATACTCACACACACCCACATACCCATACACACACACACACACACACATTCAGAGTCAAGTTCACCCAGTTCAGTTCCTTGGACCAGCGCCACGATTGCTGCCAGGTCAACGAAAAACTTCTGGCTTCATTCACAGTAAAAAACCAAGAAAGAATTTGTATCACATTTTGTAACAATCAGCTCATGTATATCTATAGGAAATGTCTAAAGACTTCGAATCATCCACATCATGATATACCTAGAAGGACAAAACAAGTAAACAAGTCAACATCTAAAGCAAGTCCATTTGAAGAACTTTCTCTGGTCACAAACTTTACCTGCGATGTGGAACTTTTTAACATAATTCTTAGTTTTAAAAGCCAACAGGTCAATCCTGGAGAGCAATGTAGTCACAAATTTAAACACTAGGTGGTAGCATGGCTTTATCATTGGCACCACTTGCCTTGTCCAACCACAAAATCTGAAGATAAATCCAACACACGCCTTCCTCTAACACAACACTGTAGGTAATTAAATCTCTGACATGAGTGGTTGTTTTCTGTGCAGGCACACTTCAGACAAAACGACTACTGATGAGTTAAGTGTAGATTTTAAACCCTAGTTTTTACGTATCCTAATTGGCCAGATGAGAATGGTGAACAGGCAAAGCGCTGCAGCCACACCCACACCCCCAGTTACTGTCGCCATGACGTCACGATAATACCAAGCACAAGCTGGGCAGCAGGCGTCTGTGCTGTTTGGGAGATAAGAAAAGAAACAGGGAACAGTGTTTGTTAAAACATAAAAGTGGCAAAGTTGTGGTCTTAGAGAATTTAAAGGTCAGTTGAGCACAATCTAGCCACGTGAACTTTTTCCTCAAATAAGTGAGAAAAGTTAGTTTCTCTTTTACTTAATTTCAGTGAAGAAACTACACACAAGAAGTACGACAGTGTGGCTTAATAATGTGTTTTGGATGAACAGAGATGGTGGATGGTACAAGGAATTAATTAATGTTACTCTTTGGCCACACAGATAACATTTTTTAGAGGACTGATTCATTGTTGGTGTTGGTTTTTTCAAGGAATTCCATGAAATTCCAAGACTCCAAGAAGAAGAAAAGCAAGAAAGAAAAGAACTACTGCTTTTAAATTGAAAAAAAAAACAAACAAAAACAAAAACCAGCCTTAACCATCTGTGCTCTTTAGGATTCCCTTGTAGTCTGGCTATGGCGGAAAAAGGTCAGACCAACCACGAAACACTGTCTGCTCTCAGTTCTCTGTTTGAGGGAAATACCTACATCCTCGCTCATTCATTTTGATGCATCAGCAAAGAGTCACGATCATCCCGGTGAAACTCACCTGCATGGTCGGGCGCTCTGGATGAGGATGACCCCCACACCGTTAGCCACCTTGTCTGTGAAGCTCATCGATCCGTAAACAAAGGCTCCACTTTGCTGCCAAAACGAGACAGAGATGACAGATTATTGCATTCGCTGCAGAAAAGCACAAGGGAGCGAACTCTATCAGAAACGCCTTCACACTTCTTCACAGCAATTTCTGTGCGAATGACACATACAATTAGCTGTCTGTGAGCACTTATCCAGTATTTTCATTCATCTCTTTTCAGACAGAGTGAGTGGAGGGAGACAAATATGTGAGGAGGTGTGACAGCAGCAAAATATGTTGGGACACAAACACACCACACAAAGCCTCTCCTTTCATTTTACAGAGGAGAGTATCAGAAACAGCATCTTCTAAAGTGGCTGTGATCCAGCAGCTGAAGAACAAACTGGCTGCCTGGTTTGATGATTTTAATGTTACAACACACTTTAATACATTCATCATACCACAGATCTTCAGTTAACTCTCCTGCGCCTGGGTGCCTGAGTCTGATGTGACATTTAGAAATAAGTGCACAACCCATGTGCCTGTAACTATATTTCTCTTAATTAAAACAGTGAAAATGAAAGACTTAGTTTGCCGACTTCCTTCCTCACTCTCTGACTGGTATTAATGTGGAAGTTAGCAACAGGCAGCAAAACAATTCGTGCTGTTACCTTGGATAAAAATAATAGATTTCTTTCAGACAGCTCAACTAAATACAAAACAAAGATCAAGTATTTTTTAGACATTTTAACGTGGACATGTTGCATATTTTAAGTTTAACATGAAAAGGCTGGTGTTTTTTCCTGTCTTCTGTGGGGTTTTCTCTTGATATCACGTTCAGTGAATACTATAAAATTAGGGGAAAATCAGCATCTGCAAATTCTTCTTCACTTCCATATAACGTTTTGAATTGGCATGTGACTTTTGGGTCCTGTTTGAGTTTGTGGTAGACAAGAAAACTACTGAGTTGTAACTGTTAACCCCCACTGCAGCAGTCAGATTTTAAACAGACTGACTATCAATTTCCACAACTTAAGAATTTGAAGGATAAAGCGGGCGTTATTTTTTATTTTTCTCATTGTCAACAAATACCATAAAAAGACATAAACAACATCAGAACCTGTCTACCAATTCAGTTTTTTAGCTTCCTGACACAGTTTCTGTTCCTCATAAAGATATAAATCCATAAAAACAGGTCACAGATGTATAGTTTTCCATTTTCTTAAAAAATGGGCTCAGCAATTATATAAAACAGTGGGAGATTGTAGCTTTTTCAGCAAATGTTACTCAATTAGAAGCAAACCATGCATTTGTTAGAGACGAAAGATTAATGTGCATTTGGTATTTTTGGTATTTGTGACAGAAAGTTGTGGGGTTACAGTCAACCAAAAAAAACTTTGGTACTTTGGCTGATTTCACTACCTCTCTCTCATGCAAGCCATGCAGTTTAAAACTGCATGCATGATATACAAAGTCTTACATGGGCTGGCAGGCACCATCTCCACTGAATGATTTTATTAAATAAAGAACAATCAATAACGACTCCACAACCCAAAACACTCGAGCCACCACTAGACGTGACTGCAAGGTACCACGTAGACAGACCACACTTGGTCAAAATGTTCTTTCGTTCAGGGGCAGCAAATTACGGAACAGCCAACCACTCTTAGTCAGGGATTGCTCCAGCTTTTCAACATTCAAGGGTCTTCTGAAGATGCAGCTCAGACAAACCAGATGTGTAATCACCTTTAGCCACATCTGTTTATATAAATTTTGTGCTATGTGCAATTACACCAGCACTTTACATGGACATGCAGCGGGACAATGTGCAATTTACATTAGCACTTTATTATGATATGCGATATAACGGCACTTAGCATTTTATTCTCTCAACTTGTGTACAGTTCAAGACGTTTACGATTTTACTTATTGTATTATGCAACACAGAGCAATCGCGCACATCCAGAAATATTAAAGTCAATGCCGGACCAAACAATATAACTGAAAATGAAAGTCCGCACTCAGTAGCTCCCTTTAAATGCATTTTATTGGCACATCCACACAGGTGACGTTCTGAGCCCAAAAGGGCCATATAAATATAAAATGCACGTAAAGGGAGCTACTGAGTTCAGACTTTCCTTTTGATTTCCACTTGCTGTATTATGTGCATTTATGTTGTTCTATGTATTTTTTGTATAAAAGTGTAACATCAACCTGCCAAGGGATTACGGCTGGATATCAACCTGTCTATTATTTTGCATATTTACATGCAAGTGTTCATTAATGTACATGGTTCCTACCTTAAATAAATAAATAAATAAATTCACACATGCACTGCAACCCTGAACTTACCTAGACATTAACAGGAGAAGCTATATGCAAGAATACAAATGCTAAAGTCACTTGGATTGGACATTAAACAGACTTTCTCCTGTAAGCTCCCTAACATAAATTCTGTGTAATGTCAAACTGAGCCCATGTGTGAACAGAACAAATCATTGTTTGGACAATTCACAGCGAGCAAGTGAGGCCTGTTGACGACGATGACACAGTATTTCCATTAGGTGAGAATAGATCTCCTGTGGCGAACTACATGTTTTAAAGGCCAAACCCCAACCTAACTCTCCAGACATCATCTAGAGTTCATACGACTTAGATCTGTAGTCACTCTCTTTAGTTTTGCACATTGTCCTGACAACAGAACTACGATTGGTTATGTGTAACAGACAATTGATACTGAAAGCTACTTTGCCACAAACATGCAAAGATGAACAGCTGTGCAGAGAGGAGCTGCTCTGGTGAACAAGTAGAATATATGTATAGTCCAACCAATGAGAATTTGGTGAGAAAAGAGCGAATCGACCCACCAATCAATCAACTGCCCAGAAAGGATCAGTCGTCTTAAAAGGAGAAAAAGTTGTCAGCCACAGGAGGGTATGTGGGATTAAATGAAAATACCCTGCAGTGCCCTCATTCATCATAATGAAGGACAATGTCATGCAGTGCAACAGTGTAGCTCACAGTTGTTCTCAAAAGAATTAGACAACATTAACGCTCTGGGGCACAGAGAAATAAGATATAATAGTTTTGGATATACAGACAATATGAGCTGTTAGTATTAACTCATCATTGGTTTTGTAGTTTTCATGGGATTTGTTGATAAAAAAAAGAAAAATGGAGAATAAAGCCAGCCTCATCCTTGTAATTCCTCCATGCAATAACTTTCCATCAAAACTTGAAACTGTTGCAAGTGGCTGTAAGTTCCGCTCCACTAACCGTCTGCTCCCCGATGAGTGTGGCTGTCATGGACAAAGACATGACCAGAATTGTGGCTGAACCGGCTCCCAGCAGCACGGCGGCCCCATAGATGCTGTTAGATCCCAAGTTCTTGTCCACAAACACCCAGGTGGCAAAGCAAAAAACCAACAGCAGGCCGATCAAATAGGTCATCTGGAAAAAAAAAAACAAATATGAAAAATATTTTTCACTTCAATTCTACCTTTCTTTCAAAAAAATAAGTCATTATTCATGCAGCTAGCATAATGTCATAACACAAGGGGCTCTAGTTGCCATTATGGTGACAGATTTGATACAAATGTGTATCTTCATTGGTAGAGACTCACCCTGATTCCTATGAGCTTGCTGAGTGGTTTCATAGCCAGAGAGCAAACAAAGCCGCTGATATACATCACCAGAGGTATGATGGCGATGAAGTTCTGAAGGAAGATAAAGGAAATTAGTATTTATAATGCAACACAGACATTTCACAAACAGCAGCTACACGGAGTTACACAACTCACTGTATGAGTGCACACAGTGTGGCCGTACCTTTGGTAACATCAGTGAGTTGGTGAGGTAAACTGAGATGTAGGTCTGAGATAAGTTCACTATCAATCTGGTGCACATGTACAGGAAAGCCATCTGGTGAAAATCAAACAAAGGCAACACAGTTTAAATGAGCGATTCATTTGTTTTTGCAGGTTTTAACAAACAAATCTACTTGACTTTTTGTTGGCCACTTTATTTTGGTTTCTGGATGTTTTTTTTTTCCTGGCATACCGGGCAGCCATTAGCATCCATATAGTTTAATGCGATAGGGAAACAGTGAGCATACTCTTAAAATTTGCTTGAGCTGTATGAGGGAGAATACAGCTCATATAAGTCCTTAGGTTAGGGCTCGGTGTTGTTTAAACGGTTTAGATTTCAATGTCAGCACCTGATTTTTGAGTACTGATTGTCTCAGCATTGTCTCTGATTTGGCTGTCCTGTGTAGCTGTCAGGCTAGGGGGTGGGCTTACCTAGTCATCAATGCATCAAGTTTTGAGTTTTGTCTGCGCTTTAGTGTTAGTAAAATTAATTGACAATGGAGCATGAACAATAAAAGACCATCTGGCCACAGACAGAGCTGGCTGAAGTGAACACGTCAATGAAGAGATGCTGAAACAGGTAGACCCACTTTTCTTTCTTTAGCTTGCAGCCAAGCTTAATTCATTCTATGCACAGGCATCCTGTCTCGGAAGTCCTGAAGCCAAGTTCCCGGGGTTGTGATGTTAAGATATAGTGCAGAAATTATGTCTGTCTTTATTTCAAGGCTTCTTATTGAGGAAGATAAACTTGTACTTTAAAAATTGATGCTCAGCGGCATCCATTTTTTAAAAGCATTTAAAGCTAACCTTAAGGTATTGAGATACAGTACAAAGCTCTAAACACATAACATTTGCATTAGTTTTGCTAGTTTTACATTATGTCAACTGGTGGTAAATACAGTTTGAATGCATACTGATTTGAAAAATCTGCAGCACCTCACGATAATAATGCAGCTTTAACAAATATTTGCAGAGACTTCACATTAACTGGGGATGACAAAAACCTAATCAGGTTTCTCTTTTTCAACATTCATTCATTAAAAAATGGAAGCTAAGCCTGGTGTGACAGGAAAAGTTCATTCAAATTTATAAAAAAAACACATCAGGTTGGTTTTCATGTGAAGTACATCTGATTTTACTTAAACAACAATTTATATCCAGTGTTACTTTGTCATTTCTTGTAAGAGAGAGGAGGAGTCACCTGGTAGAAGGAGGGCTCCTTCAGCCAATGCTTCCACTGAAACACAGGGTGACTCAAAATTTCCTGTGAGGTGGAAGCTGTGATCAGCTGATTTTCTGTCTCTAGGGCTGATGTGTCCTCTTTTATGCCGAAGTGGAATATCAAGGAGAATAAAGCTCCCGTACCCAGAATAATGAGCGCCAGTGTCTATGATAGGGGAGAGAGCACAGTTGAATATACTGATTTTGCTGAAGTGTAAATCTCTCTGGAATCGCTCTTCTTACCCTGAACAGAGGGATGTCCACCTGGCCCAGGCTGTCTGTGAGGGAGGGGTCCACATTGTGCTGAGCTTGGAAGTGGAAGAGCAGCCAGGCCACGGTGTACACTGTAATATTGGCCACTACTGTGAAGGCGTACCTACACGAGGGGCAATAAAGTTTAAAATCAAGTTGTGACGTGATGTTAAATCTTTCAAGTATCCGTCACAGAAGACACTTGCTTCAATATTCACAAATGTATAGTTTCCAGATCTGAGCTGCTCTGGAAAACATGATGACATGACAGAATTTGGCTGCTCTTCCCTTCTTGTTTTAGCTCCGCTGGCATAATAACTGCACATGACATGAATCTGATGTTGCAACTAGTTTCATCAGTTCTGCTTTTAGAATTTCGACCATGGAAGAGGAAGAAGCAATTCTAGGAAGTCGTTCAAACTTTTCAAAGATGGGAACGAGGCTAGGGCTGCGTGAGGGAAAAGGAGACTGAGAAGGAAGATGGATAGATAAAAAAAAGGACAAAGAATGGAAGAACTGACCCCGTCATTTATGTTTTCAGATTCAGACCATGACAAATATTTTAGTCTGAAAGCTTTAATCAGATGTGAGGACTATGAAAAAGGCTGATTTTGCTGAAAATTAACAACAGCAGTTTCAGATTGATTCTGACTATTTACTCCTGAAACCGTTCTTGTTCACTGAGGTCTGATTATAAGCTGACTGTAATCTGCAACTTTCCCTGCTGTCTTAAAATCTTGACTGGGAATAATTGTTCTCTAAAGAATAGAATAACAGCAAGTTTAACTGTTTCTCTAAACTGATCAGAAATATTTTTGGAAAACAGTTTCACTTCTTGAAATGACCGCTTGGCTGGGGCAAATAACTTCCTGTAGCATCCACTTTTTTTTCCCCCCAGCCCTTCGTCAGTCTCTCTTTAAACTGTTTCCGTATCTGTGCCACCAGGAACCAAAAGTTTGCCAAGCTATATTTTCACAGATGAGACTGCGAGTGCTGCGGCATCAAGTAATTTCCGAAAATGGTTAAAAAATAAACGCTTTTTAGTTTAGAAACGCTTTTTAGTCTAGTTTAGGCTAAATCATGTTTCATGTAAATAAAAATAATTACGATCCCTCCGAGTAAACCTAAACTAGAGAATAAAGTGCTCCTCCCATATTGTTGTCACCTCACCTGTACGCTGTGAGCTCCACCTTGGCATTCTCACTGGACACAAGCTCCGGGATGAGGGAGAGGTGTGAGATCTGAGTGGCTGCCCAGCCAAACTGGAAGATGATGATGAAGGGGGAAAAGTACACAAGCTGAGCCCACTGAGGAGAGTCGTGACAGGCCAGGCAAGGGTTGAAAATGAAGGGGAACGATACAAGAACACAAACAGTTCCTAGAAAGCAGAGAAGGAATTCCTTTATCTTTACAATATCTTATTAAAACTTTGGGGCATTTTATAGCCCAAGCCTACCCTGTTTAGGAAAGGACCAGATAAACAAATACAAAGCTGTTTCCAGTCGCTACAATTTAGGGTGGTCTTTAGGCTACTGGAGTACAAGTCACTAAAACCTTTCTATGTAGACAGTAACAGTCATATTTATATCTTTTTAACATCAGGGGTCGAAAGTTAAAAAATATATTAAATACAATTTTATCTTGTATGGCCACTCAGTTTGAGGGGTCTATTTCATTTTTATGCAACGTATAAACTAAGCCTAAATGTAAATGTAAGGAGAAAGACAGTTACTTTCAACTGTAGGCCTACGATGTTTATTCAATCACTTCTTTTTCAGCAAATATGATGTAGGGGAGACCGGGGTTGGTTGTCACACTGCTTATTACAGCTACAACATTGGGCGCAGTTTCCTCATGTCCATATGAAACATTTGGCCTGAGGCTTTGCTCATTTCTCTCCAACCATTTTGGTGACAACACTGGGGTGAAAAGACTTTTTGTTATTTTTATGTGTCAGCGTCATTGTTATGTTGGTGCTATTTTTGCATGAAAAGTTTAAAGGTGATTCGTTCTTTTAAAATCAAACCTTTTTTTAAGTGGAAGATAACACTTTTGATTGAATCTATTTTAATTAGCTAAAGCATGAGGTAGCATAAAACCTTTGTGAAGAGGTCAGAGGGGTGGTTGTCACACGTGTGACATAATGTTGGACACAGGCTACTGTTTAGGCCACTTTTAAGGCTTTGTCTTTAACTCATGTTACTTCGGGTCCTTTTTTTCAGTTCATTAAGATGGTAAACATGGCAAACATTCATGTTACAGTCTGTATTTTCTCAACCATTTTTGTTAAAACACTTCTCACTTTTTTAATGTCTTCATTTTGCTTCTCATTAAAATTCTGTTATAGATATGGTATTGATTTTAAAAACTTATTTGGTGTCTCTAGCTGAAAAAATTATAAATTAACCTCTTTTTTTTTTTTTTTAAACCAAACCCCCATTCACAGTTATAGTAAATAAGGGGGAGTCAGGTGACATACAAGAATGGAAGGGATGCAAGACCTTCTAATTTTGGACTGGCCACTGACAGATGTATTGATCATGAGTAATTCACGAGGGTGAAAAGTGACAACCAGACTTAGTCTCCCCTATTTTCATGGATTAAACTGACTGCATGTGAAGCATCTAAAAGGCATAATGAATAATAATCCAATCATATGCCTCTTTATTAGGCTTTAAAGCCAGCCATTCAGCATTATAGGCTGGTTTTATCTTTAATGTGCTTCGCGCCCACACAACACACATTCACACTTACCCAATAGATGCCAGGTTTTCCTCTTGCCGCAGATGCCTTCTGTCCTGTCGGATTCATATCCTACCAGCGGCGTGCACACTCCATCCGCAATCTGACCAATCAGCAGCAGCACACCTGCGTAGGTGCTCTGGAAGCCGAGCACAGAGTGCAGGTAGACCAGTAGGTAAGTGAACCACATGGAGGCGCACAGGTCGTTTAAAAAATGTCCCGCTGCGTAACATAACCGCCTGCACACAGATAAAGAGCGAGCACCAGGCACAAACTGCTCCATGATGGGTTTGACTCCTGTGATAAAACTTTCTTTATTCACAATTTGAGATCTGTCGTTGTCATATTTACAAAAACACAAAGCAGATATTTACACTAACAGGCGTTGAGCAAAAAAACAAAAACAAAAGAAAACAAAAATAACAGTTCAACCTTGGTCTGTTCATTATCAAACCTGCACCCCCACTTTTCTCCAATAAGAAACAATATGATAAACGCAATGTAGTGGATTATGCCAAGCCGGGTCACCTCGCTGGTCAGCTGAACCGGTTTAGCTTATAGCGGAATAACTGAATGCTCCAAAAAAAAGCTTTTCTGGTAATCAGTAGCACTTGGGATATACCGACGACTCCAGGCGTAAAAGCGCGCCGGTGCAACATGACATCTTCGGAACATCCGGCGATGTGTCGAGCCTTTAATGTTAATATACATCTCTGCAAAGTACACGCCTCCGGTGTAGTTCAAATTAGACGAATAGCCAAGTGGTTGTGAGTGCCTTTGAAAAGTCATGAGTTACAATACTGTTACACATATAGTTAGTTCCTCTTTCTGAAGCTACTTCTCATGGCGAGTGAGTCAAACACGGAAACAACTTAAAGGGATAGTTCACTGAAATGTGAAAATTCAGTCATGATCTACTCAAGCTCATGCTGATCGAAGGTTGGATGATAATTTTTTTTGTTAGTCCACAGAATGTTGCGTGAGTTTAACAGGAAAAAGGGGTTGCAGTAATCTCCCTAACAACTCAAGTGAATGGTGACCAGGTTTCAAACATTTAAAAAAAAAAAAAAAAAAAAAATAGTAAAACCATAAAATGCCTCCAAACTGCATGTCAGAAGTTATCCAAGTGTCCTGAAGCCTCAACATACGAAGATGTTTTTAGCCTCACGTTCACACCACGCAACATCTGTCAAGACACTTGGCATGCTGGGGCTTCAGGACACTTGAATTACTTTGGATGAGCAGCATGAAGACGTTTTATATTTTGTTTTGTTTTTTTAATTTGAAACTTGGTCACCATTTGTTT
>JAQLOL010000020.1:10568897-10582644 GCA_029783665.1 Naso thynnoides | reverse complement strand
GACAGGGGTCTGTGTAGATTCCATTTAAAATTTGACAGTGACCACAATGTTTCAAGTTCTCCATTCTCTTCTTTTATTTGTGCCTCTGGAGGGCTTTCCTCTTTCTCCTTTTGAAGAAACAACAGCACCTACAGGAAACAAACAAACACTTGCATTTAGGAAAAATGACATTCGAGACACATCTGCTCAGTGGAAACGCTGAAATAGCAGTACAGTGCAAAGCACACTGCTTAGAGTTGGGTTTCAATAGCTTAATTTTGTATTGTGTGCAGGTTTGTCAAATTCTGATAAAATGGTGCTTCTTTATTTGCAAAGAGCGATGTAGAAACCATTCAGTGTGTAAACTTAAATATACTCAATGGGCTTTCTCCGTTACGTTGATAACTTAAAGTTCACATTAACAGTTTTTTTTTTTAAGGAAACCTGGTTCCCAAAGTGAAACTTCTCTCAAAGAAAAGCAGATTTCTTGGCCACGTGTACCAGCAACTGGATTTCTAATCATTTTGGTTAAAGGACCGCATGGATTACAAAGGAGAGATAATAGTGATGCGCTCTCATATTCAAAATGGTTCTTTACAAAGTCAGAATAAAACAAAAACATACAAGTTTCTCACAGTCTAAATATGTTGCACTACACTGAGTCGCTGCTTGTGGGACAGTTTAGCAACAGTTTTCCATCACTGCAACAGTTTAAATACGTACCAAAAGGACGAGGTAAAGTTAACTATCTGCTGCATGTGTTTGCTATGATTAAACAAATTACTGTCGTGTATGTAAAGTTGTTCTCTGATTAACTCCAAAACCACATTTTCTTTAATGTACATATCCTTATTAAGTTCACAAGACGGCATTTTTAATAGGCAAAGACTCACTAGGCTGAACTCACCTGTGTTGCACAAACAAGTAGTAAAAGAATCAAGATGAGATTCATTAAGAGATGTACTTTCCACATAACGACTGTATTTCGACTCAGTAACATGCAATGAAACCCCAACCCTAAGTCAGTAGCCCTGTCTTCTGCGCATGTGGACAGTTGTGACATACTTGGTTTCATCAGCCACTTCAACCTCGGTGGGAGCAGTGATGGGAGCATTAGAGTGTCCAGCTGTGGGATCATCAGTATTCAGCTCGCCATTCGTTGAGCTCATCACCTACACGAATACAAAAAGGACACCAGGCCGCTCACACACATATTGAGCAATTGATTGCAGGGTGGAGATGAATGTTCACATACAAATATGTAACCCTTATTATCTTTGGTTTTTTGCCCTCACTGATAAGGAGAGCAGTTAGCATGTATCTGAAACGCTACTTAAAAGGATAGGATCTGAATTTTTTCGTTTGTCTTAAAACAAAAGTCAGGCGCCCATATGGACATTCAAACAGGTTCTGCTTGCAGTTCTCATGTTAATTGTGGCCATTAGAAGGTCCTAATGTGATTCCAGCACCAGAGTCCTGTGAGATCTGTGCAATTACACATTTCATAGTTGAATTAAAGCTAACATGAGGTTCAGCAGCTTGAGTTACACACATCAAATAAAAGTTACAAAGTTACAGGATTTTCTTTTATTCAAAATTCCCTTTAAGTGTTACTATTCATACACTGCTGTAGTCTGTAAAAGTCATACTAAAAAGAATTTAGAAGACACATATTTGATAAAAGAATCTAAATAAGACTGCTGAAACTCACATTAGCTTCACATGAGCTTGGAAACGAATTTTTGAACAGATCGAGCACTCCCACTGGAGGCACATTAGAGCAAGAAAATGAGTAACAGCAAAACATACACTGTTTTGATATACATGGGAGTGTAAACACTGTTTAAGGATAAGACTTGAAAAATGTGAACTTGTCCTTTTAAGATGCAATTCTACTAGCCAACATTAGGTGGCACAACTATGCCACACTGACTACAGAGGCCACTGATCTCTATTGATATATAATTGATCTATATGAACATAATAAACATAGCAAAACAATTTTATTTTGAGGTTTGGTAGCTATATTATTAGTAAACTTGAAAACAAACTGATTGTATTGCTCTTAAGCTATCCATTTATGTGTTTTTCTATCAATTTAAGAATGTTTATTTCATGAGCTTTGCATTGCAGTTGCTGCTGGATGTCATCTATGCATGGCCATTCCTGTGGGCTGCCTGTAGCAGATGGGCGATGAAGCGGTGAGAGCCAACTTAACAGGCAAAGCACTGACACACAGGGACCCATATAGTCTAAAGCGGGCATACAGAGTCAAGACAGAGCACCTGACAAGGCAGGCTGTGAGGAGTCAGTGTGAGAGAAGGTCAGACATATACAAAACTATGTGGCTTCATGCATTAGCTAGCAGCAGCAGCAGCAGCAGCAGCAGCAGCAGCAGCAGTAGTACCTGAACAGAGCCCCCCAGCCGCTCAGCTGTAAGGTGCGACCCCAGAGTCTCCTTATTGGTCACTGGAGTGGGCTGAGACTCACTTCCTTTGGGCTCAGGCGACTTGACGCAAAGAGCAAAAAGGGTTGAGGCAGGTGGTGGCGATTTGGTGAGAGGGAGTGATGAGAAGGTTGTGGGGTGAGGGGTCGGGGGCGTGAGGGTGAGGCACCGTGGAAAAAGGGGGGTTGTGGGTAGAGGTGTGGAGGAAGGAGGAACAAGGAGGAGGGGGAGTGAATGGAAAAAAAATGAAAACAAACAAAAAATTATAGAAGACATCTCCCAAGCAGAAGCAGGCTTGTTAAGACAAACTATGTTAATAGAGGAGTAGAGGGGAGCAAAAATTTATGCGAAGCACAGAACAACACACTAAAGTCATGCAAGATTAAAAGAAGGACAGCCTTGATCACTTTAACTAGCACTTCATATTCAATTTAACATGGACACATACCTATGTGATTGGACATTTGACGGCATTACTTAAACTAGGGCTGACCCATTCTGGTTGGTTGGTAGTTTTGTTGGTCAATATTCTCTTTTCCAACGAATTTTGATCTAACAAATGTAGACGTTACGTCAGAGAAGTGCTTCTTAATTATTTTCTACAGTGTCAGGGACAGAACATCATTCCAATACTGGAATATATTTCATTGAACAAAGTTTCTGTTTTAATAATCATAATGAAGGCTTATGAGACAGGAAGTCAAAACCCCCGAGTGAACTCAAACAAGCTAGTAGTAACTGCTAGACCTAACATGCTTAACATTTATTTGTCTCCAAACTAATTAACACCATGCTAAGGAAACAATACAATTCACAATATCTGTCCCAAGGCTGAGAAGACAGAAGAGCTGAGTGGACTGGACAAAATTTATTTTTGATAAACACAAGTGTGCATTTTAGTCCAGCTTTCTCGACAACGGCCGATCACAGATCCAGCAAAATGATGGATTGTTGTTATTCGTGACCAGACTTAAACTTGAAAGCGGTACATTTTATGCTGTTTTAATGTTTATTCTGTAGGTTATCCAGTTTACACTTTCGTTAGCATGTTATGTGGCTAATCTGGCAATGCTAGACTTTAGTTGTGAAACTGAGAGACTGTGTGTGTGTGTGTGTGTGTGTGTGTGTGTGTGTGTGTGTGTGTGTGTGTGGGTGAAGGTAGAGATGTGGTTATATATAAAAAAGAAATAATCAAATTGTGTTGTAATTTATTTGCTTGGCAATGTCAAGAAACTTTGATTAACACCCATTAAAGCTACGTAGTAGACTGCAGTCACTCAATCATTCTGCATTGTGGCTGATTTAGTCAATATAGAAATTCATATAGAATTTTAGTTGGCCATGGTTTACTACAGCAGTAATTTAAACTTCAACAGGAGGCTCAAGGTTTAAGTTCCTTTTTTTCTTCCGATGTTGCACTTTATCTTGCAGACATAAAAACTTATCTTTCTCTTCCTGGCAACAAAAAACCTGTAACTACAGAGACAGATATCAGATGTTTTGTTTTATTGCAGCAACCAGTTTGAACCAGGATGTTACAGGTTTTTACAGTTGTGGGCACTGTGCATGGTGCAGGAGGTGGGGCTTTGCCTGCTTCAAAGGGTGGCGAGTACTTATCAAGCCAATCACGTTGACTGTAGACAAGTAAAAACACGCTAGAGTCCAGTCTCATAAGTCAATCATAAAATCTAATGCACTCCCTGTATGCTTTTATGGGAAACAATGAGTCATGCTCATCAAGTAGAACAACATGATTTGTACCATGACTCGTGTCTATCAGAAAGATTTTATGGGTGTTTTCTACTAACGGTCTTGAAATATTACCCCTCACTAAATCAATAAACAAAACAAGGCTCGGATAACATGCCAATAAAAAGGAATGAATAAATAACAGGTCCACACTTTGTCACATACTAAGCATATAGCTTGTCATTACTGGTATGAACAATGCAATTTGCATGTTCAACTCATGCATGCAATGACTGGAGCTTAGAGTGGCAAGGTGTGAAGAATAAATTGAAGCTGAAAACACTGCTTTGTTTGACAGCGGGAGCAGGGGAGTCTGCCTCATGATCGTACATGTTGATTAACTTACTACCAAGACATCAATTTTTTAAGACTAATCCTCTGACAAAGAATTTGTGTAAATATTATTTCACTGCCCAGCAGTCAGATTGCACACAGGAAAAGAAATAAGGGGAAGTGGAGCTGAAACACAGTCATTTTCTCCAGGGAGCTGAGAGTTGGACGGTCATGTCTAGATGGTATCCCTGGATTTGTGAAAGTCTCATGAGCACTTGATTCAGCACAGTAGCGCTCGACAGTGCGTGGGCTAACAATTGCAGATATACTGAAAGCTGTTCCAAATTATTCATGTTTTACTGGGATTTTATCTGCATTTGTAGAGGCAAAAAGACATTCAATTTGCTGTTTTAAAAAGAGGCAAACATCGTTTCGAAAAAGTGGTAACTTGGATAAAAAAATCTACGTTATTAGCTACCCAGCTATTTGGTTGGTTTAGCGAGCTGTTGTAGCCATTCTACAAATTAGTTTACTCTGTTGTAGTAGCATAACGTTATTGTAGCTGCCAGCTAAGTTAGGGTTGGCTAAAGGCTACACAACAAACAAAAGAATATTTTCATGATAACAGAAACTGGCTCACTGAAGATGCTTCCTCATCCTTGTTTCTTGGCCTAGATGTCAGAGAAATAAGTAGCGTAAACAGCAGAAAACCACCAGAGAAGACATTCGGAGGGAAGTTCTAAAGTGACACATTTTCTGATTGTAAGCTGCTTGGCTATTGGTTACGATACACCCTAATTGTTAATCTTAACTACAAAATAGTCTATTCTAATGGCTGTAATGACAAACAACATGCAAAATAAAGTAACAATGCATTTGAATCTTGCAAAACTTTCGCAGATCCAGAGTTACCATCTAGACATGACCCAAATGGACACAGCAAGAGTGACCTGGCAAAAGAACTTGAATGACAGGCTTTGCTGGTTGGCTGGCCAGTGGGCTGGCAGAATGGAGGGTGGGTGTGGTGTTTGCTGTGATTTGATTCTGATGATCTCACCTGGTTTTTGGTCTGCTGTTGTGCTTTGTCTCTGTTGGGCTGCAGGGGCGTGTCACTGGGGATAGGGCCTATCGGTGTAGGCTGAGGGAAACACAAGAACACACAGTCAAAAAGAAGACAATTTAAAGGAAATAAAATGAAGAGAAAAACTGGTGAATTTTGCAAAAGGTAACAATATTTAGCTCCCACAATGTAAACAAAGGCACATTTCCACTAAGCAGAACAGTTTGGTTTGGTGCCGTACGCAATTATTTGCATTTCCACTTTCAAACGAGTAGTAAAAGTACAGTACCGTACCGTACCGTCCTGTCCCTATTTTGGTCACCCTTTTGTTGGGTTACCAAGTGGTCCAAAGAGGGTGGAGCTATACACACTGCAGTCCGTTGACTGCAAGCAGGCAAAATTTTTTAAGTTTGGCTGTTAAACTGTTAATATACCACTTCAGTAAGTTTTATATATTTTTAGGCGAGAATGTTACCATGTACATTCCAGATATGCAGTCAGTTTATCCATGTAACACTTTTTTGTGTATCAGTCACAAATTTTTCAGACTTGCGAGGAGCCTCAGCTTGCCAAGTGAGACCAGCCAGGCTGCTCGTTGCAACCCCCCCTTACACTGTCACCCAGGAAAGAAAAATTAACCGATGAACCAATGATCTATGCAGAGGTTAAATGCCGGTTGTAATGTTTCTGTAGCATTTCAAAATAAAATGCAAAACCGAAAGGATGCTCTGCTGACTTTTCATGTTGACTTTTCATGTTGATTTTTTGCCGTAAGTTTAATTTTAAAGATGGGAGGGGGGAAAAAAATCACTTCATTCACTGTGCCACTCAAATGCATCTCTTAAGGTGGAAAGTTTTCTGGCATGTTGCTCAATGCATGAGATAAGCCACAAATTAAGAAGTGCACCTAAAATGGCAATATGACAACTTAAAGGGAACTTAAGAGGATTTATCTGTCACACATACATCATACACATACATTCAGTAATGAAATGTCTGAAAATAAACCTTGCTCTTGCCTTTCTTGTATGATGACATATGCATTAGCAATGATTGGATCATCAAATTCTAAATAAAACGCATTTATGCAGGTGAACTTTTTTCCCCTGAAGAAAAATGTGGTAGAGCGCTGTTACACTGCTCTCCAGCAGGGCTACACGTATACATCCGGCATATACCCGTCAACCAAGCAAGGGTACGGTCGGAAGTGGAAACGCTTCCAGAGTATCGTACCGGACCAAACAAAACTGTACCGCTCAGTGGAAATGAGGCTTAATTGTACACAGGAGAGTTTGCAAAAAGACTCAGTTATGATTAAGTGAGAAATAATTACAGTGAGTGCAACAACAACTGCAGTAGTGAAATTTGATTGTCCAATCAAATGATTTCAGAGTGAAAGGAGGGGGAGGAGGATGAGTGGATTCAGTAAGAGGCACTCACAAGTGATTTGCCGACCCAGTAATATTCATAGTCAAAGACATAGCCGTTCCTGTCAAACAGATCAGTGAAGAGCTTCCTCAAGTAGTCATAATCAGGCTTCTCAAAGAAGTCCAGCCTCCTCACATAGCGCAGGTAGGTGGCCATCTCTTCTGTAGCACAAGAGAATAATGTTTACTTAGAAATCTGGTTAAAGAAGGGAAAAAAATAGTAACACATTAAGTTAAGGAAACTGGTTAGTTCTACTAACCAGGGAAGCTTTCACAAAGCACTTCAATGGGTGTCGCCCTTTTGGTGTCCCCAATTTTCTGATACCTCTCCTTCAAAGTATCCGCCTAGAAAGGAGAAAGGAAAGATAGATATTAAAACAAAATTTGACTAAATACACATCTGTGGGCAGTGTTTATTGTTTATTGGATCCCCATTAGTTGTCACCATGGTGACGACTATTCTTCTTCTGTGGGCAGTGTAAATCCATAAGTGTACTAACGAGTACTAAGGAGTACATGTGCCCTAAAAAAATGGGAGCACACAGAAATGTAAGTGCACAGAGAAAACTGTTCGAGTAACACACTGTTTATTGGTAAGTACTTTTTATTATACTGTGTGCATGTACTCACAAACACACACATATTACTATACTACCACCAAAAAGCCATATTGGCCTTAATAGACACAATGGATATCAGTTGTCCTACTGCTTTTGTATGTTGGCCATCTGACTCGCTTGGAGGTCAGCCAGCGGTCCACGAAAGGAATAGAAATAGACTCCTCACTTCAGTTCAACACTTTGTTTTCCTAATCTCTACTGTCCATTACAGGCTACGTTATTGAAGCCATTTCACTAGGCACCAGGATGCCAACTCTGACAAAGATAATATTGTTAGTTATACACCAATCAATCTTACACAGGATCCAGGTCTTTCAGTGGGCTACTTCATCTCTTAACAATCACTAACAACCAGGTATTTTAAAAGGCACTGGAACTAACATACAACAAGAAACACAAATCACACAAGAACTTGAAGTCCACCAGTGATTTTAACAGTCAGTACTCAATACAAAACACACAGTTCTAGTAACAATGAATGAGTCCCAATTTCAACAATCCTAGGACTGCAGGAAGCAAACAAAAACAATCAGTTTAAGAGTCAATCCAACAGCTGGCCAATAAAAACAAACTAGAGTGACACCTCTTACGTCCAACAGAAAAGCTTCGGGATTCTTTCACAACCGGGGATAGCTCTTGTGTCCTGGCCAGTGCACTGCTGTTGGCTCCAGGGAATGGCCAGCCTGGAAACCCAGCATGTTGCTGTCTAGTCCACGGAGTATATGAATCGTTTTTTTCTGTGTTGTTCACCCTTTTCCCACTTGACACCAGCTATGTAATCACAAAAAAAATCAACTGTGCTTGGGGCATTGCTGAAGGTGCAATGTGGGTTGTAATCTTTACTTGCAAACTATGCTCCTAAATTATTTTTTCGCCTCGCACATGTCTATTTTTAGGGGCTAAGGCTAGTGATATACTCACTGCAGATTGTTAATACCGTAATACTCCACAAAGAAGTGGGGAAAACTCATGGGTGTGAGTTCCATGACTGGTCACTATACTTCATTGTATTTTGAAGAACTATCGTGTGTGTTGGTGAGATGATAACTTGTTTTGGCTTGAGCCACCCAGCATCACCCACACTCATACATCCCTCACACTTATCTACCAAGATATTCTTCCCACATAGCAAATGTTCAGATGAGGTGTCTTATCTTCTAGAAAATTCTATGTACACCTTTGATATTAATGTCTGCAAAAAAGCCCAGAAACTCTGTGCTGCTATAAACTGCCCTCCTGTCAGCTTGTGTCTCAAAGTGCTTTAAGCCTTTTCTCAGTAAACGGTTCAAATGCAAAACAGGTACACTGTTGCATGTTACTGTTTATGTAGCAATAACTACAGAAATGCAAAGGAGTGCCCACGTCAGCAGCTGCACAGTCTCCATTACTGACTGATTTTGATTGTTAGCAGCTTAGGTGAAAAAGTACACACAAGAAGACACACAATTCTTGATTTTGACTGGCTAAAAAAAAAATTGTCTGAGGTATAAGTCTGCTGGAATAATGATGTTAACATTGTGCAGCATGTAATCTACGACTATTCCCTATTATTGGATTTAGGCTAGGTGTAAGCTGTCCGAGCAGATATGCAGCAACATCTTTCTTGACTGTAGATTTGTATTAAAACTCAATTTTAAGACTAAATGGAGTTTAAAACTCAAGTCTGTGGGTCTAGGGGGATTGGAGGGACCAGCTGTACCCTTTACTGCCATCAGCTGTTCGTACACGGGAAGCAGGACAGGAGTGCAACAGGAAAGGTTAAATCTCTAAGCGGTGGCAGTGCGCTTAGGAGTGCTGTGATAAAGTGTTTCAGAGAATGAAATGTTCAATGTGCGTCTTGTCTCCATGACAACAATATCTTGACAATGGCCACTGTATTACAGACATTGCTCCATTGCTTTTACTATCTGTTTTCTGTTTGAATTTTTTTTTTTAACCGTAAGCATCAAACGGAGGATCCTCCACCTCATACTTCGATGTCACCAGCATCTTTCTGAAAAGTTCAGAAATTTTCAACTGGAAGCGCTCAGTGGCCACACAAAAAAGGCACAGCGCTTGGAAAAAAAAGTCCCTGGGAGTTCCGCTTTTTCTCTGGGCAGCCACTTTCTCCTCATTGAAGACAACTGAAAAAAGCGGCTGGCACTCAGAAAAAAACAGCAAGTTGACACAGGCCCTTAAAGCATTAAAAGATTCTGACTTAAATCAGTATTTACCAACATTTGGATGATGTCACACAAAACGCTACAGTACCTTTAGGCCCTGCCAGGGAAGGCTACCTCGGAGAAAGTACATGAACATGTGACCCAGCGCCTCCAAATCATCCCTTCTGCTTTGCTCTGAAAAGACAGAGGAAGATAAAAATAAGGTTACCTGTGGGAAAACAAACTAATTCTCTTTCCAGCTGGTAATGTTAACTGGCAACTGGGCATAGAAACACAGCATGATTATCCAGGAAATATAATTATCACATGTGGTTGGCCGTTCATGCCATGGAGGAAGCACAGCAAGCTGAATACGCAGATGATTCAAAATACTACAGTAATGAGGTTGTGCATCAGAGAAGTTTTAATAATTAGTGAAATAGATACAAATTCACAACAAACCCTAAGTGGCAACATTGGTCTAAAAAAGTTAGGTACAGTAACTTCCAATGGTTAAGCAAGTGACTGTGTAAAATCAGCTTGAAAGGTATTTGTTTATAAAGCTGTGTTCATGTTGGAGATTTATTTGTGCACAATGAGTAAACTGAATGTGAATGCGAGCAATGCTTGCTGATCTAAATTTAAAGGGCAACTTAAACACAGCTTTGTTGTTGACACTTTCTTACCCTTTCCCAAGTGCGTGTTAATGCTCATGTAGCGTGCCGTCCCAGTCAGACTCTTGTGCTCCCTGTATGGGATGTGTTTTTTGGTCTCGGGGTCTATGTACTCTTTGGCCAGACCAAAGTCAATGATGTGGATGGTGTGCTGCCTCTTGCTTCCTGGCCGCCCAACAAGGAAGTTTTCTGGCTTCACATCTCTGTATATCAGACTCTTGGTGTGGACGTACTCCATTCGTGTAATCTAGAAGCACAAGAAATGGAAGATTAATATTTAAATGTATTCTGATGACAAGAAGAATTCAATTTAAGATTAAACATTAGATATTAATAACATAACTACTTAAAGCTATCATTAAAAATAATGACTGTGATATGGACATGTGTTTTGAATTCTTCACCCAAACCCAAAGAACTGAAAATTTCACCTACTTGGCAAAGAGCACCCTAATCTTCACTACTGTAAGAACAGAATTAAAGTGGCACTGTATTTCCTGTAAAGCTTGAAATCACAAAAGCAAGCTTATCCACATATTTGCTTCTGCTTCCTGCTTTCAGGCCGTACCAGCTGTATGGCTATCATGAGGACGGTCTTGAGGGAGAAGGTGCGGTCACAGAGATCAAACAAGTCCTCTAAACTGGGCCCGAGCAGCTCCAGCACCATGGCGTTGTATTTCCCACAAGGACCAAAGTAGTACACCTGCGGGATTCCCTCTGTGAACAAACACACACAGAGAGAGACACACACACACACACAAGCAAAGTTAGTGGACTTCTGTTAAATACTGGCATATCAATGAAGTCATCACAATATACAGTTACATTTTCCAAAATAAAATGTTTCTTTATTAGGTACTTTTCTTCTTTATAGGTGGGAGGAGACTCTTCACTGAAACTACAACAGCAGCAACAAACTACACTTCAGTTTGGCTGGTCCAAAACAGGCGTGGCTTACAGATTCTTTTTCCCTGAGGTGGGATTAAAGAAAAAGGTGCCTAAAAGAAACACCAGTGACAGTGGGCGGCACAGTGACGGCGGATGTAAATAGCTTCTGCTACTAGATACCACCACACCCATTTTGTGGTAATGTGTATGACTTCTGAAGAATGTGGATGATCAAACTGGCAGTATTAGAGTTTACGTTTATCAGTGTTCTCACAGTAAGAAAACTGGGGCGTGTCAAACTACAGTATGTAGAGTCTGTAATAAGGTGCATACTAAGAATAGCAGTCGAGCGCACGGTATGTAATATCTGCTGCTAGAAGTCTCTCGATCAAAACAACGAGAACAAAAGTCGTAGTTTGATGATGCAGTGAAGAGGCGTGGGATCATGGGATTTGTTTATTTCATTGTTGAACAGCCACCACCGCAGATGAGAATTCATCTGACTTACTCAGGCAGAAATGTTCACGGACGAGGTAATGTAGTAAAATTTTATTCACGTTACATCAGACCACGTTTGCAGACTTTCTTCCTCACTCTACAACTGGTGCTGCACAAGAATGTACTAGCAGATGACAAAATAACGCTTAATGTTACATAAAATGAAACTGCAGATTTCTCTGGATCTTAAACTTGTAAACATTTGGGATAATTCAAGTGCACAACTCAACAATATAATATAAACAATACGGCTGTTTTGAGATATTTTAACTATTATATAAAATACTAAATATTAAATACTACAATATTCAAGTAGCTCTGATTTTGTTGAAAGAAAAACCCCACAACTTTTTATCTGGAAAAAAATCAAAGCAATTTTCAGTTTCTTTTTAATATGGTTCAACGTTTGGTACTAAAAACCACCAAAAACAAGCAGCCTCGCAATGATCTAAAGCTGCTGCTTACTAATGTCTGCTGGCTCCAGACTTTGTCACAACAAAATGAACTGCAGAGGCCTGAGGAGGAACCAGCATCATATTTCACAAACAGTCTAGAATAACAAGCTTACTGGAAAAAAGCACAAGTAACACAACGTGGACTTATTTTTCTGGCATTTTTAGTCAGCCCTCCAGTGGTTAAATTTCAGAGGCAATTTATTTCTCTCATGAAAATTTTTGTTTTTTCTGACAGTAAAGTTGTAGCCCAACATGTTTATCATGATTAAAACCACCAGTCTCCAGGCTCACAGTCTTCACTACAAGCTTAGTCCATTTTAAATTGGTTTCATCACTTTTCAGAAACTCTAAACAATTCTGTTGTGCAAAAGGCATATTACATACTACCCATCACCCTAAACCAGGAGATACCACATCACTGCTAATACAACAGCAGGCTTAGCAGCACTGAGAAAGAAAGACAATGACACAGACAGAGAGACTTAGTAAAATGAAAACAGATTAAAAATGGGTAATGGCAAGCACATTAGTGCTGTACTTGTCTGTGACAAAAATAAATGTGATAGATAGAAATGAGAGCTGAATGAGCACATCTCTGTGTATAAAAATATTCTGTTTGGGTTGTGTGTGTGTTGGTGTATGTCAGCTGCGAGCCCTGAGGCGAAGAGTTTACAGTCACAGTTACCCAATCAGCCCACATCAGTTCACTAAGGCACACTGTGTACACACGCCGCAGACTAGGGATTGGAATTTTAAGCCAAAATACAAGTCAATAATCACTGGGAAGTATTTGGCCATCATTTGAAACTCGAACTCACTGAGTTGTACTAAATGCATACCCATGTATGGCAAGTCCTTATTCTAAAAAGAACGTGCTACATACGTTTTACCGGTAACAACATGACAGCTGTAGCACTATGCTATTACAAACTGGTGGTAAATAAAAAGGGAAATCAATATTTTTAAGACAAGACATTCATTCATTCATTATCTGTAACCACTTATCCTTTGCGGGGTCGCAGGGAGTTGAAGCCAATCCCAGCTGACACAGGGCAGGGTACACCCTGGACAAGTTGCCAGTTCATCACAGGGCTGAGAGACAAACAACCAGTCACGCTCACATCCACACCTACGGGCAATTTAGAGTCACCAGTTAATCTAATCTGCATGTCTTCAGACTGTGGGAGGAAGCCGGAGTACCCCGAGGGAACCCACGCAGACACGGGGGAGAACATGCAAATGAATCAAACCCAGAAGCTCCTTGCTATGGGGCGACAGTGCTAACCACTGATCCACTGTGCAACCCTAAGACAAGACAACAGTTGCATAAAACATTTGATATTTTAAAATTAAATGACTATTAAAAAATTCCACAATCATGAACCAGGCCTAGCACGGACACAAACTGACATGCGTATTCAACCATGAGCATATGTGCATACGTGCACACAAACCTACTCACACACACACACACACACACACACACACACACACACACACACACACACACACACACACACACACACACACTCTCACA
>JAQLOL010000020.1:10533091-10550771 GCA_029783665.1 Naso thynnoides | reverse complement strand
GGGGACGACACCCTGTGTTTTTATTCCAAAATTATTTATTTATTTTGCTTATTGGCTTTAAAAAAAACAACTTTTCCATTCAGACAGACTCTTGTGTATTGTATAATGCAAAATAATAAAGAAATGTTTCTGTCACAAAGCTGTAGTCTTTCTTATTTATTTTTTTATTTTTTGGTGCTCTTTACCTTTTATGGGACATATGCTTCTCTGTAATATAATAGAATACATTTGTTAATACATGTAGTGAGAGGGATAAAGATCTCTGGGCTTGTTATCTCTTTTTTAAATTTTCATAGATGGGGCTAAATTCTAGACTACATAGTGCTTGGGTAATTCTGAGTGCATTTCCAAATATTTCTACATAAACTCAATATCTCTTTGTAAACAAATCTAAAATGTCAATAAATTAAATCATATTCCTGACATTAAACGAGTGAGTGAAGTTTAGAAAGAGCTGTTCAGTATTGGATCTCCTCTGTCCTCTTGCTGTGCTGCTGCTAGAGGAGAGGGGCTGGCTGTTTCATCAGTCAGCAGGGATACACAAGAATTTTAGATTTGTGGCAAGCTAAGCAGTCAAATGACATATAGACAGCTTTCTTTTTTTAGCTTGTTTGTAACAATGAGCTGTTAGCTGCTGTGCTAGCGTGCTGTGCTTGTGACTGTCTAAAAACTGAAAACAAAATAATGCTGTTTCACATTAAAAATCTGTTTCTCCGACAAACACGGGACATCAGGGGGAAAGAGACACAGAGCATCATTTGAAAACAAACTAGCTTCCTCAAACTCCTGCTTCTCAAATCCACTGGCGTTGAGTGAAATGACGGCAGCGCTGTACTCGCGTGGACACATGCTGCGTTCATGGGCTCATCTGAAACTCTGTCAGAGCCAATTCAGACGGGAATACAAGAAAACTAGTAACATGAAATTTTAAGCAAAACCGAAAACGCTGCAATTCACAAGTGTATATTGAACTGTGGATGGCCTACTGTACGGTTCAATATAATATTACGAACCATTGCATCCCTACAGTTCACTATATTTTATGTAATATCTTTATGTAAAACTTCAAGCATCTTTCTGGCCACTTGGAGAGAGAATTCACCACAAGTTTGCATCCCCAACTCATTTGACCCATCACTGCTCACACATCCAACAGACAGCATTTGGAGTTGAGAATCCGTCAACCTGACAGATATAAACCTCATTGTCACGCAACTTACCCAACTCTGTTTTGGTCATTATGTACTCATAAAAAGAACATCTACGCTATACTTGTCAGGGTGATTTTTGGTGATGGAACAGGTTTCTATTGGAAAACCTAATGTGGCTGGAAACTACACAGACGAACTGGAATTGGACCAAACCAAACAGTCTGGGAAACAAAACAATGAGCTAAAAGACCCCACAGCAAAGACACGGAAATGCTAAGTTGGGTGAAAATTGGCCATGGTTTTGTCAATACAAGTGAGTTCTTTCGTTTTAGGCATTTTTATTTGACCAGATTTTTTAATAAAAATATTAATAAGTAAACCCTTAAAGACTGAAATGATATCACAGTGAGCTTTGACTAGCTATGTCGCGATAACCGGTATCATGGTGTATCACAGTATCAAAACTCATATGGTAGAAAGGTATGAGCTGCCCTTTTCTCTGACAGTTTCAGTACACTTTTTTTGTGTGTGTGACTGACAAGTTATGTTAACGTAATGTTTCCTCCAGCAGCAAACATGCCCCTACACGCCCCTCCCTCCTCTTGTAGCAGCAGCGGTTTTTGGTGAGTTTTATTCGGTTTCCGTCCAGTTTGAATAGTGTGTTGAAAGTGTGTTTTAGCACATAACAAGGCAAGCTCATCTCCGTTTGGTAAAGTTCACGTCAACTTTAAAGAGAGAAACTGACCTTTCAGTCAAATGTAGTGTAATTTTCAAACCACATACAGTGACAAAAAATAAAATATGAAAGCTGTTTGTCATTTTCAGAGATTAACAGACAGATAACTAACTAAATGTCCCATCCCCATCATTTATTGGGGATGGGACATGTTAACGTTACCGAGCTGCAGTGGTAAAGGGCTGCGGGTTTAAAGAGCAGGGTGCAGACTCTTCACTGCTTATTAGCGCAGGCACATGGAGCTTGTTTACATTACAGACTCCACATGGAGAGAGGATTGACGTTAGTGCTACCACAATGACAGCAACAACTACATTCATTTCTGTAAGTGAAATAAAAGCTTTGTGAGTATGAGAGTATGAAACCAAAACTTTATCCATACACCTGATCAACAAGCTTGAAGTGTTTGTTGTCATTGTACTTATCTAAAATGAGTTTGTTGAGCCTCAGGTATCATATAATGTTTACAAATGATATTGGAAAAATAAGAAAGGATTATCATAGCATGATAAAATCATACCGTGACATGTCTAGTTTTGACTATCCATTAACTATCATTATCTTTATTATTCATGCAATCACACTTGACAATAAACCTATCAAGCTGATAAGGTGTGTCTCTAACACTTACTGCACCTCAGGGAGATCATTTCTCTGGACAACAACACCTCAATATGTCTTTTTAATGCCTCCGTGCCAGCAATAATAATGGCCAAAAACATTGCATTTTTGGGTTGTCCACCTATCAGTCCTTCCCATTCTCGTGAACATGATATCTCAAAAAGGGATTGAAGGATTAAGATTAGATTTTGGTGGCCAAAGGTCGAAGCTCAAGTTGGTACACAGAACACTCAGTACATAAAAGGCACAAGCTAAACACAGAGTAATAACTGTTTCCTTCAGAGACTGGAATCTAAAATGTATTTCTTTACCCTAATATGAGAGATTAAACAAACTTTAGCCAGCCAGATAACAATTTACACTTTCTATTAATTTAAATAAGAACAATTATCCACTTGGACTGAGGGATGGACTGGTAAGATTTTAGTGGAAAAGGACAAAGTTGCATCAGGAACGCCTTGAGAAAATTTCTTCAAATTAAGAACCAACATCCACATGGACTGAGGGATGGACTGATTAGAATCTGGTGGCCAAAAGTCAAGGTCACTGAGATCACAAAGCATTTTTTTGGCCATAACTCAAGAAGTTAAGCACTCATTCTGAAAAAAAATTGATAAATGTCTAATATCATTAAGTACTGAAGCAATGACACCTTTATATCCACATGGTCTGCCATAGATAAACTAAAACTTTGGTGGTTGGTGGAGGCATACAACTATGATGCAATAATTCTAGTTTTGAAAAGCAGTCCTGTACTATCATGAAAGCCAAAATGCTAAAATGGTATTTCTTTTGCTGTTTTCATAACTGCCTACTGCATACTAAACACTACATACTGCTAGTATAGTATGCAGTTTCGAAAACAGCCTGAATCTCAATAAGCAAGGGTAAATGGTATAGATACCAATAATGTACAGTTACCATTCAGACAACAGTCAAGTGCTTATTTTTGTGGTTTGGCCAGCTTGCAGGATTAAAATTATAGCTTCAGCTGATGAAGTCCACCACCGATACTTTTCATTTCAGCCAGAGCAACTGAGGTCACAAGTTAAAAATAACAAGTCTGGACTGTCATTGTATTTTGGCTGGCAAAAGGTTATTTCATTTTTAAGTCTGAAATTTGCCACAGCTTTGAACAAGCATTGTTGAAAGATAGTATAAAACACTGCTCTGTATGAACATGGCCGGCAAACAATGCACAGTAGGTCTCTGTGTTCACTCCGTGTTGCCCCTCTCCCTGAGCTATGGCATGGTGCTGTACAATAAGTCTCAACACTATAACATTCACTTTTTTCTCTCCTACAGTGTTGGGCAGATATTACAGCCACTTGTCACTGTCAAACACGTTCGTCCCCAAAAAGAGGTCTCTAATCAGTTTACTACGTATTACTGATAATACAAGCTCCGCAGGTGGCATGTCTCTCTAGAACCTTCTATCTGTCAAAGAGTGACCAACAACAAGAAAACGGGCTACAACAAAGCACATTAATTGAAGTGTATACCTCTGTTTGTGGAGTGGATAGGTGGAAATGTCAGTAAAAACTGATTTAATTGGTTTTTGGAGACAAAAGAAAGGATTATATGGGTGTATGCAACCCAACCATAACCCTAACCTTGGACCCAAGGCTAACACAGTGATAGGGTTAACAGGTTGGCTAATGACCTTAATAAGACAGCACCCTGAAGACGGAGGCAAAGATTAAGAGAGAGAAGGCAGGTGTGCCCAAAAAAATAGTGCAACAGTGACGTGCAAAACATTCTGAGGTAAAAGTAGGATTTGATGGTCATTTTCTCAGTGAACAATTATATCACCATACCAGGGGAGAGAGCTGTTAGAGATAGTGGTGTACTTCCCCTTTGAATGAATTTGATGGGTGGCTTCTACTTGAAAGGCCTTGAAAGAATGCAAACATTTAGTGCTGCTGTTTCTTTAAGACTCTGGGATCTCCCCTTGGGAGTGAGGCCTGCAGTGTACTTACGGCAGTGGCTATACAGTATAGTCTTGCCTCCATCACACAAGCGTTTGTCAGTGTTAGAAGGCATCCAGCTGACCAAAGACTGAACCACTGTGTGTCGACAAGGCCTGCTAACAAAGACGACCTTTCAGCACTCAGCAGTTTCCCCCTTCTCTCTTTCTTTTTGCAGCAACATTCACAGCAGTTCCAGATCCACTGACAGAGGATCTGGTGCACTGCCTTGCCATAAATCTCTATCCCTGTTGTCACATGGTGGAGCAGGGTGACACTGGCATTCACCTTTGTCCCAGGTGCAGGCAGGCCCTACCCACATGCCCAACTCTGCAAGTTGGTACACAAGACACTCAGCACATAAAGGCATCGGCTTAACACTGAGTAATCACAAGGAGTTGTCCAGCTAGATAACAAATTACTCTATTTGCTATTTTAACAAAGCTGCCTTATTGATTTCCTCGTAAAATCAACACCACCTAATTCAACCAGTCATAAAGTAATAATTTGCAAACTTCTTTCACGAGTTTCATGAGACCAATGGTTAATCAGATTAGAGAAAAAAAACTAATCAGCTGATCAACATAAAATACCAGATACTAGGATAAATTATTCATTATTTACTTTATGTATTAAGCAAAACATTATTTGGTTCCACGTAAGCATTTGCTCCTTCTTCTCTCTTATAATAATTAACTTAATATCTTCAGGTTTCGGATTAATTGGTTAGGCAAAACGAGTCATAATAAAACATCATCTTAACTTCCTTGATATTGTGATGGTTTTCAAAGTTTTCTAACTAACTAAAACATTAAAGACAGAGCTGAAAAATATCCAACAAAATTAAACAATGATCAAAACAATAAATATTTTATTAGTGTATATTTGTATTTTCTTGGTTCTTAATTTAATGTAAAACACACTTTACCAAAAAACTTCATTAACAAATAGCATTGTCTTAGAGCAGGACCTTGCCAGCATTCTTTTAGAGTGTATTTACAAGTGAATGGTTATCATTTAAGTGACTGATAGACAACGAAGGAGACCCTACTCATGTCAAGCATGTGTCAGCAGGCGGTTGTAGATAACAGGGCCATTATTTGTACTAGTCCAAAAGTAAGAGCCCCGTAACAGCCTCTGACAAAACAGAGGCCTAACTGAACATTCAGTGATATTCACTGGGTTACCCCAGGGAGCTGTGAGATCAGGGACGGACAGAAACATGTGGACAGACAACTGTGCCACAGTCTGGGTCAGCCTCAGAATCAGCAAAGGAGAAGACCTTGCTATCCTGTACAAGCCAAAAATTACATAAATTGGAGCACAGTTATTACACTTCATGTTGGAAATGTAAGTCCAAAAGAGGTATTTTTTTGTAAATATCAAGGGAAGCAATTAGTGTCATCATCATAGCAACAGAAATATAATTAACAAGAAAACATTAATCACCAAATAAAATTAGTCTTCAAAATTACTATTCGTCAGACCTTGTCAAATTTTGCTGACACCTTAAGCGCACTTCCTGCTGTCACTATTATACATTCAGATAAATGCTGGGTCCAGTGGGCCACAAGATCCATGGAGCAGTGTCACAGCCCTAATGCCAGCTCCAGATATAGCTGGACACCATGGGGATAAAAATACCCAAACAGATGGGAGGGTTCACAGACAAGGGGGAGAGGCAGCAAACACAACCAAAGATTTCAGAGAAGAGGAGAACTGCAATTATAGCTGTTTGCTAACCTCTGCTTTATATGTGGTTAGCAAAACCTTCAGTGGACGGCCGTTCAGAGATAATGACCTCACTGGGAGATGCTAATGTAAAGATAATCATTTAGCAACCAGTGCAGATGTGGTGAAGATCATACCTAGCCTGCATCTAGCCTATCCAAACTCGATCACTTCAACCACAATATATATAATTTAGTATCATGATAACTGGGTCAGGGTGCCAGCAGCTACAGTGTTTCCCACAGAATCAGAATATCATTGTAGCGGAAGTTGTTCAGCGTGGGTAGGGTGGTGGTGGTTGCAGTTCAGATGTAATGTGATTAAAAAATAGGCTTTATATTTACTCGATCAGCATTTTATTGGTTTTGAGTTTCACTGTTTGTAACTACTCTAACATAATGCTTGTTGCCAGTATAGATGGTAACAATTTATTTATTTTTTTATTTTCTATTTTTTTAACATGTAATTAATAAAGAGAAATCATGTGATCAGGATGTACTGAGCCAGGCTAGTGTCAGATCTGTTTGTAAAACAAAATATTTTCTATTGATCATCTGGATGAGGGAGCAAAAAAAAAAAAAGATAGGAAAGTTGGAGTCCAAGTAGGTCTATTCATAGACATATAAAGTGGCTAAGTGATGCCCCTTCCAATGGACCCAACGGGACCTTATTTTAGAAAAAATTTGTAGTGTAGTCATGAACAGAGGCAAATTATTTATGATCCCATTTAAATTGTGCCCTCAGTCTCAAATTTGATGTTTGTTATTTTAAAAGATAATTTTAAATCAACAGATTCGCAGTTTGTCGCACAGATGGTTAACTACCACTTAGTTTAATGTGTAATCGTCTCACACAATATACCTCACCGATGATAGCATGGCTGTAACCGTAGCAGTTCCTTTCATTCCTTCAGAACGAGGAAAAATGTTTTAAAAGAGGAAAAAATCATTACAAGCATGAGCATGTTGAGAGCTGCAGCTAAGCAAATGGAGAGTTAAGCTGGGCATACACTGTACAATTTTATAAATGTTTAATTCCAACTCGCACGGTACGAGTAAATTGGCTGCAATGCAAAGCCAAAGCTCACGATTTATATGCTCACACTGTACGGTCCCATCATCAGCCACGACCTGAGTGCTAACACTGTACATGTAAAAATGGCCCCGGCACAAGCAGGCGCAGTGAGAAAAAAATGCACCGTCATTGGGAAATCGGCTTATTGCTCTGCTTCAACTCTGCAAGAGCCCAAGACAACCGACCAAAATTTTTGACAAGTCAGAAATTTATATGATCGTCAGAGGGCCATTTGGCAGCCAATAATCGGCACTCACTCCCCCCTGCGCACTGCACGGCAAATGACGCCCGACAAAACCAAAATTTGGCTCGACTCTAAAATGAGTCATAAGGCTCAATTATTGGGTCAAAAACAGGCTTAAATCGTACAGTGTATCCCCAACTTCAGTTAGCTCTGTAAAAGATCATTGTTAAGACAACAATAACACGATGCCCAGGTGGTGCAGTCTAAATACGCTCTTTCAAAGTCTTATACTTCAGCAGTTCTGATAAACTGCAACTTTCTTGACTTGAAAAATTATCTTTTAAATTGACAAACATATTTGAGATTGGCGGTACAATTTAAATTGGATTGAAAAATACTGTCTTTTTCCATTGACTACAGTACAAAATTCTTCTGAAAGTAAGGTCCCATGGGGTCCACCAAAATGGACGTGACTTAACCACTCTATAGTAACTACAGATATGCCTATGTAATACACTCTCAAAATCATTAGGTTCAGGTATCAAAACTATTCAGTTAAGGTTACAAAACAAGAGTTTTTACATACAGCCTCATCACATTTTCCTCACACATACACTACTGAACCACCCGCACTCAGACATGATCAGCATAACTTTGGTTTAATGGGCAGCTCTCGTGGAGACAACATTGCCAAATCTGTACCAGTGGACACATGTCTACTTTTACGGAGTCTTTACCATCATATTGCCCAACTCTGTCTCTATCAGCTTCAATATGACTGCTAAACTACAGTGTTTGAATCAGGTCTTCTTATACTAAGGCATTTTGAGAGAAAAAATACATCTAGCATGTGATCAAAGCACCACAAGTAGCAAAACATTCATAGCAAAGAAATGATGTACAGAGGAAATGGTTAGCAGCCACTGGCTGGCCCAGAAACTGACTAAGAAAACAAAGAAGCTGTGACATTTCATGTGGTTTTCAACAGCTTTTTTTAAATGATACTAATCCAGCAGCTCTGAAAAAAGTGCTCATACTGACACAAAACAAAGGCATCATGAATTATTAATTCATCATAAGGCCTACTGTAGGCTTATCAGAGGGAGAGCTTCTACAAGAATTGGTATCAACTCAACTGGCTAAAAAAATAAAAAATAAAAAGTGTAGGATAGGTTGGAAGAATTTTTGAAAAATTTGCTTTTGCATAGAATACTGTTTTAGATTTAATGTATAATTTCATAAAATCTTCAAGGCATGACTTCCACCCAAGAGATCAGCAAGTAAGCCTTACCGCACACTAAGAACATTTTTAAGATACTAAAAAAATGTTACTGCTGAAAAATACAAGGTTCATTTTCAGTTTGCTCTTTCTTTACAATGATGTCAAAGACAAATGACTAGCTGTCCTTCTCTGAAAAAACAAACATCAGTCAAGATATGGTTTAAGATATTATCAAGTCTCAGCTTACACTTCTTCAGCTCCATGACCATGGTTGACTCATCCACAATATACATCATAAAAATAGCTTTTAAGGATGCAGATCAGCACTGGACACATAACATAACAATGGAATTGTAAGTTTATATTTCTGTCACTTCACCAACTTCTGGGAATGAACTTACCAATTTGATGGCCACATATTCGTTAGTATAGAGGTTTTTTCCCAACCGCAGCTCTCCAAAGTTCCCGCAGCCGATTTTTTTACCCACACGGAAGTTTGGGCCAACCATAAGAACTCCAGAATTGGTCCCTGAACTCCGGCCCCCATGTCCAGTCCTGCTGCCTGCTGTCTTAGACATCTTTTTCCCTTCCTCTGTCTCTCCCTTTCCCCCTCTCTTGTCAAAATCCATAAGCTTGTGATACCCTGGCCTCTCCACGGTTATTCTCCAGCCATGCAAACCGTAGAAACCCCAGTAACAAAGACAGAGGAAGCTTTAAGGAGGGGGGGGGGCAAATTTCACAGGACAGAGGAAAGGTGTTGCTGTTAAAATAAGCAGTGGTTTGGGAGACACTTAAATAAGCTCAAACAACTATTGAAGTGCCCCAAGTGTCTATCAGACAACTCTTTTGCTGAGCATTTCCCTTTTTTCTTCGTGTTTCTTGTTTACCAGTGGGGCTCCCTTCTTGTGTGTTTCTCCAGCTCCAGCTTCAGAGTAGCATGTCCCTGCCTAGGGAGTAGGCAGGATGTGCTAGGATGTGCCCACAGACACACATACAATACTAGTCATAAAAAAGCACTCCAAAACCCAGCTACTTCATCAACAAGGCCACTTGGAAACATCTCCTGGAGTGCCTCATTCCTTATGGTCAGCCTTCAGTGGCGCAGTGGACTCTCTCCATGTTGCAGGGCCACAGCAGACGAGGTAACCCAGAGGTAGAGAAAAACAGCGCTAAGGAAGACAAGCAACGGATGGGATCGATGTCAGCTGGGGATCTGCAAAAGCAAAAACAGGCAGAAATCTGAGTCTTTTTTTCTGTACAGTCAGTAACAAAACGAAGGATCATCTGTTCTGTTTCTTACCGGTTGTCCAGTTTAAAAATGAAGAACCACTCATAGTAACACATACTTTCAAACAATAGACAAGCATAATCCTAACTAAGCAATCAATATAAGCAAAAATATTGTAAAACTCACAAACCAATTAATATCTGTAAGCTTAAAAGTTAATGGCCGTAAGCTTAAACCCTCTACTTGCAGATCAAATTTTATCTACTGTGGTTGTTCCCTACTACAGCTGAAATGAGATCTTGCTCTAGAACAGCGCAAGGAAAATTCAATAAAGCAAAATGAGCGGAAATATTCCATAAAGGATCTCAGACATGAGAGACAAGATCTCTTTTACAATTAAAACTATTTTGTGAAAGTCAAATCACATTGCCTTAAGCTGGCTACACTAGATGATTTCAGGCCCGATCCTGGGTCCAATTTATCAATATCAAACATGATTGATATTTACAATTTCAAGGTGGGTTACATCCAATAGCCAATGAGAGTGAGCAGACTGGAAAGCGTCACCAACCAAATGTTGCCTACTTTTACAGTTACAAAATTGGCAACGTACATTAATAAAACTGTGCCTTGAGCTAAGTGGAATATTAAAAATTAATACCAGCTTGTGGAATTACGTAAACAACACGAGTGCCATCTCATGCAAGACAAACCACAACAGGGCTGACAAGGACATGGTGTGGGCAGAATTTGCAGCAGTGTTGGACGCAACAGGTGAGTAAATGGGCTAATGCTAACTTAGCAGCAGCAACTTTTAGCATAAATTGTTAGGTTATTATTGTTATTTTTGAGAGATCACATGTCTGTGCAATCAGCACTGTAAAGTCATTATTACAAACGGCAGGTTTGTGGTCTTATGGTCTGGACGAACCATCTAGTGTGTGCCTTCGGAGGATTCTATTGTTAAGAAAAAAGCTGGAACCGTCCTTGTGGTGGATGTCTACAATATTTACAAAAGTGGTTAAGATTTGAAAATCGTCTAGTATGTAGCCAGCTTAACAGAGATTTCGTAGATCACAAAGCTGTATTGTTATAAAGGAAACTAAAATATCTGTCCTTAAACATTGCTGAGAAAGGTTTTCATGTTATAAGAAAATCTGCAAACTTCTGATCCAAGAGGCCAGGGATGGAAATACAAAAGTAAGGGAGAAAAAAAGATATCGAACTAAACTATATGCTATTATAGAAGCAATGCCAGGCACAAACAACATCACTAATAGCCACAATTTCAGTTTTCACTGGCATCGCAACTTGTCCATCTCATGCAGTTTGTGCTAACAATCATATGCAGATGTTCAATCCAAAGCAGCTCTTCTAACTCCCCTATGTCCATGAGCTAAGTTGTTGGTGGTGCCGAAGAGAGCAGGTAATGCAGGCACTACCGACGGGCAGCTACTCTTTCCTATGGAAAGGCACTTACATGGATCAATGACTGCCTCAATAATACCTCATCTCATCATAACATTTGCATCATTGGGAAGTATGCTATTGGAAGGACTTTGACACAGTCTAGTCAACAGCTAGCTCAGCTATATCTAAAAGACTAAAAATATTAGTTAATAATATTTGTATTATCAGACATAAGTACGCTGCTGATGAGTGAGTACTGTTTGTGTGAAATATTTATTCAAATAGTTCACACAAGACTATGTTCTACACAAAGTTTATTCCCCAAACAAATAGAAAGATTACATTACCTTGAGGAAACACAGCTATATTAAAATGACACAACCGACCAAAGCCTTAACATTTTAAGCTGCATGAGTGAGTAAATACACCATGACACAGCCTAGAAAGCTCCACTGAAAATCTTGTGCACCTATGTATTCTTTCACTGCCTCAGCCAACATGCCTGAGAAAAAGAACACATTTATAGACCTGGTATGCAGTCAATCATTACACTGTCATATCTTCCTTGTAGCATGACACATGGTGATACTGTGGGAACTGAGACTAGCCTACCTGGTCACAAGACTGGGAGTACAAACACGTATAAGGTAAAACGTTAAAATGAATGATCACAGCAACTACCTCAGCCGCACGGTGTGCTACGCGAAATTCTTCATTAGTCAGGGTGACTTGAAAGTCTATGAGCTACATTAAAAAGGAAAGTTTCTGTTTGAACATTAGAAAAGACAGAGACGACTCTAAAACACAACAAAGATTTACACAACATGCTGTCACAGGCAACTTTCTGGCAGTCTTGGCCCATATGTCTAGACTGTCTCATTTCAGGAAGTTTTTCGTGTCAGCTGCTCTGGATAGCTACCAAGTTGGTGGAATCATAGCGATTCAGTATTCATATATTCCAACTTTGAAGTGGCACGTAAAAATCAGGGTGGAAAAAGAATAGAATCTCACCGAAGTAAAATTTTGGGCTACATGAGCCTTTAGTGTCAAGTTTGCTACAATTAGCTTACGTTGTAACGTTAGGCAAATCAGCCGACGTTAGCGTTAGCTCCAAACAGCACTAACGTTATGCAAGGCAATTTTAAACATTAGAAATATGAATTCATCTTCTAAATGAAACCCTCATATAAAAACAAACAAGTAGTAGTCGTTCCATATTGACAGGTTCTCCATGTTGTGTCTTAAAAGCTTTTGTTAATGTTAGCTAATAACGTAAGCTAACTGGCTACCGAATTGTGTTTGCCTGCTTTCACAAACGTTAGTTTGTTGTGACTTAAAGTAGCTGTTTTCTCTGAGGTTTGTTTTCCTAATACGTGGTGAGAGAAGAGGAAATACAGTCCTAAAGGAAACCATCAGTGATACGTGTCGTAAGAAAACCTAGGGGTTAACGTTATGTTAGCTGACTCGGTGGACAAGGCCAGATACTCTCAGGCTACCTTGACGTTAGTTAGCAAGCTCGAATTAACTAACGCTAGCTTGACATCGCTCAATCGTTGCCACTGTGTTTCTGTTGAATCGTTTGTTTTCGTATGCAATGTAAATGCAGCACTGACTATAAACTATACAGAGTAAACGTGCACATTTGCATTGCAATTTAACTGAAATATCATATAGCGACATTAAGCTAACCCAGGTAACGTTAGCGCCTACCAAAAACACCGTTCCTCTTGGCCCAACGCCTGATAAAAACCTGCTATCGATGTAGCTTACGTTAAAAATAGCTAATCTTTACTCACTTTGCCATAAGAAAACAAGTCAGCTAACGTCACCCGTAAGCGTACTAATTCAAATGGAACAAGTCGATACCGGACAGAACTTAAATTATTAATTGATTGACAGTCCCAATGATACAATTCCTCGATTGTTTGTTTGCTGAACGTCATAACTGAGAAATAACGTCCCAAAGCGACGTTGTAACTACTAACACTGACGTTAAATGTCATCGACAAGAGGAATATTGAATTTAAATGTATCGCTGATTCACCTGAAAGTATTGTTTCTGAGAACAGATTCCGGCTCAAGCCATTATACTGACCACTGCCGGGGACAACTCCTTAATCCCAAACAACCGACTGCACACCAACGGCAGCCTGGGATCTCTTACCGCTTAGCTCCCCAGCTAGCCATTTAGCAAGCTAGCACAAGACACATTAGCAAGATCGTTAATGTAACGGCTAGGGCAAAATGGTGTTTTTTTTAAGAATCAACAGTTACGAATACACGTGTAACCAATGAAAACATATTACCTTTGAATTATAGCTATCGAAACGTAGTCGTCGTCATGGTTCTTCGTTCGTGGATATCTTTCTCATTTCGTTTCCCTTGCCCTCAAGTTGCTATGATTTTGCTGTTGTCTCTTTAAGCCTCCCTCAGCTGCCGAAACCCAGGCACAGCGTCACGCTCGCTCACAGTAATGCACTGCGCTTAAAAAAAGAAAAAGAAAATCGTACGTAACGTGTTGGGGAATACTGCAAAACGTCAGACATGCGTAGCTCATTGAGTACCTTGTTGATTTGTTTGACAAATTCACATCAATGATGTATCTGAAACTACAATGGTGTGGAGACATCCAAACATCTGTGACCTGGTTAACGCGTGCGGCCCAGTGTTATTATTCAGATCGATAATTTGACACAAATAGAAGATTATTCCTAGAAATGTCCTCCTAAAACATATTTTGAAGGACAAATGTGTAACTTAATTTAAACCACCAATACAATATTTTGTGTCAGCAAATCAATTCCTGCAGTGAAAACCTCATTTTAAACCAAAAGTTTGCAGTTTACACTTTATTACATCTTGATAAACTAACAAAAAATTAAGAGTATGAAGTACTATTTCCAAAAGACCCATAACCTGAAAACCTGATGTGAAATTTATAGCCTACTAGAAATGTTCAATAACTATTGAATTTTTTTCATGTTTTCTTCCTGCTTAACAAATTGAGGCAGTGTACGTGTAAAATTGCCAATGAAACAAAATTCAGAGCTGGAATAATCTGTTATTCTAACAGATTAGTTCATTGACAGAAAATTAATGTGCAACAATTTTGACAAATGTTTAATTTTCTTCAATTTTTTCTGCAAAATTTCCATCAACAAACTTGTAAAATATATTGAAACTTGTAAAATGCATTGACTTGGGCTTTGGGCTTATTAATGGTTAGCTTTCTTCTGACAGTTATTGACGAGTCAATAAATAAAACAAGTGACAGGCTAATTGATATTTAAAACATTCATTATCTGCTGCCATAATTCACATCACAAGGACTGACAATGGAAAGGCATTTTGATGGTGTGTTTATTATTCAGAAGCTGAAAAATAAAAAAATAATGATAAAATTAAAGTCTGTTCCTGTCTCACTTGCTGCACACATAATTTAAATGCCTTTCCTGTGAAAAGTTTTGCTCATTGTTATCTATTGCATGCTATTTCTTTCATTTCAAGAACATTAATATGATTCCAGAATCAATAAATGATTAAACTAAATCATCACAAAGCTATTAAACCGAATAGCTTGCAGCTTTATCTTGAAACTAATTTCTTAATGAGTATAATATTATATCTTATCATTTCTGTCTTGTAAATGGATCCCAAAATACATTTTGAGTGAGTGAAGCCCAACCTATTGGCAGCACTAATAAGCCTCACAAAAACCAAAGAAAAAAAAGTGAGAATTCAGGTACAAATAATTTTTATTTCACATTTCTACGTTGCGGTGCCAAGTTACAATAAAGAACATCTCTCATATGCTTTTATCATTATCATTACTGTGTAGCTACTCAGCAGTGTAGCAGAATAATGCTGAAGAAGACAAAAAAATCTTTGAATGTGGTGTAAACTCTGCTTGTTGCCTGGAACCAAGTTGTTAGGGATTAGACAAAAACAAACGTTCAAGCAAACTCGCTAAATGCACTCTGAGAGTGTTTGACTGTACAACTTTACATCCATCCAATAAAGCCAACTAAATAAATTTTTTTATCCTGTGCACTGTCCGTAGCCAGGTTTGCAGGAACAAGACCTTAAGTGCTTCTCTACCTCGTATGCCTTTTTCCACACAAGGTTTAGGAGTACCTGAGTCCACAAGCAGCTGAGATCTCAGGCTGTAGGTGTTAAGATCTACAGTTACAGCCCCAGGTGAGGGTGAGGCACAGCTTTACTGGAACAAGCAGTCTGCAGGGATAGGCTACAGTTTTTAGTAACTGAGGATGAATGAACCCCCACACCGGAGTTGTGTTGCTGTATGACGGGCCAGAACACCGGAGGGAGTGCGAGCTCAGTGGACAGCACTCCTACAAGCGGCCGGTGAGGTGGTTGGCTGTAGCGCTCCCCTGTCATGAAGGGGAAAAGGGGAGGAGAGTGAAGTTGGAGGGGGCACCTCGAAACACCAGAGTCTGAAGGAGTGGGAGGAGGGCAAACATCCCTAATTTTATCCACATGAGGAGGAGGAGGAGGAGGAGGACAGCGCTGAAGAGGAGTGTTGCTGTCGAGGTGTGATGCAGTGACGTCCTGCTGGTCTTCTGTCCCGACTTCCTCCTTGCTGCGATGAGGCGCCTCCTCTAGACTGTGGTCTCTGGAGAGCGGGGAGCACCTCTGACCTTTACGAAACTTTGCCCTCCTGTTCTTGAACCAAACCTGGATGAATAAACAGCAAAGATGGCAGAATTCATAGAAAACTGCTCTACAAACACCTCAGCACTGAAAAGATTCAGAAACCGTTTTTATGAGATTGAGTAAAAGTATGAAGATATGTCGGATTTTGAGGCAGCCCTGATATGAAAATGAGAGTAAACACAAAAAAAAAAAACATAAAGAAATGCAATACACACAACATTACAAGGCATAATGCAGCATGGCAACAGCCAATCATGCATAAGAATAACAAAATAAACAACATAAAGACACTCAAAGAAGCAGAAAAAATATATATACAGTGAAAAAATAAAAACAAAAACCTTAAACTTACAACAAAACTACATACACGTGGTCTTTGTGTTCCTTCCACTTTCTTCAAGACTTAATATTAATATCAAAATATTAATGCAGCAGGGTTTTATTCAAGCTCCCCAGCTACATATTTACCACAAATGAACACATGTTGTATTTCAGCAGGTTTACAGGCAGGTGTTGGGCAGAGCGTGCTCTCACCTGTATGCGAGCCTCAGGCAGGTTGATGCAGACAGCCAGCCTCTCTCTCATGCTGACATCTGGGTACTGAGTCTGCTGGAAGGCTTTCTCCAGAGCCTGCAGCTGTGACACCGTGAATGCAGTGCGGCTGCGGCGCTGCTTCTGCTGGTTGCCGTACCGAACCTCCAGAATAAGCTCTGGTAGGACAGAGAGAGCAGGAATGTCCTCACCAAAATGTACTCTGAGTCAGCAGTGAGTGATCTCTGATTTAATGTGGCATGGAGCATGACGGGAAGCAACTTGCTAATTTTTTCCATATTTCTTTCAAGTTTTTCTGTGTTATCAGGGATTCAGTAAAGGTTTGACCTAGATAGACTTAAGTTGGACTGATTTTATAACTATAAAGTTTCTACCTTCTTTAAAGATTCTCAAATAGTCTTTACCTAAGTTGAAGTAAGCAACATTTCACCACTTTAAGTCCTGCATTCACAGTTTTTTTAGCAGTATTAATTTACAAAAATACAACAAAATGCATCAATGTGTAAGAAGGATTACTATGCAAAAGCTGGTCGAAACTGAACTTTTTAAAACTAATTTTTACACTGTTAGAATGTTAGATCCTATCTAAAGTCCATTTTTGCATGTAAAATCTGTATTAACAAAGTTATGGAAATATTCTGACCCATAACTTAGCTTAACTTAGTTAAAGTAACAAAAACATAGTATACATATACTCTGTTACAAGTAAAAATCTTGCATTCAGTTTTTACCTTAATTGAATATAACATCAAAATATGTTTTAAATATCAAAAGTACCCATATTAATGGTCTAATTCAGAATGTATTATAATAAATATATTACTGCATTATAAGAAATTATTGATTTTAGCATTTATGTGCACATCACTTAGATGTTGCAGCTGGTAATGTGGGAGTTCATTTTAATTTATCTAACTCCTGGGAAACTTGAAAACTTCCCCTGGGGAGCGGTGAAGTCTTACCTTAATCTGTACTAACATGGCTACAGTATATTCTGATGTGTTTCTTGCTTACATTTTGTATACCGGTAATTAATCTGAATCTGCAGAGTAGGCAACTGCACTTGAGTACAGTTAAGTAAAATTTCTAATTAACTTGCACCACACGCACACCGACACACACACACACAC
>JAQLOL010000020.1:10506985-10532991 GCA_029783665.1 Naso thynnoides | reverse complement strand
GTGGAGTATCCGAAAGTTTCAAAATAAAACATAATGCACAGCTGTCAAATGTAAATTTCCTCAGTTGTTTGTCATTACGTCAAAACCGGAGGCACAAGCATCAGGTCAGCAGTCGGTAAGCATCAGGTCAGCAGTCGGTCATAGGGTTCCAGAGGCAACACGACACCATGGACGAAGAAAAGTGAATCGTAGAGGTACTGAAATAGATAAAGCTGCATGCATGACACCATAGTCTTTCTACACGGATAAAAGCGGTCAGAAGTTGAATAATTCACGAAGCTGTGTGGTTGGGACCAGCAAAGGGACCCTAGAGAAGCAAAGTGAGGTGTTGTTTATTTCTTTTCTCAGTCTATAACATGTTTTATGAGCGTGTGACATCTTTGTGCTCATCATGAGAGCCTGTGGCTCTCCAGGGATCAGCCCTCCCCGCTACGGGGCTGTGCACCGCGGCACTGCTCGTCACTTTTTTTTTTTTGGCTGCTCACCCACTTCGTGCACTGGTATGGGTCGGGGCCCACTGACATTGAGAGTGTACAGGGCCCAGAATTTGGTGCTACACCCCTGTGTGTGTGTGTGTGTTTGTGTGTGTGAAAATCATCACAACCATTTTAAATTTTTAAACTTTAGACTAAACTGCCTCAGTCAAGTTTCTCGGGGGTGTTTGGCTCTGTGTGACCTACCTGCCAGTCTCTCGGCCACAGACAGGGTGTGCACAGCGGGGCTGGCTGCGGAGTAAACGTGGTACTGTTCCGCCATCTGGTGGTGCAGGTCGAACAACATGGAGTTCACACCGTGGAGGGGATACACACAGCTGCTGGACGTCCCGCAGAAATTCAAAGAGTTCATATTGAATCTGAGGAAACAGAGAGACTCATTACAGCCTACCGACTAAAGAGAAAAATCTTGAAAACTTCCTGGACAAATTTGTTGACTGCTTGATTTATGAGGCTACTGATGAATAAACATGCTATTATCCATTAATTTGGAACATTGTTAGAATGACAAGTCAACACATTTGCGACGGAGGATGCGTTTTTTCTCCCTAAAATTCTGTTGGTAAATTCAAAATTTTGTCATTTGTACTCAGTTTTACGCATAGGATACTTTGGGTCTTAAAGCCATGAAAGCGACATTTTTAACTTTGAAAAAAAAAAGTGGTTCACGCATTTTTCCGTTTTTAAACCATTTCTCTGTGATGGAACTGTCATTAAAACTCTCTCTGTTCGCGCAGTTTTATTAACTTAATCATTTACCTGAGATCTGGACCCTGAGCAGGTGCATGGGATCCCGGTGGGCTTTTACGCACAGAAAATCGACCTTGGCGAGCTGTAGTCCAGTATTGCCCAGTCCAGTTTGGACCTTATATCCTCGCACACCAGTGTTCTTTGTCGTGGCACAGAGCTAATTCTCCGAAACCATTCTCACCCACGACTATTTAAGAAGCATTTACCCAGTCTCCCCTCAGCCATTAGCCAATAGAAAGAAAGGTATTAGCCGGGATTAGGTGGGATGAGGGAAGGAGAGGGGGGCTGCAAGGGGCTCAAGTTTTTTGAAACTATTGAACTTGAGAGATTTATGCCAAGGATCCCCATCTAAGCGAGCGTTTCATTCCGTCCCGTTAAAACAATTAAAACAATGTGGTCGGCTAATCTCCGAGGCAGGACAGATTAAAATAACAGCCTTTGATTGTGCTCCCCTTCTCAGTCCCTTTTTCTCCCATACCGCTGGCTCTGACAGCCTCCCCTCGGAGGGGGGTTTTCTCTAAGGGTTTGTTTTGCTAACAGGCACCATATTTTGCCTATAAACTGTCACCATGTGAAGTTAATCTGAACGCTGCTCAATGAGGACTATTTCTGCACATCCAGCTGAGCTAAATTAAAAGTCTTCCCAGGAACTGAAAAGGGAGTCAAGACAAAATTCCAATAATCACAAAAATGAAGTCCTTTTGTGCGTTTTACAAGAGATACTCTGCTGGTGGAAAGTAACTGAGTACAGTTACACAAGTATTTGGCTAAGTATATGGCACTTCACACTTTATAAAAATGTATTGAGGTAAATTTAGTAGCCTGCTATTTAGTACACGGCTTAAGCAGATAGTTACCAGGACTTAACCCACAAAATATTCACTTAAGTGTTTATAACAAAATATAGGCTAGATTCTTGTAGATGTTTATTAATGTACAGCACTTGTCAACAGTTACATTATAGTTGGGATAAACAATTCATAATCTTATATACTTCAACAAGAGCCAGAGAAGGATGGAACTGTTTTTTCTCACCCAAATTCTTGACAAATTTTGGAAATAAGGAGTATTTCCATTGTATGCCACATTTTACTAATACTTCACTATATTTTAGAGGAAAAATAACTTTTACTACATTTACTGGACAACTAGAATTAGTGGGCTACTCTTCATGCATATTCAGAGTTTACCTTGAAAATATACAAGCTTCTTAAATATACTGTACTTCTCAGCAGTAAATAAAGAGTCTTAAAGTTTCACATTAAAAAATTAAAATACCTGAGATTGACATTTAATGACACACACACAACACTGTGTCCATTTAGTGCTGCTGTAGATGCTCTGGAGCTTTTGATTGTCTCTTGTGATCTTCCTCAGCAGATGAAGTTTGCCCAGTTGTCATAAAAATGTAAATAGGCTAAATCAGTTTTCCATTTTTTCTGAGGACTTCTTGTCTATGTTTGCTTAAGACAAGCCAGCATGCATGATAAGTCCTTAATATGCTTTGAAATTGGGAAATATGAACATTTACATTTCCATGACACTTAAATCCCATCTGCGGATGTGATACAACTAAAAGGTCATGGACTCGACTACATGGACCTCATTTGGGATAAGTTGGTCAATTTAAAGGCTGTTTATAAATTAATGCACTTGTAATAATGTTTCAACAAAAAAACAGTCTGTAATCTTTAAAAACTAAGAACTTTATTCTTAGAATAAAGATATTTTACTTGTAATGGAGCATTTTTTACATTGTGCTCTTTGCTTACTTTCACTAATAAAAGTTAAAGCTGCAGTTGGTAACTTTGGGGTAAACATCAGTGATGCTCTCTGTGCTCTCTGTCCTGATTAGCTGGTCTATGCTGCACTTCTTAGCGACAGGTGACGTCAGTACGAGCTGATAAGCTGTTCACGTCTCTCCCTCTGACTCACCTGTGCCAACAACAGAGTGTCTGCAAGCGACAACATCAGTTGCTCAAGCTCAACCTGAGACAGACCGGTTTACTCCGCTGCAACTTTCCCAGCAAACATTTCATCTCAGTTCAAACTGGATTTGAAAGAGAGAGCGACGACAAATGAAATAAAATGTAAGCCCCAAGCAACGACTGCCACAAATTTGCTTCCCAACCAGTCTCATTGTGCGTTCCAGTGTTCATCAAAGTTGTTTTCAAGTAGAATTTAGCAAACTGGAAGGACCACCCCCTTGAAGTCGGAACTCTGACTCTGAACTCAGGGTACTCTGGGTTTGCCCAAGTGTATGAGCAGGAATTTTGACTACAAGGGGGTGATCCTGTCTTGGAGTTCTACTCGGAAAACAATTTCTGATGAGAACTGGAAAGCTCGATCATGCTTAGCTTGTTAGCTCGCTAGCAGAAGTTACCAACTGCAACTTCACGTAAGGTAACTGAATACTTTTTCCTCCCATAGACAATGGAGGGCCGCATGACCAGCCTCATCCACCCTGAGAGGAGAGTAATGGAGAAAACCTTGTATCACCCAAACAAACAAATTTGTTATAACACAGTGGTGGAAAGTTACTGGCGATTAAGCATTTACTCAAGTACTGTTTCATTTCCTTCTACTTTCTAAAATACATTACACCTCATACTCTAATGAAATTATGTGAGCAAATATAGCAAAACATGATTCTGTGGGCACATTCCTCCACCCCAGTCAATTCCACATAAAGAAATTGCTTTAAATATGATTGAGATTCATGGGCCATGTCTTGGTGGTTGTTTACAAATAACCATGGTCCACTTCTTCCTCTCACACTTGCACACAATCAACTGCTCAGACTCCCAAAATATGTGAAAATGTTTGTGCTCTTTTCTCCCCCTGGCCTTTTTCCTCCTCCTTTCGCTGTTCTTGGCTGTCAAGCTATATTAGTGTCCGATAGAAATAAGTCATTTAGAAGAGGCTCTGTCGGCCAGCCCTTCAGCCCCACTAAAAGCTCCAGGATTAGGTCCCAGAGGCCTTTGTCTCCGCAGCCCGCAGGATTAGGGGAGATTTACTGCGAGGAGAGAAAAAAAGTAGTTATTTCATGGCACTTTCATGATGAAACCTGACCAAAGCTGTGTTGGCTGGGGGGATTAGAGGCACACAAAGAGTGTGGTTGTGTGTGACCCTCCCCATCCCAGATTCGCCACCACGGACTCACTCATCCCCCCCGGATCATTTCCCCTTCTGTGGGCCAGGCAGAGCTCGGCCAGGTTCACCTTCCAGTACCCATCATACCCATCAAGATGTCCAGGGTTCAGTCTAAATGAGTCGTAGCCTCTTGAATTAGCTCCTCAGTTTCGATTCATCCAAAACTGCTCCATCTTCAAATTCCCACAACAAGCAGTGAGCTCCAAACCACACTAACATCACACTCCATCAGCCCTTAAGTTAATCAGCAGTTTTGTGAATTCACAGTGAGAAACAGGCCTCTGTGTAGCAGGTCTAATCACGAGGATGTGAGTATTTTGCATTAAAGACTTAGGCGCAGAGGTAAACGAGAAGTTACTGGATTTGTGTCCCTCCCGTAGTGTTTAAAACCGCTTAAAAAGAGTTATCCTGCTCTTAGAGGATCCACTTACACATGCATGGATTACAGTGAATAAAAGACAAAAGGCGACATCAAGTCACTGACAACAGCCTACCAGTGAGCAGGTGAAAATTTGCACAGGTTTAATAACCGCCGGCACACATAGCAGAGGGAATTACAGGCACCTCACTACTCTGCTGACAGTAAGAAAATGACGATGTGAATAGTCACTGTCAAAATATTCAGTCTTTGGCTGGATTTCAAATAACATGCAGTTATTAAAGTTTAGCTAATATAAGCCCTGTAATACATCAGCGCTGTTTCAGACAGGCTTAACTTTTACTTTCTAATAAGGCACCCTTTATCAAGCCTTGCATTTTACTTTTAATTTTTGGATAAGAGGTTGGAGCTGTGAGGGTTGCATTGCTACCAGTGACTGAGTGACGCCTAGCAGAAGGCTACAGCTGCTGTCACTCAAAGCCGCCGTGTCCTTAATTATGCGTTACTTTGAGCATTAATGTACTTGTCATAAAATAAACGAATAACATGTATTTTTTAGCAGGCTGTAAACACATTTATTTCTGCCATAAATTTGGGCATTTTTTTTGTATGAGGCTCTGCTGTGGACTGTTCACTTATGGAGACATCCTCGAGTGGCCATTCGAGGAACTGTAGTTTTTGAGGTAACGAGAGAAACCTTTTGATTCTCCGGGTATGAAAAATCCCTTGGAGTGGTCAAACTGTCTACTTCTATTCAGAGAAGGGATGCCAAAAATACTGATACTCTATACACTGAGTATTCATTAAAGGATAATCAACATTTATTACTGCATTATTACTAAATAGAAAGGACACTGCAGCCACTCAGATTTATCACAAACAAAAGCTGGTCTAAATAATGAATTACAACTGTTCTATAAACCATTAATTATTTATAAATCATTAAAGATAGCCATTAGTTACAACCTAGAATTTAAAAAGGGTGATTTAATACCAAAAGCTGGAATGTAAAGTGACGTAAAAGCTCCCAGAATTACTAAAACAATTACATAACATGATATTAAAAGAGTGAAACTAACATTAACACTCAATTAAGGCTGCAACTTTTCCTTTTAATTTGCAATTTAGCTGTCAGTGTGGTTCTCATGATTACTCATTTTGTCTTTATAATCTTAGAAAATGGTGAGAATGCCTTTACCAAACTTCCTAAACCCAAGTGATGTTTTCAAATGGCTTCTTAGAGGATGGAACAAGTAACTTTTGGAAGATTATTTAAATTGAATTAATCGCTGAGAAAAAACAATGTAACTAGTTCAGTTGTTGACCAAATCTGAATTTTGCACTGTGACTCTTCAGTCAACACCTGCAGAAAATAATTTGACTGATCAAAATGTAACAGAGTGGGAGCTGTCAGTTTGGTTTAAGATGGAGCTATAGGGCTAAAAAAGTCAAAATTGTGGATAAATCTGGTTAATAATCCCGTAAAACAAAGAAAAGCAGAAAATCCTCTACATGTAGGACCAAGAACTGCAAATTATTTGGCGCAAATTATTTGAAAAATGACCTGAATGATAGATTAAATACTAAAGTAGCTTCAGCTTTATCTTCTGTCTTTAGACTAGTCAGTTATTGACCAATAATTTTTAGTTCTAGACTCAATTCACTTGTTTCATTTAATTTTTTTAAATTATTATTTTAGAAATATAAAACCATTTGCTTTGGTTAAAAGTGGGAGGCTACTGATGTAAGTGAGGATGGAGGCGGGGCAGTTCTCTTCTTTTTGTCATTGTCTTCTTTTTTGTCACTTAGAGCTTTTTGTTGATGTCCCCTGTTTAACAGATGCTTCAGAAAGCAAACCCCCTTATGTTCAGGCTTGCTTTAATTACTTATCAATAGTGGAAATTTGTATTGACAAGGGCCTGTCAGGAGGGGACCTTTGTAGTTGTCAGTTATCTGAAAAGAAGGCCCCCTTCAGACACCAACTGGATCGATCGGCATGCAAAACACATTCGAGAGGCCTTTTGGGGGCCACTCTGATCGTCCGGGAGCATGTGGGCCGAAGAGGGGAGAGCAGGCGGAGGAGCTAAAGACTTGTTCATCGGGGGGAATCGATAGGGCCGGCTGGCCTTTGACCTTAGGGAGACATAGAGAAGCGGGCGGCGGGTCAGTTGGTCTTCTTAAGCCCCTCGGAGTGCCAGGATCACACTGTGAGGCCTGACACTAACTATGACACACTCAGGGCTTAGAGTGACATTGACCCGGTTGCAAATATACCAAGAACACACACACTCACAAAAAACAACAACAACAACATAAAAAACCCAACAACTTATATATAGATAGCTTTGGTTCAGAAAACAGAATTTAAATGGGAAGATCATTTCATGCCAGCTAAGAGCTTTAAAGTGAAGACATCCAATCCATTTTTCTCATTTTATTGATCTTAAATGAAGAGCTGCAGCTCCGAGAAGTGCATTAGAATCCAATAATTCTTCTTCAATATAAAACCAGGAGACTTATTACTTTCCTATTAGCCACTTATGATCTCCTGTGCAGCCCTTGGGAGCACGGCAATGAGCAGCTAGAGCAGCAGATCAATACCAGGAGGCTGAGTAAAGATCAGTGTCTTAATTGGGCGACAGCGCTAAAGATTAAAGACGGAGAGAGAGCGACAGGCAGCTGTGAGTGTCCCAAGGGTCAAGGGTAGGCACAGTGGGCTGGACTTGGGTGCAAGGGGTGAACTTAAGACCAACAGAGAGAGAAAACAGACTCTGGCCTTTTTAAGCCATCGTCTTTTCAGCGGCATCTTTAGAGGCGCAGTGACAACACAAACTGTGTAAATAAAGATTCTCATCCACTTTCTAGGAAGTATGAGTTTCATCCAGCTGAGGAGGAATGAAGCTGCACAGGAAGAGAGAGAGGAGCCATCGAGTGCAGAGGAGTACACGCAGTCTTTCAAAGACATGAAGAGATGATGTTGAGGAAGAGCGGCGCACTTGTGTACATATTTAACTTCTAAAAGTTCCTCACATCACAGATTTAAAGGTTTATCTGAATATTCTGACAGACCTGTATGCCTTACGCATTTATGGAATGAAAGCACACGTATAATTTCTGTCAAATACTGACTCTGGTGTCTTAGTTGTTTTTTTTTTAAATGTTCTTTGCAACATATGCAGTGCAATTTGATTGTTACGTGAAAAATCACCTACTTTTGAAACATGTCCTCCAAAATAAGTTACTGTTAATGAGTTATGAGATGCAACAGATCAAGAACTGCTTCCTAGATTCCTTTAGAGCCGAAACAAATAGAAAAATAGTCAATTAGTGAATTGACAGAATATTGTCAAACTAATCTGATAATCAATCTGTTTTCTACACCATTTTTAAAGCAAAAATGCCAAACATCAGCAAGTTCAGCTTCTTCAATTTGAGAATTTCCTGCTTTTCTTTGTCTTGTGTTGTATGCGAAATATCTTGGGATGGAGCTGAGATTTGACCAACAAAAACAAGAGACATCTGAAGGTTTTACTTTTGGCTTTGAGAAAGTGGAATTCTTCACTTTTTCAGACAAATGATTAATTAAGAGAGTAATTGGAAGATAAATTGAGAGAGAGAAAAAAATCATTAGTCCTAAATACCATGAGCAGGAGGTTCAGGATTAGGGCTCGAACTAATGATTATTAACTATTTAAGGACTTTTGATTATTTGGTTAACTGTTTGAACTAAAAACATCAGAAAATATTGTAATTAAGCTTTGGATTGATGGCATCATCTTAAAATGATTTTTAATATTGTCTGAATAAAAATCCTAAACCCCAAAGTTATCAAATGTTTAATTATAGAAGACAATGAAAACCAGAAAATTTTGTCATGTGGAACAGTAAGAGACGTTCTACCCAGGAATTTTCTTTGCCATTTTAAATGGAAAAAGGACTATTACAATAATTACTGGCAAAATTTCATTTAATCCACAAATTAATTAATAGACTAAATGTTTCAACCTACTCAGGACGTAGGCAGTTAAGTGTTTATTTGCTTTGGCTTTCGCAGAGATAATGCAGCTCTCCATCTCTCAGCATGGGGTCAGTTTCAGAGCGCTGGCCTACAGCTTCCCCCTCGTGACCCCCACTAGTGAAAGGTGATCACGGGGGAGAGAGAAAGAGAGGCACTGATCGAATTTGATAATGAAGACGACCCCTCTAAGCTGCTTTGCTCCACATGTTCAAAATCTCGGCAACACTCAATAAACACTAGGAAGCCCCCCTCCCTGTCACTGGAACATTGTGTCGGTATTGATCCCAGCTAACTGGCTCTTTTAATACCTGGGGTCTGTGGCCCGGCCTGGGGAAATGCATACTGACATGTGACTGGAGGAGCTTAACAGGCAAACACACTGAAGAAAGGATGGGCCTCTCAGTTTAGCATTTCTCTCCCATTTTTTCCAATTTACACATCTGCTGAAGAAAAGAGAATTACGGTCACTGCACCTGCTTTTAAAAAAAAGGGACATATAGACTGCGAGGGGGCTAACAGTGTACTGAGAAAAAGCTGTCACACTGTCAAAAACTATTTGTGCAGCAGAGGTGGAAGAAGTCTTCAGATTTTTCACAGAAAAGAAAAGGTGGCAAGGGTAAAAATACTCCAAGTAAAGTAAAAACCCTGAAATAAAAGTATCACTTTCAAGTCAACTTACATTTTGTCATATTTATTTTAAATATAAGTTCAGTGTAAGCATGGCTCAGAACTCATGTCACTCAAGTTTCTTTAGCAACATGATCAGAATATTAGCGCACTTCCCAGCATGCATTGACAGTGAAATGCCTCCAGAAAAGCATCTTGTTTGCAGTTGGAAGAAAACATACAGGATGGCAACATTCAAAATTTCAATCACCATATTTTCCTGCCCAAATATCACAAGTTATTGTCTGGGTGATCTTGCTATTTTCTGCTGCATAGGTATAAGCAGGAAAAAATAATTCAGAATATTGCAAGCCATCATTCACATTTGAAACTAAGTCCTCTGTATCCGTATATTATGGTGCTGCATGCCTGCCTGCTTACATCATGCCATCTAACCTGTGATAATCTGTCCACTTTGTTAAATAGTAACGCACGCACATTTTCTTTAAGAAAAAAAAAAAAAAAAAAGCTCAAAGATGCCTTGACAGCTGTTTGATATTCAATATTGTGAAAAATATTGCAGATGACGGCAAATACCACAACATTCAATAATATCATACATCATCCAATGCCTATTTTATTATAATAAAAACCATTTTCAGCAGATTGAAGATAAATAATGAATTCAGCCCCTGTCTCTGGTACACTTACCAAAATCACTGGATGTTCACATTCTATAAGCTGATTATATGTTTTGTATCTAAAAATAAAAGTTTGTAATTTTTTTAAAGGCAAATAACTACAGCTGTCAGATAAATGTAGTGCAGTAAAAAGCACAAAATTTGCCTCCAAAATTTCGTGGAAGTATAAAGTTGCATGAAACAGAAGCAAACAAATAGTAGCAAATTGTGCAGTTCTTGAGTAAATGTACTCTGTTACATTCATGCATGTTGTGCAGGTTGGGGCCAAACACAGAGCAACAAATTCTTTTAACTGACAGCTTTTAATAGAAAAAGATAAACAACCCAAAATGAACAAATACAAAAGGAAACTGCTTACAGCGTATTTACAGCACTCAAGTATTTTTTCAGTCATTGTCAACATAAAACAGCACAGGTTAGCTGGTACTCGCTAAATGGCCCAATTCAACAGTACTGAAGCTAACTTTGTCTTCATAGAGGAATAACATGTCATACCTGCTGTCACAATGATTCCCGCTGTTTTATCTCACGCAGTGCACATGTAACAAAGACAGTGGTGGATAAAGTCAGCATTTTGTCTGAACTATAAAATACAGTGATATATTCTATCAGCTATACCAAATAAGAAGCAGCAGAGACTTTACATTCTGCTGAGGGTATTTTACGTGATCAAGTATTATAGGATTAGTCAGGTCTGACAGCTAACCAACAACTCAATAAGAGCCGCACCGTGAACATCAACAGGTGACGGGAATTGAGGTGCAGTGTGAAGAATACAAGTGCATTAACATAACAATGTTTGACAGACTGGGACATCAATGCACTGAAGTGTAACTAAGTAACGTGTTACTCATTAGAAGTGAATTTTGTGACACAGATGAGGTACTCATCTTGGGCCTCTCGACTCGAGACCAACACAACAAGAGCGTTTCTATAGTGCAATTTAGACTGAGGATACAGCCTGGCATGAATATCATATTAATCACCATCGTTCAGCTGACGATGCTCCGTTATTACAAGTAGTTTCTCTATAGAAAGGTTTTATTAATAAGTTGTAAGCTCAGCCCAGAACAAATGCTGGCTTTCTGTTTCTGTAAACCACGGATACGTTAAAATTGTGTGTTTCATGTCAGTGTTTCTACAATAAATATCAGAGTGATGTAGTTCGAATTAGACATCAGCCTACATGAGCTGAATTTCATTATCAGGACGAGGAGGAGAGGATGGCTGTGGGCTGTGGCTGCCGGTCCCCTCCTCGTTTCGATTGACAGAACTGGGGTTCTAAACAAGACGTTGGGATATTTTCCAGCAAGGATTGTGGTGACAAAACTGGACATATTGAGCAAAGTCATGATCTTTTCCTAACCCTAACCAAGTGGTTTTTGTGCCTAATCAGACCTTAACCACAGCACTGCCACAACATAAAATAACAGAAAATTTATACATACGAAACGTAGATTTTTAACACTGTGGTTTGCAGAAACCTTCAATGCCAGCATTTGTTCTGAGGATTGGGTTTAACCGGTTTGAGGCCCTGAAAGGCACTCCTCAAATAAACAGAAACACATTTTAAATAACATTGTTCAGAACTGAAATACCAATAAGCAAAGGAAAACTCCTATTGCTTTGAGGGGACTGGCAGTTTATTTTGTCTTTTATTGTCTAGTAGGTAGCAACAACAGTAGCCTCTTCTCAAGTTTTTTATTGCAAAAACTTTCACCTCTGCCTAGCAAACCCCTCCGACACTCTGACCTTAAGTGTCTGTTAGTAGCTGCAGGACCCCTGAACTTGTGAGCCTCCCTGCAGCCAACATGCCAGCAGGAAGTTCAACTGAGGAAAGTAGAGTGAAGAGGTCAGAGGTCATCTTTTGACTTTTGCATCCTCCCTGATCTTCCATATCATCAGCTCCATGCAGGCGGATGCATCTTCACTCGAGTCATGACCCTCCACTGAAAAAATCAACAAACAAAGGGCAGAAATTGAATACTGCACCGATAAACATGTAAAAACTCCGGAAGCAAAGCAGTTTCCATTCGATTAAAATGGGCAAAATGTACCAAAGTAAAGCTAAACTTTATGGGAATGCAAGAAGTTTTGCAGGATTTTTGATCATAAAACAAAGAATCAGAAAAACTGCTTTTTGCGAGCTGATGATGCGTTGGATGAGAAGCCCAAACCATGACCAAAGATTTTACAATTCAATTTGAGAGAGACATCATTCATTTTTTTCACTTAAAACCATACATATCGACCTTGCAGTGGCACTACATGTGGCAAGCTACGCAATAGCTGTTGGAGACACAGAGTCATTGTTATAACTGAAGTTTATGAGGCAGATGAGATAAGAAAGAAATGGCAACACTGGTAAGTTTCCATGATTACACACATTAAGTGTGGCCCTTCCTTATTTTCCTACTTCTCATCTTCACAATTGCAATTTGTAACTTTTTGTCAGACATATTATCAGTCAGCAGCGGCTATATTAGCGAGAGTGGGTTAAAAAGATGTTTCTTAATCATAACACCAATTCGTTCATCTTTGGAGAAGGATTCGCCCTGGCGCAGGTGCAGCATGTTTGAGCCTGTTGGTCACCAGCTGTTGTCTTCACGGTGTGAACAGTGCTACTGTGGACAATATGTGACACAGCAGTCGATATTTGTGCAGCTTGTTCTTCATGGTCAGTTTGGTGAGCAGGAGCCTTGACACTGCTCGTCAGTTGACACAAAAATATTTCAGAAACTCTTTATTGGTACACAAGGCTTTCTAAAACTTGGAGGACTTTGAGCAAACTGTGCTGAAACTGGGTTTAACCCTCAGGCTTCTGATGACACAGTGCCCATGAGTGACATCTGCTGGTGACATGCAGTGCAATCACACAAAGTAAACTGACTGATTTGGCTGCACTAAATTAATACGGACAGACAGCTGACAGAATTAATTTTTACAAGGTCCCTTGAAATGCGATGGTATGCACCACACGTGTTTGAGTTTGAATTTATAAAAGAACAGTTTAATTTTGTTAGACTCACTAAATTGAACCAGTTTATTGGACTTATTTTATTGGACATCTTTTGTGATTAACTGCATTACTATTAATGATCTTTATGGATCCAAAGGTGAGAACCAGGGATAAATATCATGTTATATGTTACATGTTTCTTTAGCTAGTGCCACTTTCCACATTCAGCTTCATATATTCCATAATTTAGGAAATTATTTCAGTGCATATTCTTTAAAAATGTCTCTGAGCTTTGCTACCACGAGTCACAACAATATCTACTTGTATAATGCCGAGATGCACATCAAAATGTGAGCATGGTTTGCAGGACTATAAAAATTGGACAAATTAATGTCTACACAAAAAAAACACATTCATGAAAAATCTTAGTTTAAAGCTTGTCAGAAGAAACAACCGAGCTGCTGCTTGTTCTGTGTGACTTTCTCACCATTGTCCTGGATGATGCGTTTGAGGTGGTCAGCCATCAGGTTCCTCAAGGCACGTTTGTAGGGCAAGCCGAGGCGGTGAGGAAACACGACGGATGTGTCCACGACTGAACTGTGGATCAACTGAGAGCACAAGAGACAGAGAGGGCTTCACATCAAGGTTCTTTATTTATTTCAGCTTCAAAGCTAAACAATATCAACTCAGCCTGGACGGAGGATGGTGAGCAGAGTGATGATTCTCTGTTTAAAGTAAGTTAGCTCCGGACGCTAACTTAATATCACTGTGTGCCTGATCTACATTTAACAATGATTTTCTGCAGTGCTCTGGTTTTAGTTTTTAGTCATCACAACTTGACTAATTAGCCATTTGCTGTGGCAGTGCTTCTCAACCATTTGATCAGATTTGATAAAGAATTAAGTGAAGCCAAAACGTTTTCTTTTAAAGTAGTTTTAACTTCTCTACATTTTTGCACAATTTCCCAAATTAATGACTTTAGTTACTGAACAAATACTGAAACTACACTTGGCACCTCCACTTGAAAATGTAATGAGGTTGTCAGATAACTCCATACAGCACAATTTAATTGATCAGTTTGGTAAGTTTGTAATATTTGTTGTCAGACTGCATTTTAGGTGGTAAATGTTACCAGGACAATGACACCCGCCTCGATGTGTCAGCCACCTGTTTTTATTTTTTACAGTAAAAACCTTCCTAGTACATGTTTAATACTCAACACTTGATGTTTCTTTGAGAGGTGAAGAGAAAGGTGCAGTGCAAACTGAATGTTACCACAGGAGCAGAGGGAAATTAATGTGTAATGGGATTAGCTCTCATAACTGAATCATTTGCAGGCTCTTAAAAAGCATCACAGAAAAAGTTCTCAAGATAAATGAAGAGTTCTGGTACCTTTAGAGCAAGCAGGTCACTCTCCAGACTGTGTCCTATGAGGATGGATTCAGCACTGAACATACTGAGCAGCACAGCCTGAACATCCCTCAGACTGATGGTGGCGCTCTCCAAGTCCTCCTCTGTCACACCTGAAAATCTGTGACATGAAAACTGTTTAACAATACAGTGACCGCTTCAAAGATGACTTTAAAAGATGGCCACAGCTGAACCTGTAAACTCATAAGCAGACACAACTCCCGCAGTGTGACGCTGCAGGAGACAAACTCACCGCGTGTTGTAATCGACCACTTTGCTTTCAGGTTTGACAAACGTGTCGTAGATGACTTTCATCTCAGAGTCGATGACCGTCACCCTTGTTAGTTCCAGGCCCTGCTTTGTGTAACACTGATCCAGAAGAGGAAATTAACATGTTCATGTGACTTTAAACATCAAATACAACAGAGGTCTGGAATCAGGACATACAGTGGTGCACACAAATTTTACTCATGATGTAATTAAAATAATGAGCAATGAGTGACTCTCTGTGTCCCATTTAGATTAAACTGGCTTTCATTAAATCAAATCCAAAATCAAACACACACAAGATGGCCAGCTCATGAGTTTTCAGCAAGATAAAACCTGTCTGACTCACCATCTCACAGTCCAAAGCAAAAACGCCTCCATTGCCATCAGGTGGAAGACCTTTGCTGAACGTTGTGACGTAGCCATCTAAAGATTCTTTACGCCCGTCCTGAACGTGTTGCTGTGAGAAAATTAAATGTTTTGAGTCTGAAATGGTTTTTGTAAAGAGCAGAAAATGATGTCAACTAGGCATACAGTCACACAAAATAATAAACTGTAACACACATGCTGTGAACTTACCCCAGAAATAGATATATATCCCTGAAGGGGATAGTCAGTGGGCTAGTGATTATTAGCTTATTAGCCTAATAGCAGCACCACTGACTGAAAGCTAGTCACAGAGCTGAAGGAAAATGTCTTGACAGCTTTAATAAAAAAGCATTGTCAGTTTTACTAAACTAGTCTTTACTGTAAAGACCAAGTTATGCTTCCTCGCTCCACAAAAATGCCGTAATTTCAACAACAACAACAAAAAGGGGTCACTTCACACTTTCATTTCATGTTGCGTATCTGGAGAGTTGGGTTCATCAACCGAAGGGTGATGAAATATCGTAATATTTTGTCACGTGATGAGATTGTATAGTGTTAATTTCGCAATGAAGACAGTTTTTAACTAAACTTTATAGATGATATTTTAGTGTTTGTGTCAAATATGGTTACCATGGAGACAACTGAAACCTTTTGTCAAAGCATAAGTTGAAAACATAGTGTTACTCTTTCATTCCTGTCAAGCAGCAATTGTCAAATGTTTCGAGCGACAAAGCAAAAATAAGCCTTAAGGCTATGGTTCTGTAATTTAAGGTATCATTGAAGCCAAATTTGATTCAGGGTCTTTTCCCCATTACCTTGCACACAGAAGCGTTACACTACAATGTTCAATTTTATGTTTACAGGTAATTTTTTTCTTTTCGGTATTCCCTAATGTATGTCCTCACTGGCCCATGAAGTCTCGACAGCCCATATTTTAGACTTCTTAAAATGCAAAGAATAAAAGCTAACAGCTTTGAGCTTGAAAAGGAGGATACCTTTGAAACTTGGCACCCCGGTGTTCCCACAGCTGCAGCACAGCAGCTGTAGTTGGTCTCCCAGGCTCCAGCGACTGACAGATGTAATAAAAGTGTTCGAGTTAGATTTGGCAGCCCATATTTTACAACAAAACTAGAAATAATTAAAGAAATTCTTTCCAGATTTCCCCAGATGTCACATTTGCGAAAATGGAACAGACAACCATTGCAAGTGGAGGCATAAAAAGACAAAAATATGCATTCACAGTATTACTGCTAATTGACGATTTACATAAAATAAATTAAAACAAACTCACCCTTCTGCCTGCGTAATCGTCCCCAGTGAAAGCTGCATTCCTCTGTCCGCACACAGTTGCCGTGAGCATTGATCTTATACTCTGCTCCACATCTACAGCATATCTTGTTGAAAGCTGTAAACACATCACCGAGACTTGGCTGAAAGTCAAATCATTGCTGAACCATATATATCAGCATTTATATAATTTAGTATTGGCAGTTGGAAATGAAAGAGAGCTGCGAGGTCACTCACGATCTGTGCTAGCCTTTTTCTCTGGGAGGTTGAATAAGACGGCTTTGCCAGCAGCCTCAGGGTTTGTTCTCGGGTATCCGTGCTCCTGGAGCTGCTCCTCCGTCATCAGGTATGTCTTCAGCTTCCTGTACAGTGTGGCTCCTACAGTAAGACAGAACAACAAGTTGTCTACAACGATGTCAGACAAACCTACACTGAAATATAAATGAACAGAAACAGAGGATGGAAACAGATTTTTAATTTTAAATTTTGTGCACAGACACTACAAATATGACAGTTCTGTGAAGATATTCCCTCTGACGTCAGGTCATGGGGCAGATTGCGGTAAACAGCACCTGGAGGTTGTCACACGGGTATTTGAACTGTTAAACTAATTCTGTTAAGTGATTCAGCACATGGCAAAGTAAAATAAAAAGGTCACAAGTTCTACTTCACACAAAGATTCTTTCAGTTTATCGTCTCTTTCCTTTTCCTTCTCTTGGATTTTGATGTTATCAGAGGTGTAATCTGCATTTTTATGTTGCCAGGGGTGCGATCAAGTGACCAAAGAAGAACAGGAGGAAAAAATAATGGAAACAACCTGAAAAGGATATATTCAGGAAATATGTTCAGAACAATTTTAAGGAAAGGAGGCTGACTTGTCTCCTACCAATGAGTCTCTCCTCCTGCTGTTTACCCATCCTGTTGACAGTGAAGCTGGTTGTAGCAGCAAGACGACCGCCCAGAACTTCCTCGTGGGACTGCGTCCTCCTCTTAGTAACTGAACCTGGGACCTCTGCGGACAAACACACACAAACGCACATTTAATGCAATTGCAAACCAGAGCATTACATTTATATTGAATTAGATCAAATATTGAATGTTTTTGTTATTCGGCAGAGGGAGGTGACACACTGGTGACTGGTGATGAACAGGAGCTGCTCTTGCTGCGGAGCTTCTTCAGGGTGTTAACAGCTACATTGAGGTAGATGTTCTTACTGCTGCTGCGCTCATACACCAGCTTCTCTTCGTCAAGGGCCTACAACAGTAAAATCGTTGTTGTCAAAGCCACAACTCGTCACAAACTAAATCCTCTTCTCATGCAGGAAAGGGTGTGACTAGAGCCTGTAGCATTTTAGGAAAACTGGGTGTTATTTTTACCATCTGGAAGGCAACTTCCTCTGAAGGGCAAAATTTGACACATTCGTCTATGAAAGTGTTGAGGTAGCGCTGGCGGATGTTGGTGGGAACTTTGGCTCCAAACTCGGTGGGGATGATGGGCCGCTTTATTGAACTACTCTAAAAAGTCGAAACAGAAAGAGAGCACAGACAGTGAATCACATCCTACAGATTAAGCAAACAGTGCACTTTGTAAACGCTGACCTATGTCTATATATCATCAGGAACATTCAAGGATGTGCTGACATGTTGAAATGTTGTGGATTTTGTGGTCTGTGGATACCTTCATGGTGGGTGTGTGTGCCACCCTCTTCTGCATGACAGTGGACGCTGTCTTGGACAAAATGCCTGCGGTGGTTTGAGCTTTGACAGTCTGAAGGGTCTGGCTGGGGGACAACACTCGACTGGCAGCAGGTTTAGTATCTGCCTGACCTATTCAGACAAATAGTGTGTGTGACTTTCTAAAAATGACAGCTTCATTTCTACCTATCAGAGAAAAGAGCTGGAGACAATTACATCTACTTTAGGTTATTTTCTTTTGAAAAAGTTGATCAGAGGAAAGAAAAGAAAGAACAAAAGCTGAATCCTGCCGTAGAAGTGAAAGGTGGAGGCGATCATACTTGTTTTGGAGGATGTTATCTGTGGGTTGGGACGGTGGGCTATTCTCTTCTTCTCCCCCCCAGAAAAGCTGGGGCTGGAGCTCTGTGAGGCAGCTTTCACTGAAGCAGCGAGCTGCGCAGCTTGCTGCTGTGCCATCTGCATCCGCTGGTAACAGACCTGCTGGGCTGAGAGTCTCTTGTAGGGCTGCACCACAGACTTAGAAGGTGCTTCACTCTGATAAAAACAGATGCATATTTTATTAAAGATCGACTGGCTTGTGTTAATGAATGATGCTGAAGGGCAGAGATTAAGTCACGTTATTCTCTCACTACCTACACTGGAAATGAAGCCAGTGGCAGCAAGATAGTTCTGGAAGCAACTACAGTTGCCTGTTAAGTACCCAATGGTAGATATTTAACGGTGCATACAGTTTGTGCTTCCTCCCTCTCGAATATTTGACTGAGTTTCAGTAATGACAATGTGACTGCACCACTGCAAATCAGTTCATGCAAATAGTCAGAGACAGAAAGTCGCATACCATATATATCATGGAACATTTATGTCTTATTTTCTGCCAACAAAGATTGTGTTTGTAGACATTTAATTTTCAGTCTAAGCAGTTAAATATGAAATATTAATAGAAGTAAATCCAGTCCATCAACAATCTACGACCTAAACTCTTGGGAATACAACTCAAATTTTACATGGTCACAAAAGCCTGGCTCTTTACTGGAGCTGCCATAGACAGCATATTCTAGAATGGCAATGTTGTCAAAAGTGTCCTTATAAGGTGAAGGAAGGCTGATCAGATTGCCAAATATCCCAGCGGACTGCTTAAAAGTCAGCCAACTGCATGCTCAGATGGTGCATTTAAATGTTAGATAATGTACCAGTGGAAATTCCCAATACACACCCACCAATACTTTCTGACAGTATTTACTTCCTTGTTTGTACTAAAAATCTACTTTAGGCCTCATGAAGTACCAGCAGCACTAAATGTGCTGAATCAAAACAGTGTCACTATGCTCTCCTACCTTTGGCCCCCATGCATGTGTTTGCAAGGACAGAAAAAGTGTTTCCAGAGAAACTGTGTGTTCAACCCTCAAAGCTTACCTAAATTTCTCTTGTGATGGTATTTCAGGGTGGAGAAACACAAAGAAGTACAGGTGGCAAACTTACATTTCCTTTGGCAACAAAATGGGAGACCCTCTTCTTTTGACCGGGGAAGAGAGTGGTTAAAGTGCTCTCTGTGCTTTTCTCCTCTTCTGAATCCCTAGAGGGCTGAGAGTGTAAAACTTGGCATGTTTAATCAACCTCACCAACAGGTCATTGAAAAGACAAAATAAAGCAAACAAACAAAAAACAGTATGTACTGCATGAAATAGTACAGTGAGAAGGATCAGCAAATACCTGTTTAGCTTGCCTTCCCTTGTCTTCCCTCTTCACGTCCTTTGATTCGTTAAAGATCCGCAAACACTCCTCCATGGGATCCGAGTCAAAGTCCAGATCGTCCTGAAAACTGGAAAAGTCAATTCCAACACCGTCCACTTCGTCCATACCTGCTCTGCTGCCCTCTGCACCACGGTCATCCTCATCATCAGAGGAAGACGGAGTCAGCTCTGATGCTTTCCTCTTGTTCACACGTCCCCTCTTCAAAGCATCGGCAGATTTTCTCACCAGCACTTCTTCGAACTCCTCATCCTCATCGTCTACCTCCATCGGTTCAGCCTCCTCCGGGCTCTCATCACCGAACAGATCGGCGTGGCTAAGACTCAGACTCCGTCGTTTGTCCTCGAGTCTTTTTCCATTGGATGAGTGGATGTTTTGCTTCACCTTATCTTTACTGGTTGCAGAACTGCCTTTACTGTTACTACTGCTCATGCTACTTGAACTACTTTTACTAATTTTCTTGAAATCCTTTTCTCTTTTACTGCTATCAAGTTTTCCGTTTTTGTGTTGGCGTTCTTTATGCTTACTAAGTTCCTTTTCCTTGTCTGATAACTTAGGTTTCTTGCTTTCCCTTGCACCATTTTCCGTATCTTTGGCTCGTTTGCCTGAGTCCGTTTTTACTTTTTCCACAACTTTGATCTTACCATCACTTCGCTTTCCATCTCTGCCTTCCCTCTGAATTTTATCTGATGTTCTAACCTTTACCATGTTTTTACTATCATCTCTTTTTCCATGACTCTTGTTCTCCTTCTTTGCAGAGTCTTGATGTGAGCTCTTTATTGATCCTTTGTCTTTACTGCTGCTGCTAGCACTCTTACTACCAGTTGCTTTTTTTACTTCCTTTTCAAGTTTATGCACTTTTGCAGATTTGCTACTTTTCCCATGAGTAGTTTGAGTAACCACCTTCTTTTTGTCTAGGCTGACCTTTTGTTTAATATCACCTTGGACGTCTGAGTCCCCCGCCCTGTCCTCGTTATTCCTCTCTGTCAGTGTGTTTAGCATATTTTCAGTTCTCTCTTTTCCGTCCTTCCCCACAGAGTCCCAAAATGCCCCGCTGTTGCCTTTTTTCTGCTGGACATTACTAAGAGAGGTGGGTCGATACTCTGTTCCAGAGCTCTCCCCATCAGAGTCAGAGAAAGTGTACTTTCTTGAGTCTACACTCTGCTGCTGTGGTTTTTTCACAGCAACACCACACTCCCCATCCAACATATCAGACCCTGGCAGTTTGTGTGTCTTCCTTACATTCGTCTTCACAGCTTCTGCACCCTGGTCCCTCTTGCTTTTTGCTGCTATTCCTGCTGCATAGTTGGACAGCGGGTCATACTCCATGTCTGTAGATGGTCTAGAATTGTCCACTGTGTATTTACACTTGGAGGAGGATGTGCTGTTGGAGTACTTTGGACTGGGGGGAGGAGAAGGGAGTTGGTGAGTGTGTGTCCGAGATGAAGGCTTTCTCACTGAAGTAGGAACATATTCCATTGAGTTACAACTGTTCCCCTGCGGGCCTGAATCCAGGGTATACTTGCTGCAGCCAGGGGTGGGATTATAACCTTCTGATGTCATCTGATAACTCCCAGGGTCATAGGCCATGTGCGAAGGCGGTGTTTTGCTTTTGACAGCATCAGATGAAGACAAAGTAGTACTCTCGCTGGGATCATACGGTTCGTCACCAATACGTGACAGCTTCCTCTTCTCCCTCTCCACCTCACTGCGGACCTCCTCGATGGCCTTGTTGACCATTTCCAGAGCACCACTGAGGTCTCCTGACGCAGCTGGCTTTCCATTCTGCTGCTCCTGGGGCCTCACAACTTCTGGGTTGAAGGGATCATAACCTTGTTCTGCAGGGATGAAAGATATAAAATCTTAAAATTAACCAATAAAAATAATACAAGGTTAACTTCCTAGCTTTCTGAGAACCTCTAACCATGGGTGCATAAATCTGGTCTGCAACAATACTTATCTTGTGAAGCAGTTTGGGCATTGGCCATGATGTCACTTATCCACCTTATAAAACTTTCTTTGTCAGTTTGTTTAGGTTAAATTCATTGAAGCACTCAGTTTTAGCCCTTGGAGCATAATCCCATATGGTTTTACATACCCAAATGTTTCCATACAGTGAGGTAGCTGTTATACAAAGTAGAAAATATGGAAAACAATCATAGTCTGCAGACCTCTTATATTTAGCAGTGCAAATCAGAACCAGGAGAAGAAAAGTGGGATTGACATATCCTTACTTCACATCACAAGATCTTCCTCACGGTATGTATTGGCCACAAAGAGTTAAATATAAAACGTAAAAAATCTTAAAACAGACACATTTATGCAACTAAAACAACTCAGATACACGTGACAGAAGGTTAATTTTTGACATTTGGTGACAATTCTTGGAACAACAAATAAAAATCGAGAATGACAGTTGGTTCATTATCCTTCATGAGAAACATGATTACTAATGAAAAATACTGGATTGTAGGTTAGTCGCACAACTTCAGTGTTTTTTGCGCATTACTGTCTTTGTATTACACTTTGATTTTCTGCTACATATGCAATAACTGTTTTTATGACTGACTGCCACAGATACAGGACACTTTGACACTTAATTCTCTACTTTGCTCCATTACCCAAAGTGCAATTTTTAAGGCCGTTTAATATTTTTTATTACTGTATCTGGTACCCTTTTTTGTATCTTAATTTCAAATATAATAAATGTTCACATAACATAAATAACGTTTCTGTCCCTCCCTCGCCCAAATTCCTGTAGTTCCTTTACTTTGACACTTCTACTTCCCTATGTGGACTGGACACCAGTTTACGTTGCGATCCTAAGCTATACTGGAAGCATCTCATGGGGAACAAAACTGGTAAAATGAATGAAACGTGGTTATTTGCAGAGCGCAGCTAACGGTGACAGAAATCACTCTAAACCGTTTTTGGTTTCGTTCAACGTTCGACCCGTTCTAATCTCTGAGGTCCACGCAGTAACGTTTCCTACTGCGACAGCTGAGACGTTACAGTATTCAAATAATTCCTGGACTTAATAAAATAATACTGAGCACCTTTCTGTGCGGAGTGAAGGTCTCTTTGCTTTTTAACATCTGTCGGTGCTCCGTAGGACGGCCGTCTCTGCTGGTTGTGCCTGAAGTGACAGTACGGTCTGTTGCACCCATTTTTACTGCCTTTCCCCTCGCTGTATTCCGTGTAAAACGGACAGTCAATCCCTCGGAAGAAGCCGGTGGATCTTATCATTATCTCCGGATGTTGTTCTCATGCCCGCATGAACACGCTCGCCCGTTTAACTGCGTAGTTTTTGTTGGACTGCAAAGGCTTTGAGAGCGACGGAACAATAACAACGTCCCTCCGGCGACATATTGGATTGGACGGGAGAATGAAATCTCGCGTGAATTCACGCGCGTCGCGCTTCTTGACGTCACAGGAGAAGTGAACCGTTATTAGGAAAACGGTTATGGGGCCACTCTCAGGTTAGCAAATGAAGCCCTTTATAGTTTTATTTGCCAACCCCAAATGCACCTAACGTGAGGTCACCAAGGCGGGTATTATTGTAATCATAAGAGTTCCGGCCTGGCGATTTAAGTTTCTCCTTTTAAATTTTATTCGGTTTTACCCTCGTTGGTCTTCTGTCATAAGTTCAATTTATTGGTGTCAATTAAGATAGAAAACACTGGTATGTGCTATACTCCTCAAAGTCAAGAAAAGATAATGGACACGTGTTTCCATATTTTTTTTTTATTATTTCACAGGCATCCAGTGATGATTTCTTTAAGCCCTCGGGTCCAATGAGCTGAGCCTGGAAAGAAAATAAAGATGTAATGTGATGGCATTTTGCGAAAGAAAAAATTAAGGCTAATGTTAGACATTCTGGAAATGTGTTTTTGCCTTAAAAAAAAAAACCCCGAAACAAACAAACAAACTTCTAGGTCTAGGTGCATCACACTCGTTTTTGTTTTGTGGAAGGAACAAAATATGGTTGTGAATAATTATAGGCCTCTCATTTCCTATAATTTGGAGCAAGTTCAAAGATGTCACGCGGATCAATTTAACCTATTTGTAAATCTCGTTTGCTGGCAAGTAAACGCATCCTGTACGAAAAGAAACAATAGCTATTATTTGAAAATGCTTCGATTTTTTATAGCCTACATTCAGAGGTCAAGGATAAAAATAGGTTAAATTTAGACAACCTGTGTCTAGCCTACAAAAAAATAACTTAGGTTATCGTATTTCTTCGTCGTTGTTTTTTTTCTTACACTTATCCGCGGCCTAATTTTCTCTGGGAAAGTAGCACACGTCCTGGTAAAACATTAATGCTTCCTAAAACGTTCCGTGATGCCTACCTCCAGCTGCACGCTCGAGCGCCAGACCCGCACGTGCTCAGGCTTTTTGTGCTCTACAAACAATCACGTGACCCAGTCCCAAACATCATTACTCCCAGGTGCGCTGGTCAGATAATCAGTGACGTATTAAGTGGCGCCTCTTCAGCAGCTGATATTAAACGCTGGACGTAAAGAACAGGCCTTCAGTCACTTGGAGAAAGGTATTTCGTAGTACAATGATGTGTTTTAGAGAGATTAGTTTACAAAGAAGGAGCACCGAAGGGTATGCCGAACACTAGCGCCTCAACCCTTTTAAATTTTAAATAGCTTTAAAACAAGGAATGTCTACAGTCATCGCACTTTTAACTGAATTGAGTCCTTAAGTCCTGTCTTACTATTTTTTTACACTTAGGCCTACTTTACTTTTTATTCACACACTATTAGGTTACTTTGGCTTCTGTGACTTGAATCTATGCAGCTGAATTTCATGCTACCTTGTATTTTTGTATTTGTGTATTTTCCTTCTCTACAAGAGCTAACAAGTCTGTCAGTAGTGGTGGTCTTTCTATCTATCTACATGCCAAGTTCAGATATAAGTTTGCAGAGTCTTAAAAAGTTAACTGCCCAGTTAACTGTTTACAGAGGGAGGTCTCAGGCTCAAATGGCACTTACATGTTTGACAAAGAAAAAAAAATAGCTCGGAGTCAATTATTTTTAGCACACAGTCCATTTTGTCAAAGTTTTCGTAGTAGATCTTGCAATGAATTTTGCACTAATAACATTTCACACAGAGGAAAAAGAGCAAGTGGAAGCAGTAACATTAATGATTTATTGTTAGGGTCCTGGTATTGTGCAAGCAGATTCCCTATCACACATGGCCTACTGGTTATATAAAGCTATCGTTAACTGTATTAGTAACACCTGTGTGTTTTCGACTTGGAGTAATCAAAATCTGCTGTGATAGAGAGCAATTGCAGGCATATGCCTATACTGAAATTAGCCTCTGTGAATTAATACAAATGGTTGAATAGCTCCAATGCCTCATTACTGGACTCTTCTGGTTCTGATTATTTAAAAATAGGGATGCAGATATTACAAGTATACATAAAATTATTTTTCCAGGAGAGAGTAGCCTACATGAAGACTTTGAACCAACTACAGATTTTGCAGATGTTTACAATCACAAAGGCAAAACGTCCCCTGAGAGCAGCTGCTGAACTGTCTGTTTTTTTTCTTGTTGAATTGAACTTGTTTTTTAATTCATAAACACGTCCTGTCCCTGAGATCATTCAAAAAACCACAGTGAATCTGGATATGATAATATTTAAAAAAAAAACAAAAAAACAACAACTTTAACAGTTCTCTGCTGTTCTTGAAACAATATGTTTAGAAATAGTAATCATCAAAGTAATTAAATGAGGAAAGAAAGCATTCCCATTTTCTAACTGACTATCTTTATGGAAGCAGTGCAGATAAAGAATTTTCTGGCTTAAAACCTCATGATCTTTGGCTCACAGAAGGTTGATTTATTCCTTCTTTTATGTAATATTTGATGTAATCAAAAGATAAAAATGTTCATTTTACCTATTGGTTAAATGTACTGGATTTTCCTAAAACAGTTACCACAACCAGGCACTGGAAGATCCCTTTACTTATTAAAAGTGCCAATAAAACAGTAAAAATTGCACAAGTTGTCATTCTGCAGAAAAATGGCCCTTGTCAGTGTTTTACTGTTACATATGATGTTTTTTTTAAATTAATATACTGCTGCAGTAATGTGTGTGTTGCATTTTACTGCTGTAGATGTTGTTTTACATTGAGCTAATTGTAACTTATTTTTT
>JAQLOL010000020.1:10481669-10506885 GCA_029783665.1 Naso thynnoides | reverse complement strand
TGTAACTTATTTTTTAAAGGTAATTTAACCTACAGCAGTGCATCATTCTAGTGTCAAGTAACTTATCATTGAAAATTAAAAATTTCTTAAGGTCAGGAAAACAGCCTTTTTTTTCTAGCCGTGTGAAAATGCATTAGCAAACCATTTCAGCAAGGCTTTTAAATAATTTTATTTTGAGTAGTAGGAGAATGTTCTCAAACAACAAAGAAACATTTCCTCTTTGAGGTTATCAGAGAAATTCATGTTCAAAATTGCCAAATTTGGAGTTTAGTTTCCACTGAACCAAAAGAATATGGAGGGAAAAAAAAGTACAGGAACTTAAATTGTCAGATAAATGTTGTGGAGGAAAAAGGACAATGTTGGCTTCTGAGATGTGGTGGAGTAAAGGTATAAAGTTGCATAAAATGAAATTACTCAGGTAAGTACTCATTGTAATACTTAATGTTGACATACTTGAAATTCTGCGACTGATCAAATGTAAATAGAACGAAGAGGTTCTCTTCTCACAGGCATGCATTTGTGACAACTCTCCACTAGAGGGAGACAAATACCAGTGAAGTTTCTCTTTGATCACATGTTCTCCTGTGATCATACAAAAAACACTCTGCTGTTGCATCATTTAATTTCTCATGACCCATGACGTCAGTAATGCCGACACTATGCCATTATGTTTTGCTTTTTAGTTTACTCCTTACGTTTGTGTGAAGTGCAGCGGATCCAAATTTATGGGGAGAAGGGAGAAATTATGACAAAATATAAAAGTGATCAGATATGAAATAATACATGGAGTGTAGAGCTGAAACAGTCGTTATTAAGATGCCAGATATTTGTTAGTTCCTCTGACATTAGGTGAATGTTTTTATAAAATTTTAAGTGGAATCGGCCAGTCATTGCTCTTCAAAACAAGACACCTGTATAAGTCACCTTGGGCTCACAGGCATAAGCTTTTTTTTTTTTTAAAACCTTTTTGTATCTCCTATAATAAAGAATGAATTAACAAGATGTTTGTATGTATCCAGTGAATAAGACTAATTACATATGACAAGTCAAACACAACAGTGAAACTACAGATTGTGATTTTTGACAGGTAATCAAACATGCAATGTTATTGGTGATTAATTCTCTGCTAATGGATTTTTAAACTATTTCAATTAATTTTTGCTCTTTCACTTTAGCATCCACCTTTGACCAAACCCACTTTATGTTTATCTACTTAGAGTTACTTAATACTTCTTTACACATATGCTAGTCTATACAGCTGGTTTTAACAACAGAATGACAAGTCCTGATTTATAGCAGGGTTGAAATGATACACCTGAGGTTCGCGAATTCAGCAGAAGTAATTCTGTATTTCCAGGGAGATTACAGTGAGGCACGTGGGAGCTGCAGCTCTTGCAGCAGGTTGCATCAGTCTCGTCAGATCGGGCATGTCTGGCTGTGAAGTGCGGCCCCCATAGCAACGCGGCCGTACTATTGCAAGGTGAAACCAGTCACATTTTGGTGTATGTGTGCGAGGAGACAACTGAGCTCATATTTACCAATAGCCAAGGACGTATGTGACAGTCAGCTCAGATATCAGGGAGTGTTACTGATAGATTTACAGCACTGAATCAGATGAAAAGGTCTCAGCCTTGGCCAAAAGATAAGAATGCAAGTTAATATGAAACTAGAGATACAGGCAAGGCAGAAACCAGAAGTACAGTTTTCACTTCAGACACTGGCTTTAAGCAAAACACAGGGCTGTTACAATAACCAGACAGAAAACTCTGTAGTTAAAAGTATTTTATTGCATTTTTTTTTTTTTTTTTACAAAAACAATACAAAATTCTGTAGCAACTGTTAAACGTTGCCTCAAGTGAACTGCAATCATTCACATGGTACAGTAAAGTGCTTTATTTTAAATCAAAATATTTTTTTGTACTTGAAGGATGTTTTTATTTCGAATTTCTTCCCATGAACACAATGAGCTTGGGGTGATTTATACAGTGTTAACGTTAGGTGTCATTTCTCAAAAAATAAAACTGAGGGCTGTTATCAATAGAGTAACCCTACACTATGTCCATGAATGAACTATTTATAAAACATTTGATCAGTGTTGCTGGATTGTAAGTGATTTTGCCTGTGGGCTACATTCAACTTGTAGGGAGGTTGATTGGACTGTCCATTTGAATAAATGACTGAATTTTAACACTTTTACTTCAAAATGACTTACAATATAAAAATTGAGAAGCTTAAGGATACCATTTTGTCCCCCTCCCCTCCTCCCCCCAATAAAAGGCAGTCCAAAAAGCTACTGCCGTTTGACAAAAGTAGAAATGGTCATGACCAAGAAAACTCTTATTATACCAAATAATATTACAGAGTATGGCCAAAGTCTGTGCGTTTCTGAGTATCCAACCCTATCAAAAAGTAGGGACCTACTTGTTTGATGCTCAAAAGGGAGAAAAAGGCAAAATACTGAACTGTATTGGTAATTTCAAAACCCCAAGATGGCCTTAATCATCAGCTTAATGCTTGGAGATTACCGATAGCAAAGTAGTTTCTGAAATAGAGAGAAACAGCTGCATAAACAAATTCAAGTAAGTCTTATTATAAGACATAAAACCCCATAACTATGCATCTGTAGAAAGGTATTTTAGAACTGTTACAGTGTCCTATCATCAGCATAATGACACCAACAGAGCCATTACCAGAGTACCGTCACTGCAGTGCTGGCAACAGGACATGGACAATCAGAAGTCCCCACTTCTCACTGCTAGGTGATGGATCACATATTCAATATCATGACTTGAACCCTCTTTGGTGAAATGGCTACAGTGTCGTGAGACCTCATCACCAGTCCATTACCTGTCAGTTTCAAAATGAGCTTAATGAACTTAGTCCAAAAAAAAAAAAAAAAAAAAGAAAAGAGAGCCAACTTTACACATAAAAAAAATTAAACTTAAAAACTCGCCTTAACTGGGCAAGAACGCTCCAGATCAACAGAACTCTTTCCATCTCACCTCACACACCACATACTTTGAACTTAAACACAAAACATTAAAAAAAAAAAAAAAAACCTTCAAGGAAAACATCCGGTGTTTTACCTGAACTGAACAGCACCTGCATGAGAATCGCCATATAGAAAATAAAAGCTTTCCAACAGCCATAAAAAAGAAAAGAAAAAATAAATCAGTGTGGCACATTGACATGGAGTTTTCAAACATGAAAAATAAAGTAAACTTGAACTTGATACAGCTACACATCCATGGAAGACTTTTTTTTTTGTTTTTCTTTTTGTGGAATGTTTTTCCTTTTTTTAAATGTTTTTTTTTTCCTTTTGAAAAATCTTACTTGCCTCTTTTTTTGTAATGATAATTTGTAATGTCAATTTTGAAAGGGGTGTCTTATAAAAAACAAGACAATGGTGAACCCTTGAAGAAAGAGAAAGATGGTCAAAATAACTATTTAATCATATGACACTCAGGTCACATTGGCAAAGATGTGCTTTTCAAACCCCGAATAAACATTTACTGCCAAAATATTCAAGGTTAAATCTAATGCATAAATTGATTGTAGAAAAAAAAACAAGTTCTTGTTGTAGCTAGGGGACATGTCATGAAATCTTTACATTAAAAGTAACTGACCCAGATTCACTTGCCTAGCCATTTAACATTAGCTGGTACGAACGTGTCAGATACACTTCAGAGTTAACTCAGAAGTGTTTGAAGTGGCCCTGCAACTTAACCAAGTACAATAGTTAGATCCAATACTATTTGACTTGCTTGAAGGTCACATAACACTGAAAGTGGTGGCCACAAATAATTTAGCCTTTATGTATGTATGTTCATATAATAAACTGTATGAATCGGTGCAACAGTAAATAATGGCTGGCTGGGCACAGACAAACATTCTTTGCTCTACGAGCAATAAGTGCATGGCCACCAAGCTAGATGAGTGTGTTTTTATGTCTCAAACATTTACAGAAGAGGCTCAGTGTTGAATTTATCTTAAATGTAGACCATAAAAGACAAAAAGACAAAAAAAAAAAAAAGTCGAAGTCCCCAGCCACATAATGGTCTGCACCAGGCACGGACAGCATTGGCTTACAGCCCTTTCAACCCATTATACTGAATCCCTTCAGGACAGGAACAGCCTTCATCTTGGCATATTGCATAAGCTTGTACGTATCTGCAGATGGGCCATTCATGCGTATACATACAAGCAAAAAACATTCCAGATACCTTAATTCACAGTGGATCCAGTTGTAACGTGGGAGCAGCACAACAGGTTGTCCTTTGGTGTCTGAGCTTAGTTTTGAAGATAAGTGTTCTGTTCTCTTCTGAACTGAGTTTTATGGAAAAAAAAACAAACATAACTTAGAAAATACTTTAACACCCCCCTCCCACCCCCCACTCCAAAACATTAACTGGCCCTCCTCCCAAACTCTGACATGCACCTATGTGTGTTTGCTGCTATGCAGGCCCTGGGCTGATGTGCTTCAGAAGTGCTGCAGAAGGGCAGAAGGCATTTAAAGAAAGGGCTGCAAGCAGCATCTCCCTTTACAGCGAGGCGAGAAAGCCTGAATGGCAGAGAACCCAAGGCCAGATAGAGTCAGGGAGAGGGGCCAGGATTGGTCAGGGAGAGTCTCAGGGCAGTCCTAAATCTGGACTTGAATCTTAACGGAAAGCCGGAGGTCAGGGTTGATGAAGTTCAGGCACAGTCTCCCACAATAACGAGAGGGGCCAAGAGCTGACGAAGCTCTGCAGCAGAGACGGGCCCCCCCTTTGGCTGGCTGCTCCGCTGCCTGCGCCTGGCCAGCTTGGAGTTGGAAGGAGAGAGACGCATTGAAGAGCCAGTAGCGGTGACAACAAATGGGACTTCCTGCTGCTGCTGGTCTTCCATGCCATCCTGTTCAGCCAGCTGTCGGTTCACAGCCATGGCCTTGTCAGCAAAGAAAGTCAGATCCCTGGCATTGCTGGTTCTAATAGACAAGATCAGAAACGGTCATTAACAAATGAAATACAAGTTGCAAATATTTTTGACTGTGTCAGAAAAAAATACAGTCTGCAACAATAACTCAAAGTTCTCACCTTTGATGCAAGATGGATGTCGGAAGAGTATCAGATGCACCCTGAATAAAAGTTAAAAAAAGTCTATTAGAGATCCTGACACCTACTTAAATATAAAGGAAGTCTGACCAAGACCTGCAGAGGAGGCTTGATGCTGTTAAGACTTACCCCCTGCACCCACGGGTGCTGCAGCACCTGGCTGGCACTCAGGCGGTTTTTGGCATCCCGAACAAGAAGTTTGGATATTAGGTCTTTGGCACTTGAGGAGATGTGAGCCCAGTCTTTCTCTGGAAACTCATACTTTCCTTCCTGGATACTCTCAAACAAAGTGTTCTGGAAGTGGACATAAAAAAATTAACCATCAGAAACCCTGACCTGGTTCGACAAGATACATTGTTTAATTTCTCTGTTTTGTACAAGAATAAAGAAGCAGAAAGGATGAAGGAACGAGGAAAATCTTTACCTGGCAGGTGTGGCAGGGTTCCCCTAATTCCCAGCCGCAGTCACCACCACAGCGGCCTACGAAGGGCGGGTAGCCGCTCAGCATGATGTAGAGGATGACTCCGAGGCTCCACAGGTCACAGCGCTTGTCGTAAATTGTGGCCTCCTCACTGAAGGCCTCAACCACCTCAGGTGCCATGTATTCTGCTGAGCCACACTGTTAAACAGGAAACCAAAAAACATGTCTGTCAGTGCCAGAGACCACAGTAAACAGAAAGTATGTCAGAAAAAAGTAAAACACACAGAGACAAGTCTCTCTCTTAGCTGCAGCCTACATTCCTTTGCTCAGCTGACACCTCGTGGTCACAAGTGTTTAAGATTGGGGCCCACTCTTAGGCTATGTCGATAAGGCGGGGTGGGGTGGGGGGGGTGGGGGGGGTAGCCTATGTGACAGTCACATGCTCATCTGCAGTGATGGACTCATTTAAGACTGTAAAGCTGGACAGTGATACAGCTTTCCTTGATGTGTTAAGGACACCCAAGCAGGAACATTATGTACAATTACAGATCAAGGGTAGAAGAAGGGAGGGCTGTGCTATAATGATGCAGGTTAGTGTGGGTAGGCAGCAGCAGTGAGTCACTGCTTTGACCATCCAGCTGTACACAAGCCAGGCAGAATGGGCTGAGGTCAATGATAGGCTTGCCCCTGACGCTGCCTTGTTATGTAGTCAAGAAGAAATTAGGCCAAACACCGAGCAGAGAAAAGAGGATTGGTTGTCCTGCGGAGCCACAGACTGGGCTGAGCAATTGCCGGTTACATAACGTGGACACACAAACACCAAATGCTGTTTTAATACTTTAAGAACAGAAAAGAGGAGCAGGTTGCTAGTTCAGCGGGACACGGAGATATGTGAAAAAAACACAAATGTTGCCTCATTCTATCAACTTTAAGAGGTTTCACGTCAAGTCTTTACATTCTTTGAGATTTCTAGAGGTGCTATATGTAGTCAACAACCGGTAACAATTCTAATAACTCGCTCTAAGAACACCAGTTAATCTGTCCTTAGCAAAATCAGTTATTTCCGAAACTACAGCCTACAGCCAAACATTTGATCTATTAAAGTATTCCTCGCTGAGCTCTGCATCCTGGCAAAACTCTCTGGCCTGTATTCATCCATCCTTGTACAAGCATGTTTACATTGAGCAGGAATCTATTGTGTCCCAGTACCATATCCCAGCTGTCTCCTAACTCCTCCCCCAGTCTGCTGCACCCTTATGTAATGAAATTTGCTGCACAGGAATCCCGTCACAGACAAAGCTGCTTCTGTCGGAGAGAAAAACCCCAACCCCCACATTTCCACCATCAACATCATGTCTGGGGCAAGTGCCTTCACTGGCGAGCTTCAAGGATTTCGACTAAATGCAGCTGCCACAAAAATTAAACGACACAAAGGATGTTTTTGCTGGAGAGGTGCCCCAACACTAAATGCGCTGTGCTATCAAAAACAGCTATCAACGCTAAAATGCTTTCAAAGCCACCCAAATATAATTACCATTCAAGACAGTCGGGATAAAAGCAAGCCAGACGGGGACTGGCAGCAACTTGGTTTGTTGGTACAGCACCAAATCTTAACCCAATATCCTTGCAGTCAGGCAGCGACCTTGCAAGTCCAAGACCGTAACTTTTCAGGAAATAAACAAACCTATTTGGTTATAAAGTAACTGAGCACTGCACTGTCAGAGTTGGTATTGTGTCTTTATATATGATCAAAAACTTGCACGTATATAAAACTCAAGACAGATGTAAAGGCTGGCTAAGATATGAGGCTTCTGCGACAGTGACAATTTGTTCATCCTGTGCTGCTGTTGCAAACACCTACTGAACTTGCATCAGTCACATCTTTGCAAACCTTCCCGTAATCTACAGATAGCTGCTAATCAGCTGCTGTCACCGCAGGCTTTATTGGTATTGCAACCTGGGGCTTTCCTGACACCATGTGACTAGTCAGACCATATTAACACCACTGAAGACACACCTCTGAGGTTTGTCAACTATGGGATTATAATGAAGAGACTTACAATAAGAAAACCTGTTATTTCATCATGCAGGTGCATCTGCGACAAGAAGTAGTAACAGATATTTCCTTGTTTGTTTTTTTTAAACTGTCTTGGCAGCTTGTGTGTAGTGTCTTCATGTTTTGTTACTCCCAGATTCCAAATGCTGCACGTGAGCGCAGACATTTGAAGGTTTCATGCCAAGCAGACAGGCAGCCACATGTGCAGATTTCTTAGTAACTAAACTTAGCCTTTTCCTAGAAAGGTCCCTCTCTTCTTGTCTGTATTTCTGTCGTTCTAGTTTGTACTAGAGAGCACACAAAAATCCACTGTAATCTTAAACATTTTCTAATCCTTAGAATAAGTTCATTAAAAACATTCAGTTGGATCAGGAAATAATAAATTCTAAACCTCATTATATTAGGAAACAGCAGCTGTAGGAATGTGGGTACAGTGGAGACAGGGTGAGAGTGCCAACAGTGAGATGAAAATCAGATAACATTGTTCCTGAGGCTGAGGCAAAGAAAACAATCCAGAGCGCATGAGCAGACTTGGTGTTTGTACCTCCCAGTTACCCTCCCCCTCCCACTGGTCTAGCCAATCACATCTCAGTTGCTAGGTATATGGGCAAAGACTAAAATTTCTAGAACAAGCCTTTGTATAAAGAACAAAAGGAAAGCAAAGACCAACACAAGCGTGGCTGGGGCCTGTAGGTGGAGACTAAGCAGAAAGAGTGTGGATGTTTTTCTCATACCACAGAGAGAAAAGGGAAATGAAAGTTTCTGTGTTTTGGTGTCATGAACTTTTTCGTACCACAGGACTTGGCTTTGTAAAAGTCACAATCTGTTTCCTGTAGTCTATCACACTAAAGGCTTTCACATAATGCACTGGTTTCAGGCACCAACTGTACTTTCACTGAATTCTTTGAATTAAATCAGCACTTGTTTCACCCTTGTGGTTATGTAGCCTACATAAATTTACAGCACAACAAAACTTGATATTAAATGGTAGTTAGGCAGGCCATGCCAAATCAAAAAACAAAGCAAGAACAGACAAACTAATAAGTCATCCCACTGCATCAAACATACAGGCTTAACATCTAAGTCCATGTAGACTAAACACGTGCCGCCTCATGGCCCCACAACTATCTTCTTTCCCCTCAAATAGTCCAGGGATGGCTCTCTATCCATTAGTTTTCCTAAAGAAATATAAAGTTACCAATGTAGAAACCCCCCCACCCACTCTCACATTCCTGCAGGCTAAACTATCCTTCACCTGCTCTGGTCCGTCTATCCGACCCCCTCAAACAACCAGCAGACAGAGTATGTGTTGACACAAGTAGAGGGCTTGCCAGTTCAGCGTTACCATTCCTCTTTGAGGTTAGAGGGGTCCCGTTTTTTGTTACTCGGGATGGGTGTTTTGACGACAGCAGGAAGGTTAAACAATCATAACCCCCAAACTAATGGGCCTCAATATTTGCGATTGATAAGGGACAGGATCTGGACATTAAACTGAGGGATATCTGTGAGCACTGCTGATACTTTAGCATGATAAGGAAACGTAAAAGCTGCCAGCTAAGGACTTTCAGGAAACAAGCCATGTCATTTCAGAGAAACTGCCCAGCACTAAAACAACAATTTCTCTCTCCAAAGCAAGCTGCTCTACAACGAACACCAATTAGGACTGCCAAATAAACAACTAGCCAGTTGGACTTTATTAATAATTGTACATTGTATTACAGTTTGAAAACACCCTTCTTGTCCACAGCAATGTGACCAAGACCGTATGACAGATTAATCTCTTCTTTGCTTTTATGGGCTTTACCAATATATTGCTGTAATATTCAACATGCACTTTACTGAAGCATTCCCTTCACAGTCATATTCCCATTTATAAAAGTAGTCCAAACTGTTTGGCAAACAAGTCAAGTGCAATATGCAAGTGGACTTACAGGAGTGAGGAGCTCAGGGGTGGAGATGGGGGAGCTATCGCTGTTCAGCTTGATTCCACTGCCCAAGTCAAAGTCACAGATCTTGACCGGGGAAATCTGGAAAAGAGAGAAAAAAAATTCTATCATTTAGGTTCTTCTGCATTTTTAAAAAAATTTATTCACATAATTTGTCTGGAATATCTATTTGCGAGACCAGAGATCATTATCAGGGTTCAAATCACCATTTTAGAGCAACTTATCATACTTTACTACCACATTAGCTGCCCTTTGAACTGATTGGACACAAACATGTTTGCAGTAAACTCACTTTGTCTGCACTCTCACAGAGAATGTTTTCAGGTTTCAGGTCTCTATGTGCCATTCCTAGAAAAAAAACAAAAAAACAAAACAAAACAGCGATCAGTTAACCATTTGTTAAGAAGATCCGGGCGCTGGCCACGGACCAAGAACAAAAATATTTTTAATATTATATTAATTAAACAACAAGAAAACCACTTTCGACAGTTCAGCACATGTAAATATAGAGTTACATGTCACTTGGACAAAAATAAATCAATTTAAAAAACTAAAAAATTCTCACCATTAATAACTATACAGTATGGTAAAGGTAAAGTATGGTTTTAATTCCCAACTACTGTACTAAAACCCATTCATCGTACCCATATATCCCTGGGACTTGTACCTTTTTGGTTATTCAAGAGGAGAAATATAGTTGATTGCCATTTGTAAGAGTAGTCTTACCCTTGTTATGCAGGAAATCCAGAGCACTGGCAATATCCTGCACGACAACACTGGCTTCCTGTTCACTGAAGTGGCGTCTCTTGTGAATTTGTGCCAAGATTGAACCTAGTAGGGGGAGAAACAAGATTAAATCAAATCAATTTACAAGGGCAAATCATGGTATGCACACAGACACAAACAGGCAACATACTACAGACTGTGCACATGCATTACAGAAATGTTTAAAAATATACAAAATGATCTGATGCAGACATCCTGCAGCAGCTACAACTCACTTACCTCCTCTTAGCTTTTCAAACACCAGGTAGAATTTGTCTTCCTCTTCAAAGAACTCCACCAGCTCCAGGATGTTACTTTAGGGGGGAGAAAAAAAAAACATTATGAGCCAGCAGCAACAGAGACATCCAGTAACCAATGTCTTTTTTTTTTTAATGGGATGTGGTTTCTGTGCTATAGAATAACAAGACTGGAGAGCTTTAACAGAACAAGATTCAGCTTTAATTGGATCAGTCGGTTTGTTGTACTGTCTCTATATATTCGTCAGGTGGCATTAACTTCAGTTGGTAATGACATTACCTGTGGCCCTGGCACTGATAGAGCATCTCAACCTCACGGAAGACACGGCTTCGGCTGTGACCTGGTCTCTTCTCAATGATCTGGAACAGAACATTATGGTTCAGTCACACTATCTAAAAATAGCCTTCCAGACAAATAGGTCTAACTGAAGTGCTTTCCTAAACAGCAGGATGAAGGACAATTCTAAAAGCTCTCTGACGGGTTTAATAAAAGCTGAGCGCATCAGTGAGAGTTTATATACTGGTCAAAGTTACCACTGAATGCTACACCACAAAACCCCACCCGTGATTGTTAACTGTAGGCCACCAGGGGATATATACCAGATTTTATATTCCAGATAAAGAACCCTATAGTTGGTTCCCTTTCAGACCTGCTTTCTCCCTGTTTTTTTCAACCTTTATACCCTGTGACACAGTTGCAAACATAGTTTAACCCACTTTTGGTGCAGCATGCTTAAGCAGAGACAGTACATAATGAGAATGAAACAAGTTACAGCAGCTGTATATTTAGCCTTCGTGTGTGACCCATATTTACATCTTAAGTGTTCCTGAGGAGCCATAAGCATTCATTTGAAATATCCCATGAGCTAATCCAAAACTGTTGACGATAACAAGAAAAAATGCTCTCTAAATATAACTTTGTGCTGCCTGGAACTAAACCACTGAAGGGCCACCAGCTGCATGATGCCCTGCCAAGAGAGACATAAAGACAGACTGCTGACACCAAAGCAAAAGGCCTGAATTTTCCAGCTCTGGTTGGTTATTGTCTGCTTGGGAGGCTGTGCATGTTTCTCTTCCTGGTAGCTGGATTACAGCTGCTATTGAAGCCCGGTGGGGCCAGAGTTGCAGTGTGTGACTAGGATTACTGCACAGACAAGAGGCCTGTGAGCAGTCCAAAGCCTTTGCGCTGTTCCAGTCTGAGTCAGCAGCACAAACAGCCTCCAATCAGCTCACTTTCTCCTGATCACTACACAAACCTCCCACCCTGGTAATGACATGTGTAGATAAAAAAGAAACTGCAAAATACAGCTGACAAATGCATATCAAAATGAGGTACTAGAGAAATTGTGGTTTATCTAAATCACGAAGCAGAATCATAACAATGCCCCATCAAGTCACACTACAGGTTCAAACATCAACCCAGGGTTGCGAAATAACACTTAAGGAGGACTTGCTGGCAAACAGGAGCTTCAAATAGGCATACGCTGCACATGCCGATCTGCACGTCCTTGGTGCTTTAAGGCGTCTGTTGCAACTACAACACTGAGAGCCCACACAAGTTACCCCTGTCTGGAGGGGGAGGGGCGAGTCCGGACATCTGGCAGAAGCTGTCTGAGCCCCCTCAGACTCCTGAATGACCTCCAATAACTGGTGACCCTCATGTCTCCTCCCAGAACTGCAAAGTCCCAAAGGATCAGCCAAACCATCCCAGGGTAAACAATACTAACAGATCAGTGTCATGTGACAGAATCTGTGCTCTGGCTCCTCTGAAATATTAATGTTGTGATATGGACACTTGGTCTGTGGGGAACGAGCCTTTAATCATCTTTTTTTTCCATCTCTAATAGAATTGAACTGCAAATAGGATTTAATAAAAACTTTAAAAAAAAAATCTCTGTTTACATTCAGAGTCCCAATGGGATTAGTGGGTTATGGTCACACATTTATAAAGAAAAACAAGCCCAAACTCTAAAATAACATTCAGCAAAGAAAAACATCTAACAATTTTGTTTCTCCTAAAAATGAGGAAATGAGCATTATGAATAAAAAGCCTAAAAAAAAAAGAAGAAGCCTAAAAAGGAAGTCCCCTGGAGTCAAGACATGCACTTACAAGTCCCTGCCCCATCTGGAGAAGACAAGGAGGAAAAAAAAGTACAACTGTACTCAGTGAGAAGGAGAACAAAGCAGTGTAAACACCCTGGGTCATAACTCTCACCCAGCACCCCTCCTTCCTCTCTGTGGTTTTTTGTTTTGGCACAGTTACCGGTACACAATGTTCTCACTACGAGCGTCCTCTGTAGGCAACAGAAGTAAAGAAAAGGGAAGAGTATATCCCTTTCAGCTCTCTGATAGGCTGGCCAAGAAAGACAGCGAGGGGAGGGGCCTGCTAACAGCAGTTAGTGTTGCACTGTCAGAAAAGAAAGAGTGCAGCAGTAGCATCGCACAGATGACAGCCAGCAGACAATAGCTATAAAGAGCTCCACTAAGAGGAAAAAAAGTATCCTGCTCCAGGATCAGGCAACATGGACACAAAAGGGCAAATCTAGTAGCCTAGCTTTCTTGCGTTTACCTCTTCACCCTCATTTAAGAAGCTAATGATAAAGTAACCATGTACTGTCTTAGAAATGTACCATCTCTATGATTACTAGCCATTTTACACCACACAGAGAGCAAGAGTTATGTGGCAACAACTTCATTCAAACTTTTGAAAAGGGCCACCAACTTCAGAAAACAAGACTTTGTGCACTATGTTTAAGTTCAACACATATTACAGTCATCCATTAAGTGTACGAGAGGATTTGCTTGCTTACCTTAACAGCATATTCCTTGTTGGTGATGAGGTTGATGCATGTTTGCACTCTGGCATAAGCGCCCTCTCCCAGTACCTCCTCCTGCAGTCTGTAGACATCTGTGGCATACAGTTAGACAAGTTAGCAAATTATCTGGATAATCTGACTAGTTCCAACAGATGATGTTTAGAAAGAGTTTTATAATAGCAACACAATGATACTTAAAAATTAAAGCCTTTACCCTCGAATCGTCCAGAAAAACTGTCAGTTGCCCGGCAACGCTTTTTCTTCTTGTTTCTCTTTTTGGCGTCGGGGATGTCGATAGGCTTGCTGGAAGGCATGTCTACAAAAACAAGGAGTGCCTTCATTATCAATGTCAGTAAGGAAAAAACCATAACAAACTCAAAGAAAACACAAACAAAATTCAAATTTAAGAGGCAATCACAATGTTTTTATTGAATAAACAGCTTATATTTGCTACAGCGGGAAAATCATTGCATTGACCAAACTCACAAATAACAAAGTTACAGTTAAGTTAAAACACTCACCATGTCTTGGGGAAGAATCAAAATTAAATGATGAATCAATAAGATGGGATCCATTTTTAGAGAAGTCATCAGATTCAAATGGATTTTGGCCCTAGGGAGAGAGCATTTAAAAATGTGCTTGTTATCATTTAAAGGTTTGGCTGAAGGACATCATTTGTTAATCATAAATGCTGATGCCCTTTGTTCTCTTCAGTTCTGAACTATAAATAGAAAGGAGACTCGAAACAGAATAACAGCTGTTGGGCAGAGACATTTTAAACAACCATGAGCCAAGTAATACAAATCCATATCAAAGTCCAACCAAACATGATACTAACAAAATTAATGTAGACCATCTTCTGCAACAGTTTTTTCAACTCTTGGTGTCCCCTACTGGAGTCCTAATTTCATTAGCTGAACGCACACGTGACATCAGGCCACACAGCATATGTGTCAGCCATTAAATGTGGGAGAGCAACAGATGTGTTTGTATATAAAGCAACATGAGGCCTTCACATACATGCTGCCAAATGCGTTCTTATAGAGACCACTCAACATCCATTAAAGCAGCTCTGTAGTTTTCCCTCAACTACTATCAAACTCACCTTGAAAGAGCGGTGGAATCCTGTGACTTCGGTAATCTTATTTTGCACCATTTTGCTTCGATTTTGGTTATTTTTTGGTGGATTTGTGGCGGCGGCAGTGGTTTTTGGGGTATCAATTTGCAGTCTTCCGAAACAGAAAGTCGTTTCAGAGAGCCGCAAGTGATCACACTGCGCTGGCTGGTGAGCTTGTTACGGCGCTTTAAACGGGAGCCCTGTAGACAATACAAAACACCGTAGCGTTAGCGTTACAACCCACATTACCAGAACAAACCATTGAACAGCCAACCTGCTCATCACCACAGTTTCGCCAAGATTTACTAAAAGCTTACTCAAAAAAGACAGACTATAGCAGATAAAGATGGCTGATATCCTTCACATGTTGATGGGGGAACGTTAACGTTATAATTAATGAAAACAACGTTTGTGCAACAACAGCTAGCGACAACGCCACCCACGTTTAGCTTATCTAATAGCCTAGGTCACTTACAACCATTCAAATTGCCCAAGTTTGGAGAGTACAACGTTACAGAAAGATAAGAAAATATGCCGGAAAGCCACGCTGTTATCAGTTTATCACCAAATGTAACTTAACGGCCGCTGCAGCAATCGACGGGAGGCTAGCATTCGCCTAGCTAACATCAACACGCTGAGCAGCCATAACGGTCAACTCGCGAGCGGTGGTATGGTCGCGAGTTCACTGTTTTGACAGATTTAATATCAACATTAGACAACAAAGGTTAGCCAACGTTACCGTTAGTAATGCAGCATAATGTAACTGTAGTGCTGCATGACGAATGGGTAAAACTCGCCCTTTCGAAAAAGCGAAAAATACTGTAACGTTACGTTAGCGTTATGTTAAAATGCAAATCAACAGAGCTACTTTTTACTCACCCCGTTGTTAATTTTACAGCTCCAGCGTTGGCGTCGTTGTTTGACCCACTGCTTCAAAAGCCGCAGAGGACGGTCGAGGGGGGATACTCCTGGTAGGAAGTGCGTGGAAGGTGGCAAGAAAGCAACAGCGTAGGTGGTTTTATAACCTTCCTGCTGACTCCTCCTTGTCTCCTCCCTCCTAGGGATTGCATCAACAGACTGAAGATGGGTCATGTGTTTTCTAGAAAAGGACACGATGGCTACATACCATTTTTTCCTCACTGCACTTCCTTTACTACTTCTCAAAGGTTAGAAACGTAAATAGTCGATCGAAATGATGCAGTATACAAAAACAAAATATAACCTTATTGGGTATATCATTTAAATAGTAAACATCGTATCAGCTGAAATTTCTTACACTTCTCAGGAACTGGGGTCTTGAAACCAAATTGGTTAGAGACACGAAATGGTACGCGACCAGTGAGGTCTGTTTAGTTTCAGAGGCCACACGGTGGGAGGGAGGAACAAAACGGCTAGTAATACGTGCACAATAGCACAATCAGCTCATACGGCTGTTTTAATGAAAGATGATCAGTGGAGATGGAGAGAGACAATCTCAATTTGCAAGCAGACGAGATCCACCAGTTTACAAGCTATTATGGCCCTGTCTGTCTCTGGACGTCAGGGCCCAATTATGTTTAGGAGCTGCAGAGCAGTTTGTCAGTTTTGTGCCAAATGAGCTAAACAAGGAGTACAAGCAGACCTAGGCTACACCACTGCTGCAACTGCTGTTGTGTCTCAGAAATGGAAAAGTTTACATCTGTAATGCCTTAAACTTTACTGTCACACCCAGTGATGAATGTCCGTGGCAAGATGGGTGTTCAAAGAAATCCCCAGTCTGAGTCACTGCACGCAGCCACTGACCGGGGCAATGGCATGACTTCAGCTGTTGTGGCACCTTAGTATCACATGCACAAATACAGTGAAACACACCAATATTCTCATGCAATTGGGCGGAGGGGTCAGATGTTTTTTACCAGTAAAACGAGAAAAACACCTCATTACAAGTAAAAGTTCTGCCCTCAAAATCAGAGCACAAAAAACTCAACAGTATCAGTAAAAGTTAAATTACTCAAATTGCAGGCAAAATAATTATTGTCATTTTATATTACTGGATTGTTGTCACTGAGTATTGTCTATTTAGCATTTTCACTGAGATTGGTTGTTAAATTTTTATATTTTATGTGCTAGTGGTGGGTAGAATGAAAAGCATATAATATTTCTCTTTGAAATGTAACGGAAATATGAAGTAGCATAAAATTAAGTTACCTAAAAATCTTTGGGTTAGTGCAGTTTTTGGCAAAATGAAATTATGCACTTTCCACAAGCTAGAAAATTAGCTCCAATATTTACATTTTTATCAGGCTAGAGATGTATTGTAGCTTTGGGTAAAGTGAGCAATTTTAGCTGCTTTATAAAATAACCCTTTTAAGACCGCTGCAATATATTTCCTGACTTAAATAACATTCATGAGAAATATTTTGAAATCACACAAAATCAGTGACAAAATCAGTCACAAAATGCACAGTCATTATTTAGATTTTATTTACAGCAGACTGGGATGGTGGTACAATGGCCACGAGCAGCCATCACCCTTTGTGATGTGTGACAGGGCCGACACAGCACGTTGAACGGCCTGATGACGAGGCTGTTCAGGAGACTGTCTCATGGTTGTGATAATGAAAGAAATCCAGGAACTCCAGTGGTGAGAGATGCTTATTGTGAGATGCCAAAGCAACACTGACACAGGCATGACAAGTTATTACAGCATTCTCACAGAATAAAGGTTATGGCATTTTGAAGGAGGCACAGCAGAGGGAAGACAAACCCTTTTGTTATCTCATCTTAATATTTTTCTTTCACGTGCATCCACTTCATTAAATCAAGATACAAATAACAGAAAACGACAAAAAAGTTTTATCGTCTTGCCACATGTTGTATAATATGCCATGGGTGTAAAAGTTTTAACGAGTGCTTTGTCTTTAACCTGTAAGTCCTGTGTGATTTGTGATGTTAGCAGTTATTCTTCTCTATACATAATCCCAGGTCTGCAGACCTGGTCTGTATAGCATTCATTTATTGTTTATCAAGGGTGTTCAAGTTAAAACCATGTACGGTTTGTTTTCAGGAGTCAACTGTCTTGTGACTGGAGGCTTTCTGCCTCTCCTCCTTTCACCTTCTGCCCCTCAAACATAAGCCTGATGGTAGCAAACATTACGCAAGCTGTTGGCTGCCTATCCCCGGCCAGGAGCACATGGTGTATTCAGAGGTTTAGCAGGAAAACAAGATCACACGTCGAAGTGCAGGGGGTGGGTCTGTGTCACTATAGGTCAAAAGGAAAAGGGATAGGTCCTCATAAATAACCTCAACCCCACTTCTGAGGTGAATGGCACTCAATCAGGAGAAATCCAGTGGGGAGCCATCTTTGAAGACAGAGGTTATTCCAGTCTGAAATATGATATGACAGAGGTGTATCTCTGTTGCTTTGTTTTCAGTTCAAGGCTGATCTTCTGCGATAACCTGATGCTGTATGCAGATAAAGCTGTGGAAGTAGATACTTGCCCATCAGGTTGTGTTGTTGCTATCTGTCTCAGGAAACGAGCGTACCACTAGGTTTAATAAACACCATTCTCAAGTTGTCAATGTGTGACCTTCCACTACAGTGAGCTGCACTAAATCTGAAATTGCTCCACAAATGTTTCCACAGCTCACTAACCCAAAGGTTAACCAGCTAGAATAAAATCATGCTGTGCAGCCAAACACTGTTCAAATTTATGTAACTTTAGGCTGTTTTAAACACTTTGAAGGTCTCACATTTTTCCTGAAAAACGAATATGTCAGACTGAATTTTGAGGTATATGTGCATAAAATCATGCATGACACAACTACATTATTTCAATTTGATGCAATGCTTTCTTGATGGTCATAAGTCATATTGATTGACGAGTGGAAAGGTATGAACCAATAGAATAGGCGCAAAAACATTCCTGCACCATCTTCTACAAAGAGTACAATACCTCATACGATGTGCATCAGTGCATGTAAGTACTGAACTGTTTTGTTATACCCTTGAAACTATGTAAGAAATACTTGTTTGGCACATTCAAACAAAACAGTCAAAGACCAAGAACTGTTAAAGCAGCCTACCGTCATGTATGGTTACACTATGTTGCATACTTTTCTCCAGAAGGGAGGTTGCAGTGGGCCACTGTGCTGTTTTTTCTTTCTTTCTTTTTTTTTCTAAGAAACCTTCCCAGAGTAAATTTCCTAGAAAGAGGCAGCTTCTAGTTAGACAATGATTTAAACATAACCTCTGGCACAAACGTTTATGCTCTAGGCCGTACAGCAGAATGATGGCCTACTTCACCACCGAAATGAATCCAACATTCTGCAGAAAAACACTGAAAGAAGGACCAAGGATTTTGCAACAGCTTTTGTTTATTCCAACTTTGTTCCAGTTGTACTCAAGAAAACTTTTGTATGTTTTCCTTTTGCACTTTGCTTTCATTGCATAACCATGTATGACAAAACATTCTCAAATAATCATGTTATTAAATTCTTGGAATCTCCTTTCAGATTGGGTAATACACCGACTGCATTTCTCACTAGTTATTAGCACATATTTAAAACTTTAAAGTCATTTCTGGATTTGTCAGGCTGGGCTGCAGTATCTGTCTCACTCTTTATTTTTTGAAGTACTAGCTGTAACAAGTTTTAATGTTTACATATAATAAATGGTCACTGTTGCCGTGCGCTACTCGTTTAAGCTCATTTTAAGTAAGTAGGTTTAAGACACTGGAATCAACAGTTTGATTTTTTTATGACTGTGTCATAATCAGCCTTTGCTGTGCAAAAGTGCAAACGTGTGCAAATCTAAAGTGCACAGAGCAACACTTACATGTCCTTAACAGAAAGGGAACTTGTTAAAAGCTGTTGATTACGTTTACATGGTTCACATAGAGGTGAAAATGTTGTGATTTTTCCCATGTGAATTTCACAATAGCAAATGTAAAAGTCTTTAGATATGGCATGGGATGGCACGCATTGTGTTACACTTTGATTTTGTTGTCTGTCAGTGCAGCATTATGACAAGTAGAGCTGTGAAAAACAAATGTTTACATTGTTTATTTACCTGTGGATTATTTCCTCAGTTTATCACTTGGCCTTGTTAATATCAGAAAGCAGGTCACCCCTTCAGATTGTTTGGGGGTTTTCTGTCCATGACTTGTCCATAATCCACAAATTTTCAATTAGACATTATGTTAGACAAAGAAAAGCAGTAGATTCTTAGAAAAGAGTAGCATGCTTGAAGAGGCCATGTTATGCTAATTTTTTGGGCTCATATTTAATTTTTGGTTAAAACTAGAGCAGGTTTAAGTGCTTTGATGCTCAAAAAACTCGTCTGTTTCTCATACAGCTGACTGCAGCAGCCCTGTTTTTTTATCGGGATTTTTGCTTCTGTCTGAGACTCTCTGGTTTAGCTCTTGCCTCGCCCCTGAAGGCTTACTCTGCTCTGATTGGCCAAACAAAACAAACACACGCCTTCCAAATAAACCTATAGAGAAGCTCAGCAAACTGTGACACACTAGTGGTCTGCGATTTAAAAAAAACTGATGAGAATGGAGCATTCAGAGCCATTAGAAACAGCCCACAGGGTTTACTGCTACGTACCCGAACCCCATTATTTCATATTTTGACATCATTTAAAACGGCAATCTGACTTCGCAACATTATTTAAAAGCTGAAAGAGACAGGAATGCAGAAGATGACCCCTTTAAGCAAAATTTTTAAAATTTCTGCTTGAAAAATGAGAAGGATGAATCCATCATCTAAACCAGGCATTGGGCTCAGGTTGCACCAACTGAAATCAATTTCCTCTGGTCGTCCTTTTATATGAATCATCATCTTACTGGAGCTTTTGTTTGTCTTGATCAGCTGAGGGCTCCTAAAATCATCATCACTTTTTATCCCTGCTAGCTACTGCTACAGCACTGCATGAGGCCACTGACTCACAAACCGCAGGACCGTTAAAAGGGTGTGTGCTCATTCAAACATTCGCTGAGTCACAATATCTTCCAACCCCTTTTCTCTACTTGTAAATAATCACACTGTTCCATCAAAACAACAGGCAGACGCTGCTGTGAAAACCATGTCAGAGTTGGACCAGCTTCAGTCTGATTGAATGCAGCCTGACACTCTTCCCCTTTCCCCCTGGCCTCTTTCCAGTATTTTGCTTTATGTCTTGCAACTGCACAGCCCTTTGGGGCTGCCTGGTACATTCCAATCGAGAAAAACACACCAGAGGGAGGGGAGAGCAAGAGGCGGATACAGCCCATCTCACACATAACAGGGCCAGAGCATGCTGCCAGAGTACAGTGGAGTGTTTGGCGGAAGTGACTCTGCTGGGAGGAGGAGCTGGAGAGGAGGGACAATCCTGTGTAAGAGGATCAGGTTGCAGCAGGCAATGAGGTCATTCCACTGACTGATGTTATTAGGGCAGACAGTTGCATGTTCATATTCATATATTAAAACTATTTTCTATCTATCTTGTGCAGCTTGAGTGAGCGAGGGATACTGGAAACAGTTTACAGTATTTTAGTCATAATTATGCTGATAAACATGCTTTAGTGTAAACATTCAGTTGAGATGACTGATAGGTGAGCAGTGCTGGAAAGTGACTAAGTCAATTTACAGAAGTACTTTCTATGTTGTGATACTTTATACTTCTAATTAAACCCATTTCACAGTTAACAAAAAAAAAAAGGGTACCTTATTCTAAAATGCATTTATCTGGCAGCTGCAGTTACTGCTTATTTTTCAGATGTACTTCTAAAATGTTAGCTAAAAAACACATTGCAATACATAAAGAGTAGCATCACCTCAACCGGTTACAACATTAAAATGCTGTTAACATGTTAATGTGACAGCTGGGCTGGGAAGTATTTGATATGTTCACGATTTTTATGAGCAATTCATATTATTATGCATGTCCCAAAATAGCAAATGTATGCAAAATTACTAATTAAATACCAAATAAATTACAATAAAATTTGTGGTAGGAATAGTGTAAAAGTTGTTGGTAATAAAAATATACCACTCTGCGTAAAGGTGAGTTTGAATACGTGAGGTAAATCTCTCTGTTGGCACTAAATTTTAAATGCACAACCATTACTTGTAGGGGTCTATTATTATTATTTGGATCCAAGCAGTTCTTACACCATTGCATTTAGTGTCCTCCAGTCAGTCTGCCTGAGGTAAAAAATGTCCCTTCACTAAATGTACTACTTAAAGTTCTATGACAGTCACAAGTTGCAGGCTCTCACAAGTTATCTTGTACTTGTGTTTACACAGGAGTGTTTTTTGTGTGCAAGATCGCTGCTCATTATTTACATAATCCAAACCATTATGACTGATAACTGCTTCTAAATCTGGCCAACAATGCTGTTCTCAAGCCTATTCATGACTGCAGTCAACCCAATCAGGCGCAGCTACAGGCTCATTCATAACAAAAACTCTCTGTGTATTCAAAACAGAACAGTTCGGCCTGTTTCTTACATTCTTACATAACCAGCTCAGTTGAATCATTAACCCGAATCAGGTCCAGCAGGGCTGCACTTCCTCTCTTCATGACTTATAAACTGGGACATTGAGCAGACTGTGTAAGGCCACAACATTTATTGTAGGATTTCAGTACTTCACCACAGGCAGGTTTCAGAGTCTGATGCCACCTAGTGGACATTTTTTACACATGGTCTATTGAACATGTGCCACCACAGGAGTTTTGTCATGTGAGAATCAAGTCTCGTGTGACCTTCAGCTGCCAAGAGAATCTGTGGGAAAAAAAAAAAACACCTGCAGGTTTGACATCCGAGAACCTGCCTGGTGGCTCAAGGACCAAAATGAACAGTGACACGGACTTGACAATATCTGAGGCACTACAGTACTTACTGTATTTAGTTCATATCCAAATATGTATATACGTTTTACATGAATGGTATCAGGCCCAACGTTTATTCAAACGCCAAAAAATGTGTCAGAAACATATCTTTAAACATGTTTCTCTTTTTTCCATTAACATTTGTACATAATACTTCTCTGCCTTAAAAAAAGTACTATTATTATTTTATTGACTGTTGATGTGAGTGGTAAAGTGAATGAACTAAACTGTTTACAGTTTTACAGAAAAAACAGCAAGTGAAAAATCAATAGATAAGGCTTGACCTTAGCTCAGTATAAAAGCTTTAGAGAGGAAAAATGTTCATTTAGACACTGACAACCAAATGCAAATTATAACAGAGTAAAGAATAATTTTAATGTAACAACATAATGATTTTATAGAAGAACACTAAGAAATCGTACTAGTTTAAGACAATTTTAGACAGAGAGAAAGACATCCTGGAATGATTGAGATCCAAATACAATAGAAAAAACATCAACACAAAACATAAACCTCTTAATACTGTGCTCTGATAGAATGTTTGAAAACTTTTTTAAAGGAAAAGAACACCTCAGAAGACAAGGTTCTTGGTTAAAACCTACAGTATGTGGCTAAAATAGATTACAGTACTTAAATATAAAAATAGACTCTTTTTTTCAATTTGTTTGATCTTTTACTTCTCCACTGCATTCTTCTAGATGGACGGATGCGTTTTGTCCGGCGTCTCAGCTGCGCTCCCTTAGTGACACATCCGAGAGGTCATCTCTTTCTGCAGACACAAAGCAGACGTTACAGCAAGAAACGTGAAGGAAATGCCGCTACATGTATCCCTCACGTCGTAAAGCTTGTGATAATATTAGGAAAACAGCAACAAATACAGCTGTGCAAACAGAATGAAATTAAAAGTTTGGAGTGGAACACAACAATATATATCCACTGTTGCTCAGGCTGTGAAGAAATAACCACAACTACCACACACTGCACCACCAACACTAGACGGTGCTGCTGGATGCACATAAAAGCAAATTTAAAAAAGGTCAAAACATCGGCACACATATCTGAAATGCAGACATCCATGCATTATGCAAATGTTAGGTCACACAGATCTTTGTTATTAGCAGAGAGACATACCAAAACACACAGACAACATACTTTTTAGTCTCTGTGGAGGGGCCATTGCAAATCAGTCACAGTATCACATCAGTTGGGGGTTGTAAAGTGATTTAGCATTACTGATTAATAATCTAATTGTGAAGTGATTTCAAGAGATCTGGAGAACATTTACATCATCTAAATCAGGGATTCCCAAATTTTCAGCCCAACATAATGGTGCCAGAGACTGGGGACCCCCACTGACCCTGAAGGTGGCATGTTAACGTGCACAGCCGTGCACACGCACTATTAGGCCTACACAGGCATCAATACGACACAAAGGAAGAACAGCCTAACATTTTTTAAAGTAATTTTGGAAATAATACAATCAGAATATATACAATAATAGGTTAAATATGTAGTTTTAAATTATTTAAAAATTTGTTCATTGGAAGGCATCTTGTGACCGCCAAGGGGGTCCTGACCTCCACTTGGGGAACCAATGATCTAAATTAATACACCTGATTTAAACATTAATGGCGTCCTCCTTCGCTGAGCTGCAATGCTAAGTAGCTCAGTGGTGCTATATAAGCTAGCACTGGATGCACACTTCCTTCTACTTGGAAATACAGTAGACGGGTGCAATGACCAGTCAGCTGATTGGCTACAGTAGCGCGAGGTCTGGTTGTGTTTCTCCAAAAGTTGATTGCAGCACTTATTTTTTCAGAATCGACTGAGATCTACACTGCTGCAGCGGAAATAGGTTACTCACGCTAAAATTAATGGGAGAACAAGCATTTTCTCCACAAAGCCTGATTTGGTCTGAATCAGCCTTTAAACCCCTCAGTCAACAGGACGCCCCAACACTTTCTATGTACGCTTACGGGAAATACGAGTAGTGGGTGATATGTTGCCCATAAGTAAAGCAGATACTGCAACCTGCGACATGTCTGAGGTATGTTATCACATAATTTGTCCACCAGGGGGGTGCTGACAAGTTTGTTTTTAATTTGTATAATGTACTGCTAAGTGTTTTGGTTGCTTTACTTTAAATGAATAAATGCATCTTATTCTTAAAAAATGTTTTATGTTGGGTGTTCATGTACAAAAAAAACAACAAGTTTTTGGATTTTTAAACACCTATCAACCTCAAATCCACTTATGGCCAGGTTCCACATTTTATGTTATTATGTATCTCGGTTAGCATGTACTGATCTGTGTTTTACTTACCACCACCCTCAGCAATATGTGTTTAAAATTCAATATGTCAAAACCTTTCTAACATTATTTATAAATTTCAGCTCAACTCTAGACTGTATCCACCCTTGAACTCACCAGAGGCTCCAGCTCTTTGTGGTCGGTGAGGTTGAACTCAGTAACAAAGTAATAGAAATGCTTGTAGCAGGTATTGACGTGAGCCTCTGCCCCCATCTGGCTCACACGGTCAAAGTGGTGGATGTAGACGTGGACAAACACCCGGAACAGACGAGACAAAATCTTCTTAGCCACCTGCATGAAGGTCTTAGGGAAGGGAGTACCTGGGAGTCAAACAGATGGAGACGGGAGGAACACCACAGTCAATCCAGGACAAGCTTTTGCTATTTGCTTCACAGAAAGGGACATATTTGAAATATTGATGTATTTAATTACAATGTTTATACAATATTATAACTAAATTTTCAATGTGTTTCTTGACCTTTTGTCCTCTGGGGTCCCTCAGGCCTGGGGCGGGGGGGGGGGGGGGGGGGGGGGGGGGGGGGGGGGGGGGGGGGGGGGGGGGGGGGGGGGGGGGGGGGGGGGG
>JAQLOL010000020.1:10461266-10481569 GCA_029783665.1 Naso thynnoides | reverse complement strand
AATTTTATAACTAAATTTTCAATGTGTTTATTGACCTTTTGTCCTCTGGGGTCCCTCAGGCATGCCCCCCACCCCCCCACCCCCCCCACACACACACACCTCATACGCAAATGGAAAACTAACGCTACTTGGTGTTTGGGATAAGCCCTTGCTCTGACCAAGTGATTACTTTTGTATGTCGTTTTGCTTTGACTAATTCAATAATATTTTAGGAATCTGTTCCAGAGGACAGACGCGTCAGAGGTCGTTTCTATTCATAGCCAACTGTATAGTGTGTGAGTGACCCATTTTTAAATCCACTGCTTGGATGTTTCTGTAGTTAGTCACATGCCGAGCACAGGGCATGCACACATGCAGAGTCACAGACTGAGATAATAGAAAACTCAGAATGCTCCAGCAGCACAAGATTAACTGATAGTGTTTGGTATGTGCAACACTGTTGAGTTATCTAATAAATACGGCCCTGCAGATTAAATTCAAAACATCTTTTGGATTTTCTAAAATCATGGCTACAGATTTTCAGTACATTCACTCAGCAAAAACTCGTCTAATTTTAGTTTTCCAGTGTAATCACTACATGTGGATCACTCAAGAGGCTATCATGGTCTTTTGTGAGCCTAATGCTAAAATGATGAGTCCACAGAAGGACAGATAATCAACGAAAATACCAAGTATCTGCATGATGCAGTAGTTTTGGCTTATCACCCCTCAAACAAATGAACCTATCTAAAACTCTTTGCCATTTGTTGCAGGATACCAGCTCTGACCAGTTGACCAAAGACATATTTTTTCCTTGTGTGACTGGAATAATTGTCAGAGTCCCAAAAATCACCATAATTCAATATTTTACATGAGAGGGAGCAAACATTAGAGGGAAATGTGAAAAATAAGCATTTATATTTTTGGAGCATCACAGCTTCTTAATGTATACATTGTGAGATTTTTGCGGCTTCTGTCTGTTCTGTCATCGTGAACTGGAGACCACTTTGGGTTAAATTGTTCATTAGACAAATTCAGAGGATATAACTTTAAGCTCTTGTGGTTTGAAACGGGCCATGATAATTATTCTGTGACATATTATGGAGAGAATAATGATTTTATTTTATTTTTCAAAATTCTTTTATCATTCAAGGGGAGTTTCACTGAGAGCAAGCTCTCTTTTTCAGGAACGCCCTGATCACGTTCACACAGTTACACACATTAACACCTGGAAACTGCAGCCACTGAGTTGCTCCACTGGAGCGGTTGGGGTTAAGGGCCTTGCTCAAGGGCCATAAATGTAGTAATTAGGCTGGGGCAAGCAGTGCCTTTCACAGCGGTCTGGGGATTCAAACAGGCATCCCTCCGTTCTTGAGCTCGCTTCATTAACTTGTCATGTAAGGAGTCTACTGTCTGTCTATTAACAGGTGATGGCTCGGTTTGTACAAAAGCAAAGTTAACGATCTGATTCAAGGATCTAAAGCAATCAGTAAGACCCCTTTCAGTGGGATTTCTTGAATGTTGAAAACTTTCTTAAGCTGAAATCAGTATTTTAGAAAGCACAGAAAACCAAAAAGTGTGTGACTCATTTATGTCTGTTTACAAAGACTGTTCAAGGGACCAAAGTCTGAACGCAACATCTGAAGCTCGTCGAAACACTTACCAACGTTGGTGGGGAAGATGTTCTCATTGTTGATTTGTACCTCAATCCAATCCATGAGCAGGCTCATGTATTTTGGGGCCGACAGTGCTGTTGGCCTCTTGTACTTGTGCTCATCCTGCCAGCGGTATTCGTACTTGGGCCCGCCGGACATGACAGGGCAGGTTTGGTCGGTGCAGGAGTCGCTGATGGTGCCGTAGATGAGGTTGATGCGGTTGAAGAAGTCTACCACGTGAACAGCCACCCAGTCATTGAGGTCCTCGCCGTGGGGCAGCTGCACGGCCTGCTTCAGGTCCAGCCCCGCATTTAGCGATGCCTGGGCCTTCTTGTGTAGCTCAAAACGCTGCGTCCCGGGCTCAAACTTGCGCTTGGGCCGGAATGTCCTGTCTTTGTTGAAGACTTGTTTCAGGCCCATAGACATGGTCGCATGTGGTGGCGGACGGCAATTTGTCTGAATGCTTTTGGTGAATTATTTACTGTTAAAATGGACGCAGTCGAAGAGCTGTGTCAACAACCAGTGCAGAGTTTTGTTTCAATGGACAGAAAATGGAATTTGTTTCAACTCAGCCAGTGATCCTGCAGAGGCAGAAGGAGACAAGGTTTCATTAACAGATGTACATATTTACTAAAATGCACAATTTCTGTTAAGTCTGACATTTTGGGTACCAATTATTCTGTATATTAGACAAAATATTACATTCTATGACCGAACCTAACGATGATTTTCACACTCAATTGATTTTTGCCTTTTTGAAATTAACTGTTTCATAATTCAATCTATCAGATGTCAAAAAACAGAGAAAAATGTACATCACATTTTTCAGGATCTAAATAGTTTGTTTAATATCACAAAAGTAGCAAATCCTCACAGTTATGAGGCTTGAATTGAGTGATGATTGGCATTTAAGCTTTGATCTATTAATCAGTTAATCAAGTAGTCCTTTCAGCTCTATTAGTGTATCTCGTAGGACTTATTAAACATGTAATACATGAGACCTGATTACACAAGAACAGCATCTGTGTCCTAGTTTTTGAATTGTACTGGGCCCAGCAAAGGGTAAGCCCAGCATCTGAGGCAAATATAAAGCTAAAACCTGAAGTGTTACGATTGTCTTTGCAGTAAAAAAAAATATGAAGGCCATGTAAGGATGAAACCACATTGTTACAATGACATAACTTAACGTGAAAACACATCTAAATCGAGTTTTTATGCCTGATGATTCGTCACAAAAGACAGGATATTTGACTTTGTCGCTCACATATAATGTCTAATCTAACGTTACCACTAAATAAGTAAGAAAAGTGAAGAGGCCTGAATTCATCTTTAGCCCTAACATCTCATATAAACGACAAGTCTCAACAGTGACAGCAGAAAGGCTTTAAAGATGAAACATCGCCTTAAAGACAATATGAGTCATTTCCTCTTTCAGACACTAATTCCGCTGTGAGACCAAGAATCTGCGGAATGACAATAAAACGAAGCCAAACCTTCCGTTACCAACATAACAGGGCATTACTCGGTTTATTTAGATCTCAGTCTCAATTTCATAACCCCAATCTCCACAATAATGCGGGTTTTGTATCGTTTTAGCACACTTTAAAGGATAAAAGCCAGAGATTAAAACAGCAGGGCACATGACGACTGTACGAAGTTTATACGTGACGTGACTAACGTTAGCTAACGTTAACTCGATCGGACTTGTTGCTTTAGGCTAATAACTACAGAAACAGACAGGACAAGCAAACGGTACACATGCTTAATTCACATTACATCTTGAACAAAACCGTGTAAACACATTCATTATGACAGACGGAAGATCAAACGCTGACGAAATCGCACAGTTGAAAGCCACTTTCCCGAACTTACTTGTTCCGCCTTCCTGTTCCGTCAGTTTCCTTCGATCTTTTATCGAAAATTGACTGATTACCGATCAATAGCTCTGCGTCAATAACACACACAGACTACACTATGGATACATGGTGCGATAAATGTAGTAGAATTCCTTTTAATTCAATAAACATGTCACTTTATAATAGAAACTAACGCCTGACTCCTCCCTGCGAAACGAAAAGTATACGAGTGTCAAGCTAAAGACGTAAGAGGAAACTTCCTGTCAGAACCTTCAAAATATTGCACCCATATCGCCAATATAATCAAACAAAATGCGTATCATCCAGTACATGCGTTAACACTACGACCTTATTGCTTTCATTTCCACTAATTAATTTCCATATATCTATATAAGTATATCTATGTCTAGGCCTATATCTATAGCCTATCTAGCCCATAAATTAACGTTTAACTACATTAAGATGTAAGTAGGCAACTGAAGTTTAATAGATAATTGCATTTTCAACAATTATCTGATGCCTGTTTTTATTAGGCTAACTCCTGAGTTCAGCTCATGCAATATTGCTGTTGCCTGGTCAAACATCCAAATGTCTTTTCTATGCTAACAACTTTGTATCAATTTGATTTAAAAATACATTTGAGACATTTGGATAGGTTTACAGGTTTGCTACATTTACACACGAGGTGATGTAACTGATTAAATAAGCAGGAAAATAGGCAAATGAGATCAAAATAATAATAATGATAAATATGCTAAACCAAGAACATCTGGATGTTCAGCTATAAATGTTAGTAATTTTTGTTATAATTTCATTTCGATAGGCCTAACTTGAGCTCATTTACGGCCAATATTTTTTTCCTTTAGTTTACCTTTACTTCCATAAAAATAAACAGAGCTCTTTACAGCTGGTGTATTTCTAATTTTACAATGAAAACGATTTGAGATCTCACTTTTCCTTTGCCAGTGCCATGCATTTGTCATACTGCGTGTAGGCTAATCGGCCTCGCGGTTCATGCTGTGAAAACTTTACGCCATTATTTTGAAGACTAATTAATCAGCTTCCGGTGTCGTGGGCGCTTCAGTGTTGCCTCAGCATCTCAGGAGTGAGAGTGGCAGGGGGTAACTTGACAAACCATTTATTTATTTATTTTTTAAGTGTCTTATAAAGTACAATACATAACGTTTTTATCACTGACAGGTACACCAGAGAAAACATGTGCATTAAAGCGATCTTGGTTCAAGATTTTAGATTTTAAATTTATTCCATTCCTTTTACATAATAGCCCATACATCAACACACAGTCCCCATTTAAACAACTTGTAGGTTAGACAGTTTATTTTTGTTTGTTTGTTTTAACTTAGAAGGGTATTGTGCAAAACTTCATAAATAAATGGCTGCATTTCTTTCTAAAATTTAGATCACTGTGCTAATTATTTTAGTAAGGTCTTCTGCTTTGAGAGGGTATCTAAATAAGGCTGCATTAAATTGGTCTCCAAGTTTTGGGCTTTGTCCCAACACAAACTTCTCTAAGAAGTGGGCCTGCAACAAGTCTTCTGACTTAATAAAGATATTTATGTTGCACTGGTTTCATTTGTTCATCTTTGGGGCTTTTAAACCATGTTGGCAATCCCTGTGAAAGTCAGCAGGTATGGGTCAGCAATAAAAGTAGGCTAATTAATGTTCATAACTTGCATGGTGTTTTAATAACTAAGCATAACACCAAATGTGTGATCAGTTATTTCTGCATCAGCATAATCTTACCTTGAATCACTGACTTACAGGAAGGATCATTACCAAAAAAAGTGAACCATTATATCAGTGTCACTTTATTGTAGTTTATTTGGCATAAAAACAACAAAGTATTTATAGATGGTGGAAAATAAACTGAAATGATTCAAATATTGAATGAAATGAAAATACTTGTACATGTAAGATATGATCCTATTGTCCTCCAAACTACCAGAATATAATATTAGGGTTGGTTTTTAAAAAAAAAATCTATCTAAAGACATCAACACTCAACATTTAAACCACAACAGACAGACAGACTGAGGTCCTTGTTACACACTGAAGTCCAATTCACAAATTCATTAATATTGTCACAGAGGCATGTTTGGCTGTATTGGTACTGTAGTCGAAGCTGGTCAGTGTGCACTGTTCATAAAAAGCTCTTTGTCTTGGTTGTTTAACGGCCAGTTGAAAGGATGCTTTGTGCAGCAAGGGGACAGAATGTGCCTTGTTTCTGTCTACTTGACAGGCTCAGCAGCGGCTGCAGCTCCCTCAGGCTTGGCCTTTTTTGACGTGGAGTAATGGTAAGACCTCATGGACTCTTCAACCTTCTTGAAGTCAGGACGCTCCTCCTGCCTGGTGATTGAAGAGAGAGGAGTGCCAGAAACCGTCATTTGAAAGGTTGTGATTAATGGAAGGCATGTCACAAGATCTTTGGAGAGACCACACTTGTAAAGAAAGCTGACAGAATCTCAAATACAATTTTCTTCAGCCATGGTCAGGCTTTAAACTTTGTCATAGTACAAAAATTGCTGCAGTGTTGCTGCTAAAAAGTAACATTGTGTTGCACCATTTTAGATTTGCTTGTGTCTTTTAAGTATAAATATGATAAAATGTCCACTATTTCATGTCCCTTCAGTAGAATTCAGTTTTAAAATCTTCTGATCAATAAAAGTGTCCCAAAAGAATAAATATTGCCCCCCATCCCCATATACTGTATACATAAATTGGTATTTATTTTCTAATTTCCATTTTTGCTGCAATAATATCACATACACCATCAGCTCTTTTGCAAATAAGACCGTCTCCAGGTAACAGTTTACTTTTGACAATCTCCAGATCTCTTTTATTACTTTATTAAGTAAGTAGCCTAAGTCTTTGAGAGTCACAAAGGCCTGTGGGGCAGGAGTCTATCTCCTATTTGTATTGTGCAAGGCGGCTTGATGGACAAGTGCACCCCATTGACATGATGCTTGTATGTCGCAGGGTCTTACCCTCAATCCAGCCCTTGGTGCTAAATGCCAAGCAGGGTGAATTAATACATCATTACTTCTTCTAAAATGTAAAAAGACAGGTATTTCACTAGAGCTTAGAGCTTGAATGTTCCCACTTCAATCTGTATCCTTAAAGCAACGTCTGAAAATCAAGGTAGCTGTAGCATGAGACTTCTAAGGAAGCGACCCCGCTGCGCCCTCCCTTCTCTGTTTTTGCACCGGCTCCTGTTTTATTTTGTTCGCTGTCGCTCTCTCTTTTAAAGCCAGCTTACATCGCAGATTCACGAGATGAAGTGGTTGCAGGGAAAGTTGCAGAGGTGTAAACTGGTCTGTCTCAACTCCACTGAAGCCGGCTGATGGAATCGCCTGCGATCCAGCTTGTCAAATCGCCAGAGGCCAGTTTTAGAACGTAAGGCATGTCACATGTTTCAACAGCCAATCAGCTGGTAGCTATGTTACCTGTCACTTAGAAGTGCAGCTTAAAGTAGCCAATATGGATACGTGCTCAAATGACCTGTGACTGGCTGAAAAGTGTCTGTTTTAAATTTTGAAGTACGGACACACTTTGGGTTTTGCACACTTCCAGGAAAGGCAGAGCTAGATATGAACAAAGCTGTATTCAATAATAATTAAATAGCAATAACTGACACTACTGAATTACAATACTTATGGAATCACAATAAATCAGAATCACAATACAAATCGAATCGGCTCCCAAGTATTGTGGTACAATCAAATTGGGACAAACGCATATCCTCCCTGCCCTACTGCCTACCCCAACTTTAACCAGCTGACACACAAGAGAATCTGTTCTTACTTGTACGTCCAGCATTCTCTCATCAGTGTATACATTCGCGCTGGACAGGCTGGTGGACTTTCCATGCGGTTTCCCTCTTCAATGAATCGATTCACCTCTGGTCCTTTCATTTTCTAGACAAAATTAGACTTCAATTTAATACAAAGGATCAATCATCACAGCAGTGCAAACGTTGTAATCAAGTTAATATGTACAAATCATAGATGCCACTGATGGTGCTCCAGAGAAACACTTGGTACCTTGTAAGGTTTCCCTCCATAGGAAAAGGCCTCCCACATGGTGATACCGAAACTCCACACGTCACTTTTACTGGAAAATTTGTGGAAGTTTATACATTCTGGAGCGTACCACTTAAGAGGCCATTTACCTGCAGTACGAGCCTGTACAACAAAAAATGTATGACAACAAGCTTTGAATAGATCATTTCCCAAAGGTACATCAGAATTAATCAGTATTCATATTTCGAGTCGACATAATGTATTTAAGGAGACACTTTATAGCAACACTTTCCAAAATGGGTAGCATCACACCAAGCAGATACGTCCAAGTCTGAAAGTTAAGCTAATGCAAAGTGCCAAACACTGCAGTTCCTACATTGGCCACTTAAGGTGGGCTTCAAAAGCCAGATGCCCAAATTTACAACAAAATGTCTACTGCTGGTATAAAAAAACGGTTCTGATCTACATAGCTAATTTTCCCACTCATGATAACCCAAGTGTCTGAGTTTTATTAAGAATGTAATTAATGCCTGATTAAGGGTATCTCTGCTTTGAACAATGGCTAGTCATTGACTGTCTGATAGACTTCACGCAGTCATTAGTATTAGGGCACATCCTCCCCAGCTCCACCCTCTCACCAAATATGGTCACTTTTGGTTTAAGAACAAGAAGAAGAAGAAGAAGAAGAAGAAGAAGAAGAAGAAGAAGAAGAAGAAGAAGAAGAAGAAGAAGGCGGAGACCATAATAGCAAACTTGTGGCTTTAAACCTGTAGTCCACGTGGAGGCTCTGTCCACTCATTATTCTACTGTCTTTGTGTCGCACCCTGTACTGCAGTGTTTCTCAAACTACGGGCCACGGACCGGCACTAAGCTGCGGAGCAATGCTTACCGGTCCACAGCAATCCCCCAAATAAATAAAATAACTGTAATTAAATGAAATATCTGTGTTGAAGCTGGTCCACTTTCAGCTGTGCAAATACTGCAATACCCGGAAGACTTTGTAAGTTGCAGTAGTACATTAAACAAATCCTGTCATCTTGACGCTGTCACTCAGTCAACGGCTCTTTCAATGGCACTGAATTACTTTCGCTGAGAAATGACGAGCTCGTACCTTACTCTTTACAAGCCTGCAAAAATTTCATCCAGCTCTACAAACTGGCCATGGCCTGTTCTAAATAAAACTGCTTGGATGCTAATTTCAATACATCGGCAGCAGAATGGAGAATGGAAGAAGAACTTGAGGCTAAAAATATTGTCCATTCAATTGCAAATACGACCTAGCCTACGTTAAGTTTGGTTTTGTATCCAACGATAGTTGCCCACCAAAGCCTGTCTGTGTAATCTGCCAAATGGTCATCAGCAATGAAGCAATGGAACGATGAAAAATGTGCAGACATTTGAAGACAAAGCACAAACATCTCGAGAATAGAAGTGAGGAATTAAAAGAAAGAAAGACATAATGGCCAACCAGAGAAAGGTGCTTCAAAGCAATTCTTTCCCCAAAAAAATTACCTAGTGGGCCCCAGAGGTTGAAGGCCATACATTACTGGGCCCTGGCACAAAAAAAAATTAAAAAGGCTGCTGTAGTGCTTTAGGAATGGGCTGATATTTCAGAAACATTTTGTGATTTCCATTTTTTCATGCAGCTTCCCCCCACATTAAATACACGAGGTTACATTTACTTTAGCTGCATTCTCATGTTACATGTTTAAATCTGCCAGAAGAGGACAAACAAGCAACAGACACTGGAATCCCCATGTGTAAGCTGATTATACTTGATCAAGAACAGAGATACGAGTAAGTGCATGATTGACAGATGTGGATGTTGGGGGATGGGTGGGGTTGCTATGAAAAAAGGAATTACTTCATAATACTGTGGCCTAGAAACTACCAGAAAACCACTAATTTAGAGGGTGCATCAAATATTTCTCAAACTATTCAAGTCTTGTTGAATGATAAAGTATGTTCCCAACCACAAATGTCAATTTGAATTTCCTCGAATCACAGGATTCTTGGGACCTTCTGACACCTACATTCCATGCAGATGTAGGTCAGTAAACCAGTAAAATGTCAATCAATCAAGCGTTTACTTTAGTTTGCATAAAGCAGATGACACTTTTGGGTTAGTATTCATGTGAGGGGATCAATAGTTCTCAGAAAAGAAATCTATTTTAGGACACACTATCTATCTCTGTTAGCTAACATGCTGATAATCAAAACGCCCAGCTTTAGTGGTTTTTCATTTGTGTCACATCGTCTTGCAGAGCAACAGCTGGCAACATGTGTACCTTGTAATAGCTGTCATCTGCTCCTAGTGCCTTGGAGAGCCCAAAGTCACTGATTTTAGCAAACTGTTGGTTAACCAGCAAGACGTTTCGAGCTGCTAAATCTCTGTGCACGAAGTTCTTCTCCTCCAGATACTTCATTCCCATCGACACCTGGTGCATCAGGTTGACAATGTTCTCCACAGTTACAGTATCCCTGTAGGGAAAAAATACTGATCATTGCAAAAAACAGAAGAAACAGCTGAATCAAGGCTCTGATGACGGAGGGTGCTGAATGCCTTTGGTTTTGAAAAAAAAAAAAGTTTTTTGTCTTTCTCTTTCAACTCTTGAGGGATCTTAAATCCTTGAAATGAATCAGGGAGAAAAGGAAAAGTCACTCTGTGGTTCAGCTGCTCATGACATGCAGTAGTATTCAGACATAACGTTGTATGAGTGGTCATATAATGTCAATAACCTTGTAACACTAAAACATTCAGTTTTAAATCATACATTTACAGTCAACAGTTAGTAAAAAATACACAGTTTTAACATGTACATATCACCAATGTCAGTATAAAGCCTGCATGCACTGTATCTTGTACAAAGACATTTATACTTGTACAATATATACCGCACATAACCACCCACTGAATGAATATATACTGTCAGTATTTATAACTATGCACTATTTGCATTTGTGTATGGGCTAGGTGTATTTGTACATCCATGTTTATTTTTATGTATCTTTGTTTATTTGCGTCTACTGTATGTCTATCTCTCTCTTCGCGTTGATTGTTCTGTCAGTACACTGAGAGTAACTTATTCTATAAGTGACTATACTCATAATAATTATCTCTAAATTATCTTAATTATGAAATCAAAATACACTACACTAAATAAGAAGAGCAAGTAAAACCATATCTGACTCAACTCATTCTAATCACTGCTTATACCAAACTCTGGCCACTGGAGGGCGCCACATGTGCAACTTTTAACATCTAGCTAGAAATATGGTGATTATTATGTACTGAGTGATATTTTATTATATCCAGAATGATGAATGTCTTCCCCTGTAGCTTAATTCTTGTCTAGACTGCAATCTGTTTTTGATGCATTTCTGCAGAAAATCAAACTTGTCCTGAATGCAGACAAGACAAAAACAACCCATAATTCCATTTGACATCTTCCTTTCTGCACATAAATAGAAAGTGATTCTTGGGGAAACTGAACAAAAACAATCAAGCACCATATCTATGCTTTACTTCAAAGATATCCTGCACTCTTGCCATGCTTATGCAACCTTCAAACAACCTGATGTTTCCTTTATTTCATTACAGGATTTAAACATCATACTCTCAGAGGAAGTAGGCCGGTCCTCACAAGCAACAAGAAGACACTATCATTTGTGTTGATATAAATCGCAATCTGCTTTTGTAAATCACATCTCACAAATATAGAAGTTCTGTTCATCCCTGGACTGTCAAACTTTTGGTTCTCCAGGAGCAAATAGTGAACTTTGGAAGACTACCTTTCAGTGCTTTGCACTAAAGAAATGAAATATGTTACAAAACACGTTACATTCAAAATTCAAAACAACTTCAAAATCTCATCTGATTGGATGGATTTGGACTTCCGATTTTGGACTTAACAAAATGTTTGTAATTGTTCCTAAAGCTGTTTGTGTGTGAATGTCTTGTTTTGTGCAGTATCAATGTTCTAATTCTTTCGCTGCACTCACGCACCTCTTGCAAAAGGCATTCAATTTTAGTGAGATTACCTGAGTGGTGGCAATGCTGTGGAACCTGTGGTAAGTGTTTAACAATTCTGTACCTAAAACAAATTCCGGCGACTATGGTCAAAATGTCTTTTAAATGAAGTGAAGTGACATTCATTTTTAATATAAAAGATAACAAACATGCTCTATTACATCAATCGCATTAACTTTACACTGTAACACTACCATCACTAACCTTCAGCCCATTTGATTCCCTCCCACAAATGTCCTGTTGAGTAATGCACCATATTTACTATCAACTGAACTCACTTATTGCTGGAGAGGAATTTGTTGAGAGGTCCAGCAGAGGCCATCTCCATGACCAGCATCAGGTTCTCAGCGTTGCACAGACCCAGCATGCGAACGATGAAGGGGTTATCCAGCTGGTGCATGATCTCTGCCTCTCTCATCATCTCCTCCTTCACCAGCTTCTCATTGTCGCTCTTCAGCACTTTGATGGCCACATCTATCTGGCCGCTGAAAAAAAAAACAAATAAAATATTTAAGATGAATATCTGACCTTCACAAGGGAATATGGAGGCCACTGGGCTCAATAAAAGCACAAAATGATGCACATGCAATAAATAAACATCTTTCATGAGATTTTCTTTGTTTGTTTTATGATGTTTCCTCACGAGGCAGTTTTGTAGACTCCTTTCTTGACACAGCCAAAGTTCCCAGAGCCGAGCTCCACTTCGTCAATCAGCAGCTGATTCCTCTGGATGTAAAACTTCCTCACTTCATTGGGGTTGTGGTACGGGTTGAAGGCACTGCAGTCCATCGGCAGAACCTCACGCTCGGTGGACACAGTGGCAGCTGGCTCCGACGCCCTTACAGCACCTTAATGGGAGGGGTCCAAAGAGGTAAAAATGCAGCTCTGTACATATTGATACTCATCTGTAGATTCATCTGCTGATTGGTTTATAGATACTGCGGAGCTTGAAGGACATTTTACACTTCATTTACAATCGGGATAAAATACCTTCCTGGGTGGCAGCAGTGAGATAAATCAAAATTTTATTTTTGCACTGCAAAATGACAGTAAATTTCTCTTGAATCCTGAGTCTTGGAAATTAGACTACTAAAAAACATATAGTAAGTAGTCAGTCAGAAACCTTTTCACAAACTACAGCATTAAAATGTTGCTTATAGATAAATGGAACTGTCAAAATACTTTAACAATAATAATTATATATATAATAAAAACACTCATAGGAGTCAATTTAACAAGTAACAAGTACTTTTACTTTGGGCACTTTAAACATATTCACCTAATACATTTGTACTTTTATTCGTCATAGAATTTTTTTGAATTGTTGAATTGCTACTTTTTTACTTAAGTGAAAGATCTGAATCCTACTTACAGCAACTTATTTGTGTTTTTTGGCATTTTAACTTTTTTGTTGTCTTTTGCTATAAATTAAGTGACACGTAATGTTTGTCCATACTTGTCTTATAAAAACACACATTAAATAGCATTACATTTTAAACAAATGAGTAAGTAAGAAAATAAAAGTCATTCTGCTGCAAGCGCATGTAACCATGCAGCTAGCATGTGCTTGGAAATGGTGTAGAGTAATTGTAGTTGATTGTACTTAATGTCACTGACCTGCAGGTGGCGGTGTGTATGGATTTGTGCCCCGCCTCTGAAAGTGTTAGAATAAAATGAGACTCAGGAACAAAAAATACTGACTTGAACAGTGCAGGGTGTGATCAGTACTCACTGGTGTAGGAAGATTGGGTGTCTCTGAAAGATTACAAGACAGATCAGAGTTATGTGAATAATTTTAGCGGTAGATGTTGTGATTAATGAGGCTGAATACAATGAACATCAGAAACAATCCACAAATATGAACTGGGAACTGGATTTTTGCAGCATTTTTGAGTTGATAAGACTGAGAAAAGGAAATTAGATGCTCAATACTTTCAGCTTTGCCGTTAAGACACGCCTCCCTGAGAACAGTCACCAGGCCATCAGGTTTCATCTTCAGATACTCAACCAGCTAGAGAGATTAAGACAACATTTCATTTTAGTACAGAAAAGCCCATCAGGTGCAGCATTACATAGTCGAAGATGAGTATGATTGAGGGCCTTTACCTGCCAGATTGTGTCAAACTTTGTTCCCTCTGGCATAAAGTATTTCCCTGATTTGTCTTGGATGATCTGATAGTGGTACACAGTTTTCCCGTATATCACAGAGAGAGCAAAAGTACCATGCTCCTCTCTGTCTCTAATTCTGAGAAACAAAAAACAAGTGTTGCTTAAAACTTGCACCTACACATTTGCCACCAACCCCTCAGAGGCAAATGGCACAGAAAAAGATAGAACAACTTGAACAACTTACAAAAACTTGCCGTCTGGTTGCACTCCCGAGTAAAGCCGCCTCTCACCTTCCTGGCGGGAAATGTTACCATGATACCAAGGCATCCTCTCATGGGCCGTTGTGGCGATCAGTTTCTCCAGCTGAGGAGCTTGACTGATGATAGCCTGCTCCATGGCCTCTCCCTGAGTAGAAAAACAGCCAAAGAAACAGACGCTGAACACATTTCGACTGATATAGACAGTCTACAAGTCACAAGCCAAAAAGGCTCAAAATTATTAATTTATTCCTTAGCAATACTATATGTAACCTGCAAAGCAAGATGTACTTCTGTCAGGTGAATGCAGAGAAGGAAAATACAACATTTCCCTTTGAAATGTAGTGGGGTAGAAGCAGACGGTAACAGAAAGTGGAAATGCTCGAGTAAAGTACACCCCGAAAATACAGTAAAGTACAGTACTGTTGAGAGTGCTATTGTAGAGGGAGTGCCATGATTTTTCTCGCTCCTTTCAGTCCCTGCTGGGGTCTACTCACATCTGGAGCTGGTTTGGCAGTTTAGGTAAAGCTCATCAGTTATAAAAGGCTACTGGTCTCAGTGTGTGACTGTCTGCAAATCATAAAACTGCAGGACTTTGGACTGAAGTGGCATGAAAAGGTCCAATTTTCTAAATCAGATGTTTTAGTGCATCTTTGGCTGTTTTCTCTGAAATGCTTCTCAGGGATGCTGCCTTAAGTTCAGATTTTAGTTTAGCTATATCTTTGAATGTGTGAAACTTGTAATTCAGCTGCTGTCATATGATCACATTAACACTTCTTCTTGCCAATTTTAGATAGTTTACTAGATTTACCAGTTTGCTTTCTTAAGTCCAGACCCTCTTTGCTGGTTAAAGGGTCAGTTCAGCCAAGTTACAATTTTTTTTTTCCTTGCTGTTTTCATTGGAGCTATTTTGCCTGAAGAAATAATCCCTATGAAAACTGACAGTGTGTTCTTAAGATTATGCAAAGAATGGGGACAATTTTTTTCTGGAAAGAGATGTTTCTAATTAATTTACCTCCTTTGAAACAGGATAGATGCAGAAAACTCATAGACAGTATACCTTAAAGCACAATTAACTGAATGCAATAGATCACATGAGGTAAGGGACAAAATGTGACTTTCTGTAACCGGGTTGAACCGTCTGTGGTGGAAGTATCATTACAACACTAAAGAAAAACCCATTATAAGCAAAAACATTACCAGTAAAATGTGCTTAAAATATGAAAAGTTTAAGAACTCCTTCTGCAGTAAAATGTCCTGTGACCGATGTGTTATTGCTGTTGTCAGATTGTTAAAACTGATGCAGTAATAAGTGAGCGAGCGTACGTCTACGAGCTGGCTGAGGTAAAAAGCTAACTGTAACAGATTTATATACAGCAGGGTAGTTTTGTTCCCAGGTTCCTGAGTGTCAAAAATCTGTTTTCATTTTGCGACTTTTTCTCTATTTTTCGTTTTGTTAAATATTGGATAATTTGACCTCTTCAGGGTTCAAATAGTTTGAACTGCAGACAACTCACAGATATCTTAAAAAAGCTGGGTACAACACCTAAATATGTATCAATGTGTTGTATTTTATAAGATTATTTTAAATGTTTTATTTGAACTTTTACTCTGTGTAGTTACTAGTAACTACATCTGTCAAAAAATGAAGTAAAACGCACAATACTTCCATCTGAGATGTAAAGACTGGGACATAAAATGGATTCACTCAAGAGAAATACATTCTACCACTCTACACGACCCTTCAGCAATCAAATGCATCTCTTGTGTTTATATAATTGATAATAGTACAGCTTATATTAACTCCTTAAACAGTAGAGTCTCATTTACTGTCAGAGGCTGCAAAATGAATATGTAACTGTTCCATGGCCTGAGCTGAGCCTCACCTCCAGGTTCCAGGTCTGCTTCACATACTCCCTCAGCATGTTATCTCTCAGGCTGTCAAACACGCCAGCCCGTATGGGTGTATCTGGGGACCGCAGACAGGGCTTCCTAAGGGTGGACACCAGCCCATCAGCGTCTTTGCTGTAGAACTCACAGAGCTCTGCTGGCCCACAGTGAGGCTTTCCCCCTCCCGCAATGCAATAAGTCCCATTGAGCTGCTTCTCTATGGAGTAATGGTGGAACTCCAGGTTCCACACAACAGACAGGACGTAGCCTCCCAGACTGCGGATGCACTGACGCAGCAAGAAGAGTCCGTCGGCCATCCCAGCCAGCTTAAGATACTGCTCGGCGTCTGAGCGACTGATGCTGCCGTAGAAGAAAGGCAACTCAGCCGCCGGGTCAATGGACATGGTGAGGCCCAGGAGAGATGAGCTGGACTGATGTGTAGTTCTGGATTTAAATGGTGGAAAGGAACTAGAGAGAGACAGAAGGTGAAAAATTGTAATATCTTCACAAAGCTTTTAGGGAAATGCAGGTTCAGTTGCCCGATGAGCAAGTAGTACACTGAAATATGTAAGTGAAGTCTGTGATCTCTGGCCTTCCAGCCCTTAAGCCCTTACCTTCCCTCCACTCTCTGTTCAATCAGTCTTAATTTCTCATATAGTAAAATACATAAAAGTTATGAAAATACAATTTGAGGATGGACAAATAGATGTGCAATGCTACATTTTTCCTCTAAAAAGGAGGAGAACACATCATGCTGAGAGCCTCACCTCCTCTTTTTCTCCTCTAAGTTACAGCCAAAGAAAGGATATGCACAGGAATGCCAGTTCTACACAGACAACCTGTGAGGGGCCATATGTCTGAACAAGAAATTTCGAAAGAAGCACCCACACTTTGAGACTACGTACAGCTTGCAGATTGACAAAGTGGTGATAGAAGCCACAACAGGAAGTTGCAGTCCGCCCTCACAGCCTTCTTTCTCCAGTTTCTTGTTCTTCCGTTGAGCAGGTGCTTTTTTGGTTCTAGATCATTCCTTCTGCTTTAGAAACTCAAGTTTGTAAATTTTCCCGTAAAGGGAGGAAAACTTTTTGTTGTTGCTTATTTTAACTTATTACATCTTTAAAAACAACTCCTACATGCACAAGGTGAAGTACTTGTAAGAAATTCGATCAGTTTTAGTAAAGGTGTCTGAGTTGCAGTGACGACATAAAGATAAGATCAAAATCAGGCTGATTTTTGCCTGCAGGTTAGACGGTTTTGTGACAGCAGACGGAAAATGTTTGTTGGAGTTTTTTCTTCTTCTTTTTTCTTACAGAGATCATAACACGTAGGCAGAACATGCAAAAAGAGGTTAGCGGAATACGTAAAAGTGCTTTTGCATTTACATTTATCACATCAAACTGCAAAGAAATAAGAAGACAATAAAGAGACAAGCCAGGCTTTTCTGTTGCTGTTTTTATCTTAAATAGCAACAATCAAAGGTTCTTTAAAAAAAAAAAAGAAAGATAGAGCCATATCGACCAGAGTATGTTGAACACTAATCAGTCAGTTATGCTACCCTTAAACAATTACTTTTTATTCTTCTAAAGTCACACAGTTTAGCATCACAGAGAAAGTGTAAAAACCTCAACTTTCCGGCACATATCTGTGTAGCTGCCCTCAAGCAAAGTGGACAGCTGAGCAGAAACACATGCCACAAGCTGTGAGATTGTGGTCTGTCCCCTTCTCACCACAACAAAGACCTTCAAACCTTTATGGGGTGGACAAACGGAAAGGAAACAAGCTGTGATACAGAGCCTGAAAGCCTCATATTCTGCACCAAAACCTATTTTTATGTGCTGTTTCTTCCAAAATTTCGAAAGATGAGGGTTTAAAATTACATTGATATAAACTATCAAGCATCAGCAACTTAATATACTTCAAGTATAACAAGATTGAGAGTCTGCAGCAATGCTAGCAGCTCTGTAATTAATTGATTAATCAATCAAGTCATTTAAAGTGCCAACTTCTGCTGGTGCCAGCTTCTCAAATGTGAACATCTGCTTTTTCTGTTTAATAGGAGTATACATCAAATTTCACTCACTCTGAGATTGTTGTTAGGACAAAACATACAAGTTAAAGACATCAGCTAAAAACTCCAGGAAACTGTGACTGCACTTTTTAAACTATTGTCTGATATTTTATAGACTGAACAGTTCATCTACAGATAATCAAAAATGAAAATTTGTCATTTCATTTTGAATCCCCCATTGATTTTCTGGTGTGATTTAACTTTGTGCAATAATATACTCCAATTAACACAACAAAAAGAGATATGAATGATTTTCTTCAACAGTTTCCATCATTTGTCTTTTCTCTCTTATCTAAATACAAACACTGAACAACAAAAATATGTCCATCATGAAATTTTCTGTTGATTCCAAAATAATCACCACCTTCTGGGATATTACATTAATGGATTTAAACTGAAGGAGAAAGTAAATTTAATTACAAAACAACAAACCTTGCTATGACAAGACTATTAGCCACATTGCTGTAATTTATGACAGGACCAAACCAGGCAAAACTTTCAGTTTTCCAACAAGACATCAAAACCTTCAGCTTCACAGCAGCCAAGTATTTGCTCAGCGCATGTTCTTGTCAAAATACAATGATCTTTATGGCTTTTCTTCTTTACATGTACATTATGGACCACAAAAGCAAAGGGCAGAGAAGGGTAACCCCAACCTGAACCTAAACCCTGGGACTGTCTTCATAGAAGTATACTTTGAAGACAGAAAATTGCTTAATTCTGTGTATAAATCCTTAATACACATAAAACATAATTTTGTAAATAACGTGTTGCAGAGTAAGTAGATAGTGACTCAGTTAGCGGTGGAAATAGTCCTATGAGTCACTGTGAAGGAGTACATAAAAGACACTTGCCAAAACCTACAGACCCGAGTGCTTGTTTTCCACAGAGAGGGTGAGTTTTTTCTGGCATGATTCAGATCCTCAGAGACACCTCAGGCGCAAAGTTAATGTAATTAAAGACAACTCAAAACCCGGTTGTGATTGTCATCTGGTCAGATTGTTCAATTTTGGAGAGATGAGGCTAATCCAAGGCAATTAATCCTGATGTCAGTGATGGGAAGGTTTTGTAAAGCATGAAGAGCTGAGTGAAGCCAAACACAGGAAGAGGTAATACAATCCTCATGATAAAACAACAACAACAAAAAACTCTGCAAATGACAATACATGGCACACAACTTTCTTATTCAGCAATATAGTGTTGTGATAAAACAATAAATTCAGAGTGTAGTACTATAAAGCTCCAAAGGGATGATGTATTTTCGTAGACTAATCTGGAAGTTAGCATCGGCCTGGTTCCTTCAACAAAAAGCCAACATGATCTTTCCACTGGGTTTAGGACTGCTGCAGCAAATAAGCTTTGTGGCAAACAAAAGTTTAGGATGATTACACTTTTTCTTTTTCAGATAATCATCACAATAAAATATCACTATTACAATTCAAAGGAGGACTAGTGTTTAGTTGTTCGGCATGATTGTGTTTAACGTCCCCGACAATCTCTTCGTCTCTTTTGTCCTTCTGTTGGCAATCATCTTTTAAAAGGCGTGTGAAAGCTTCTAAAAAAACACGAGAGCCTATTTACTGACACATGTAATGTTGTAAAGCAAAACATGACGGTCTCAAAAACTTGTGCTAACCACAGACCTTATATATCAAGCACCAAAAACCCCCCCACTGATGTCAAGATGAGGGGACTAGAAGTTTCAACACTATTTTATTATTCTTATTAAGTTTTTGGACTCATTCCTGTGACACTCTGTTAAATAGTCACACAGGAGTTTTCAAATCATTTATGCTTACCTTACACCAAACGACGTTTCAAGCGATTTCACAAATTACACACAAATTTCCAAAGTCAGAAAAAAACCATTAAAATTTTGCTACGGTTGAAGTGCGATCCTGTGATCTCGGTCTTTTAGTGTAAGACGGTCATTACTTTAGTATTTACTTTACTTGAAGTAAATGAAAAAGCAGCTGGAAGATTCACCCTATGCAGATTATGAACGACTGTTCAAAAAATTCATTGCAATCCATTTAGTCTTGTCGAAATATTTTAGTCTTATTGACAACAGCTAGCTTGTTTTGCCACAACATGGTTAAAATAACTGCTTTGAAGAAAAACATGTTTTACATTTATGGAATTCTAAAATCCCACAAGGATTACCGTAGTTAAATATTCATTAAAAAAACGACATCACTATCTTTACACATTTACTAGGCCTATAACATGACATCAAAAAATCTTGAAATTTTCAGGTCAGTAATGTGTTATTGTAACGTCAACGTCAGGCTGCCACGATCAACTAAGAGTCATGCAAATAATAACCTGTGTGCTTAACAAATAGCAGAGCCCTTCCAACAGTGTTAAGATTAAGCAACTCATTTGTGTCTAGCTCATTTTTCAGCCATATATGTAAACC
>JAQLOL010000020.1:10447185-10458302 GCA_029783665.1 Naso thynnoides | reverse complement strand
ATTTCTTTGCCGTGTGTGTGTGTGGTGTGTGTGTGTGTGTGTGAGAGAGAGAGAGAGAGAGAGAGAGAGAGAGTGCGCGCGCCGGTGAAGGGATGATGTGGCCGACAGCAGACATCAGGTATAATGGCCTGAGGCTGCGGTAACCTGCGGCTTCTCATGGAAAAGATCCGTGCAGCATCCTGTAGAGTTTGAATTATGAATTGTAGGGTTAGATAGATCTTTATTGTCATTGTCCCCGGGTAGGTTACAACGAAATTAAATTATACCTCCATAATGTTTATGTTTAAATTTGTTTTTTGATTGACGGATGTTACACAGATGATGTCATTAGCTCTAGGACTTGTATGCATATGTCTGATGCACAAGTAGGCCTAATATATCCCTTTGATCAACAGACATTGCAGAAATCTGCTGGTTTTTAATTTATTTTTTAATTTTGTTGTCTTGTTTGTTATGATAGATGCATTCTTGACCTTTGTGCAGCATCGTTGTTATTTTTTTCATACTGTCTTTTACCTAAACATATCCTCTTCTAGCAGATACTGTAATTTCTGTCATACACATGTCATTTGCATTTTGACATTGGCAGCAAACATATCATGAGTTTAGTCTCTCAGTTTTTTTTTTTCAATTTGCATAATCAAACTTTTTCTCCACCTCAGCCCATCTGCTGATAACTGGTTCCAAATCTAAAATCTGTCAGCTTCTGTATGGAACCCTGTGGCATCATTTTATGCAGGGCCTGCCATTACTGTGGCACTGAAAGTTGAGCTGGTAGGCCACCTTGACTTAATGAGTGCTGATAATGATAGCAGATACATTGAGTATCATGACATTGATTTTTAAAAAAGGCATTTTATGTTGATTGGTATCCAAGGTGATTAACAAACTCTAAAAGCTTAAGAGGGTTGATAAATAGGATAAGAGCTAAAGCAGTAAGGTGGTCAATCACTTACTTGTTGGAATGAAAAGTAATTGGCAGATGTTTGACACCAATTTAAGACATTTCAGGCAAAAAAAAGCCCAACATCCATTATTCCATTCCGTAATATGTGAGGATTTGTGCCTTTTCATTGTCTTATGTAAGAGTAAACTGAGTAGATATTTTTGCCGCTTTGGACTGCTGGCATTCCTAAAGAAGATTAAAAAAAAAAATGCAGAGAAATGAATATGATAAAAGACAGAAAGAGAAAACCTTCCACTACCATCTGTGCTCTGTTCCCAGTGCTGTTGGCTGACTGACTTCATGTCGAGTCAGCTCTCTCTCTCACTAAATATTGTTTCAGACTCGAGAGGCACATTTTCAGAGCGAAGGGAGCACATCCGAGGTTCTCCGGCCTGTTTATGTTCCCACTTTTCATCTGCACGCTGTTTATTTGGGGAAATTGAGAAAGGAATGCCTGCCTCTTTCTCTTTCTGTCTTTGTGGCAGACAGAGTGAATTAGAGTTTAGTCTGAGAAAAATCCTCCAATTCTTCTGTCTTATTTCTATCACCTGTTCAGAATTTCATGTGGAGATGTGTGTGAATCCAGACATCTATTTATTTTAGTTTTTTTCTTCCAGTGAGCGAGTAATTGTTGCTGAGGCAATCTGAGATGCTGCATCTGACTGGTGACATTCATCCTGTGGTCTGCTTGATCCCACAGCCTCATAGTCTCATTAGAAAGGAGAAGCCGCACCGTTGGTTTAATGAAATAGTAAACTGTATTTAAAGCTGATTCATGAGCTACTCCCTGATCAAAGTCGACAATATGAGTGTGTGTGTGTGTGTGTATGTGTGTGTGTGTGTATGGGGGGTGGGGGGGTGCCAGACTACAGGCTAAGCAAGGGGACATTTAGCATCTGTTTGCTCCACACAGACATTACTTTGAGCCGGTCATATGGCTTTGATTAGCATGCTAGTTTTCAGATAGCTCCACTCTCCCTGGCAACGGCTATAGACAAGGACAGCATAGTTAGCTGAAGTCTTACAAAGAAAAAAAAAACTCACTGTGCAAAAAACCTCACTGTACATCCCTCTCACCACATGAAAAAGCACCAGTCAACACCTAATAATAATTGAAAAAAAGAAAAAAAATGACGTGTCAAAATGCTTCTGGGTCCACTCGCTTGATTACATTGCACATTTGGCCCACCCTTAAATTCCCACCTAATTATTCTAAGCGGTCCAACTTTTCTCTCTCTTGTTAACAACGACCCCTTTCTTCTCCCCTCCCTCTTTTCTCTGTTGCAAATTGTGACTGCATTGGAAATTGCGTGGCCTGTCTGCAGCTCGGACCACTTTCTCTTTTGGCCGTGATTGCAGCTATATGCTCGATATTCGCAGCTAATCCAAGCAAAACACGGAGTCGAGAGTCAGCATATGTGCTCGCTTGGCCTGCCGACAAACATAAGTTTTTTATTTCGCCAGAAATGATACAGCCCAGAGGGAAAGTTTTGCACAACAGACCACGGAAGATGTACGACACCATCACCTCTGTGAGACAGCTTGCTCTTAATTTAACCGCATTTCTGTGTGGTTTATAATGGAGTAATAATTTACGGAGAAGGCAGTGCATGCATGCTGCTGTAGGGATCTTTTGAAGGCTGTCCACAAATCTTTCTAAGCAGCTTTGCTTAAAAAGCACCAAGGGACAGCACTGGGGGGTCGAGTCCCTCCCTCTCTTTCTTGTTTGAATAAACAAGAGGAGAGTTAGTAGTAATGAAAAGCACTTGATATCAAGCTGCAAGTTTAATAACCCCACAATAAATCGAGAGCGATTGCAGAAGAAGTAATGAAAATGGAGGGGAGTTAGGCTTGTGCAGGAAATGACTGGGAGAAAGCCTGAGGGAGGGGAAGAGAGAAAAGACTTTCAGTTGTTGCACATATGAGGGAAGCTGCAACAGTACAAAGACCCCTTAGTGTTTTTTAAGCAAGTACCTTCCCATTGCTGTTTAAAATAAAATGAGAGACACATTAGGTCTCTTTCATTCCTTCATACTCAGTTGAGAGTATTAACACTCAAGAATGGCTCTCCCAGCTGGCTTGAACAACTTACACTCCGCTGTCTCTCTTTCATTCCCCTCGGGCTTTGCGCCCCTTTTTTTTCCTCCTTCTCCTCTTTTCAGGAGGCAACTTGTTCCCCCTGTTCTCGTCACCAAAAGGTTTCCCATCTGCTTCCGATTACCTTTGGCTGCAGTTGGTTAGCCGCCAGCCATCTGGGCCAGTGTGGTGTCTCCGCTCTTCTCTCCCCAGACGGCACTGAGGGAGGGACAGAGAGGAGGGAGGCAGGGGAAGCTGGGACGAGAGTGAACTGGGTGGGCAGACTTTACTGGAGAATAGCAAGGGTTGGGTTTTAGCTGACAGTGCAATCTGTAGACAGGAAACTCAAGTCAAAGAGAAGGGCACCCATGAAGACGTGACTCCCTATCCTGGCCCTGGTCCATTTTTGTAATGGGTACTGTAGGTCTGAGGAAGTCATTTTCCATTGGTATTATAGAGCAGACTCCCTCTTATGAATAAGTAAAAGACAAACTCAAATGGTGTAATGTTCAATTAAAGTGGAACTTTGGGTTTATGTGTAGCACAGGACATTTAAATTAGTAGTGTGGAAATTGAACAAGGGACCCAAGGTTTTCACCTGTGATGTCTGGTTGGCTGAACTGTTCACCTCCAAATGATCATCAGGTGCTTTCATTACAAACTGCACTCTTTATGCAGCAGTTCAAAAAGAAAGGAGCAATGTGCCAATGTTAATCAATATTTTTTTCTTGCGTCGGGAAACAAATAAATGTCAGCTGATGGAGAAAAACTTAAAGTTTAGTTGACATTGTGAGATACTATGTGGATGATACTCAACTTTTTGTCCAAAGACAGCCAGGTCCCACTAATGTGTCTCATATTATGTCTGGCCCTGCTGAAAGTAAGAACTTGATGTCCAAAAATATCTTCCTATTAGAGCCACAATATGTAACTTGACCACAACCCGCAGCTTTGAAAATGAAACTTAACGATGCACATTAATATGGCACACAAAACAGCAATTTAGTAAAACTGGGTCGTATTTTACGGAGAAAATGTCCTCAGGTTTTTACTCTGATGTCCTATGATGACTCTGTCTGCAGCGTTTTATTAAGCTTAGCTGTCCCCAACATCTATGCTGCAGCTGCAGCTTCGGTCTGCAGGCAGCCCACATGTTGCTTTCAGGAATCTCTGTGTATCACAGGCAGGTTGAGGCAGAGCAGTCTTAGGACATCAAAGGGAAGACCAGAGGACTTTTTTTTTTTTTAATTCCACCCGGTTTTGCTAAAATTGCTGTTTTCTGCGACACATTAACGTGCATCGTTAAGTTGTATTTTTGAAGCCACGGGTTGAAGTCACATATTGTTGATTTAAATGACCTATCAGCAGTCTAATAATTGAATCTGTTTTAAATAATTTAAAGTGACGGTGTTCTGTTTTGTTCAACTAAAACATTTGTCTGAGATTAGGTCATGTTCTCATTCTCTGATCCAGAGAAGTTGGTTCATCCATGTATCTCCTTTAAACTTGATTTTTGTAGCAAATTTAAAATGTCATGCTCAATATATTCTAGTCACATGGCTTACAGTGCACTACCCTTTATGTCAGGTGTAAACAAGCTACATATAGGCACTCATACCATCCGCTGCTAGCCAAGACGCCGGCCAATTAGTAAGCTGTACAGTCAGGCAGCCAGCCAGCAAGTCACTCAGCCATACAACCAACCTCCCCAGTCAGCCAGCTTAGCAGTGATGGCAACCTGCTGCTCCTCTCAAATTGGCTCATTTTACCCCTAGAGCCTCTGACATAATACCCACTTCAAGCCCTGTTTGGGCATTAAGCGCAGCTTTTTACAAGATCAATGGCTTTCTTTGTGTTTGAACTCTTTCCGGTGGGCAGGCGGCTTAAAGAGTGGGGCCTCAGGGGCCCCAGGTTGGGACCTGCTGTTGTCTCTGGTCATCTGAATGAAAGACAGGGTGTTTGCCCTTCACCAAAGCCAAGATTGATTAGCTGAGGGAACAATGGAGGACTGGGCGGTCCTTCACTGGACGCTGAATATGAACTGGGTAGATTTGTCTTGTTCGACTGGGAATGCCATGGGTCAGAGAGATCTCATGCTCTCTCTCTCTCTCTCTTTCTCTCTCTCTCTCTCTCTCTCTCTCTCTCTCTCTCAGTCTTGTTCCACTGTGTCTCCCTTGTTCCTCCCACCTTACTGAGCCTAAATCTGTCTCTCCTCCCTTTTCACTTCCTTTCCTGGCCTTCCTCTTCCTCACTGAACCATTCTGTTCTGCAGGGCTGAAGAGAGGAGCCTAAACCCACTGCTGCTGAGCTTCTTGGGAGGCTTTTTTTACTTCTAAGAGGTCTTGCCTAGGATCCGTCACCACTTGCTGATCAGCTCACTGTCAAGGCTGCTGTGTCTGTCTGAACTCACAGATCTTCCTGCAGCAATGGCCCAACAAAGTGCTGAGCTGTCCCACTGCTAGGTGACGGGGCATCCGACAGGGCAGAAGACATGTTGGGACAGAGGCCCGGGGACCACCGCACTGAATTTTGTTACTATAGCAACTACTGTAGTAACCATGGAAACGCTATGGAGGACTGGTCTGGTCTGCACCGTCATCATCGTCATGGTTGCCACCAAGGTCGAAGGAGGTCACAGACATGAGCTTGCTAAGTCACAAGGTTAGAGAAGGCAGTTATGATCAAGTTTCCGCCTGTAACTCAGAACATTAACTCTAGCTAACTTAGCCCGCTGATCATAATGCAGTAACATTTCTGTAAACTCTATTATTTATAACTATTAAGAAACAATTTGTAGCCATAAACAAAACATGTCAATTGATATAACATTGCCCATAATTGTGTAATGCAACTAGAGATAATAGTGTCAATGAAATGGCCCATGGGAGATTAATTTATATTGTCAATTCAGTTCAATTCAATTCAATTCAATTAAATTCAATTCAATTCAATTCAATTCAATTCAATTCAATTCAACTTTACATAAAATATTACAATCTAAAATAAATTGTACAAGACCCCAATATAAATTTGAGAGGGTCACAGGATGTTTTTCTTTAACTTCTGTAAAATCTTTGTATTTTTTCCTTTAAACAAGCATGAAAAAAGCCTCAAGAATGAGTTTGAAGTCATTTTTCTGTGGCACAGCCTTTTCTGTTTATTAAAATATGGGTTGGTTGAAATAGAGGCTCTTAGAAAATGAAAGTCTCTGTTGGCATCATATGCGTCTGGTCTTGTGTTTACACCTGATCTCCCACCTGGCGATGCAGGTCTTCTCGTTATTTAAGACTTTGCATTTCACTCAGCTGGTGAGTCTCACTTTTGTTTTACAGCCTCCCTGACCTTCAGCATCGCACCTGACTCAACACCTCAGCTCATTTCATGCTGAGGCTTGAAACCCCACACCATGCACGCCTAGAGCACACCGCCTCCAGGGCTTCAATCAAAATCCAGGACACATTATGTTAATAAGGAAACATGTTTATTTCAACATTGAGATAATTACAAAATAAATTTCTCTTTAGACATGTGCAACTACAGTATATTTCAACAATTCACAGGCGCCCTCTCAGGGGCAGCAGACGACTGATGCTGCAGACTCTCACTGACAGCAGCTGGTGTCGCACGTCTTCCCTTTGCAAACGCAGCCAGAGGCGCACTTGCTGCAGCTGGATGGGCAGCATGAGCAGCAGCCTGCAAGGACAAACAGTCACCATCAGTCAGACATTGTCTACTCTTGAGAAAAAACAAGGGGGGAGAGCTAATCCATGTTTCCCCATGCTTAATATAGACATTAAAGATCTATTTGCAAAGATAGCTGGTTGTTTGATTCCTTCATGTTCAATTATCTCTCATTTTTGGGTAAAGAAGAATGACATGATGCACAGTTTTCTATCTGATGACATTAAAGCCACCAAATTTTAGGCTGTGCAATAATTTAGTTCGCCTAAAAGGCTGCTAGAGGATTATTAAATTACAGGCTGTAGGCTATGTGATGGATTGGGGGTAAAGAAAAAGTAAGCAGTCATTCAGACTGGATTCAAATGAATAAAGCAACAGTTTAGTCGGCATGTTATTATTGAGTGCAAAGATGTTTTCTTACTCTTCTGGCAGCAGGGGCAGTTTTTGCAGGAGCAGGATCCTGAGCAGCTGCACTTTCCACCTGGAGAGGAGAGCACATTCGTCCAGATCAGTTTCACATTTTCTGCTCATCATGACAAATAGTCTAATAACACACAGTCAATGCGAGACATAATTGTTTATCAAAGGACACTTACTCTTTGAGCAATCACAAGGATCCATTGTTGTTGTTGTTGTTGTTGCTGTCAAAGCTTCTTCTTGAGGAGGCAGATGTTTCTCTCAGCTGTGTTCTTGACGTGCTCTTGCAGTGAAGGGGCGGCTCTTTTATACAGTTCTGGGAACAACAGCGCCGGGTGCAAAATGCGCATGTCATTCTGCACTCAGGCACGTCGTAGACGATTACAAAGAGGTTTGTGCACACGACATGTGGGTTCACTGCCCGTGAGCGGGAACAGAGATTCCCAGACGAAGACAGGTCAGCGTGCCGTCTGAAAATTACATAAACCCCCCCAGACCCCATTCTCCCCCCGGGTGTAAACACTGGGTTTATGATATTCACACTGAGAAAAACACTATAGGCTGTGGCATGAGAAAGAACATAGGTAGCCTAGGTAACGTTGTTCGGGTAGAGACACCAAATGCAACATCTGTCTTCCGTCAGATTAGACTGTCAGCAATGATAACCTCTGGGCTATGTGGGAGGAAATGACATGTTCACGTGGGAATGTACAGTGTGAGCACATACTGCGTTTGCACGGTAACGAGTCATCATAGTTTGTGGTTTACGGAATGAAAGGAGAAGCGCGAGAAACGCTTAGTCAAGGGGCGTTCACGGGTCATTAAAGTCAAGTAAAAATGAATCCTGTCAGAAGAGCTGTCGGGTGGGGGTGTTATATCGAAAGCAGTGGAGTTAGGAATTTATCCGCTTAATGAAAGCGGAGACGAACCCTGGTGTCAGAGAAAAAAGCCACCTAATGAACTAGTAACTGACAACCATTTCTAAATAAGAAGCTGTGCAAGTATCGTTTGTCGTCATTTTATTATTAGGACCGTTATTTTCACATATTTTGTTTGAATAATCAGAATAAAAGAAGAGTTGTAGGCTATAATTGACTATATAAGCTGTATACTGTTGCGTCTACCTCAGCCTTCACTGTCTAAGGCCTACTAGTGGGCTATGTGCGGTAGAGTATGAGGCTTAGGCTTGTATATTAGCATTAACCTACTCATACATAATAGACAAAAATGATAAGCAGCACATGTGCTCTTATTTAAGTAGTATAATCTAAAGGCCCAAATGAATTACACTGAACTGGATGACCGTTTTTTCCTTTTCCATTCTTCAGTGGGCCAAGCGTATTTCATTCTTCCTGATGACTTGTCATATTTTCGGAAGCCTCATTTCAAAATGTAAATAGCTACCAATAGGCTTCCAAGCTGTTATTCATCTACCATTTGATCTTTAGGGGCTTGATTAATTTATGATGAAACTACTTCCTGCTCACTAAAAACTTTATCAGTCGGTCATTTTGTCTCCATCAAAATGTCAAAGTCATGCGGAGGTTCCACAATCCGAGAAAACATTTCAGCAGCTGGGCTCATGAGGACGGTTTTCTCGCGTCAGCTCATGTAAACAGTCATTCTTCTGTGTTATTTCTCAATGTTTTTGTTTGTTGTGCGCACGGTACAAACAAACTCTGTGTCGCCTGCTCCTCTCGCTGCTTTGCACGCGGCCGCTTCACCGAGCGCCGCTTCACCGAGCGCTCGTGAGCAAAGCGGAGCCAATGGGCTTTTGAAATATGCTGCCTTTACGTGCCGTGTGTTGTCGGAAATATCAATTTTGGAGCCGAGCACATGATCATTGCGACTTTTTTTCTGTATGCTACTCCGGCCATACAAAATGATTGCCAATCAATTATGTGTAAAGATGATCGTTATTTTACGATGAAACAGAAATCTGACTTCTACGTTAGGCAACTCTGTGTTTGTTTTGAACTCTACGGAAACAGTTTAGCAGGCCTAAGCGTGCTCACTTCAGCAGTGAACACTACTGTACTCTTATGTGAATGATTTGTTTGCCTTGTCTGATGATGTTTGTTCGCTACGGTTATCTAACTTTAGCCTACACGCGTGGGTAGACCTCGCTGTTTTCATTGGGTACCCGAATGTAGGAGCTTCTGCTGGGAGCCTGAAGGCAACACTGCTCTTTTTTGCGCTCGCCACCTTCTGGCTGTATTTTTCCTACACACGTGATGGTGTGAGCTGCGCCACGTTTGTATACAACGAGCTGAGTAATTACGGGACGTGGCCAATAAAAACAAGTGTAATGGGTGAATTTAGAAATTTTAGAGCCGAGTGCAACTTTTCAAAAAGTAGTTCGATGTAGCTTTGATACGCAGCCAATATTCACAACACATAAATCACATTCGACATGGTAACATTAAATGTGGTTGACAGAAATATAAAATATATTCATTGTATTACACAGGCTTATTGTAGGCTCCATTATTGATGCTAATGTTTTGCCAAATAGCTGATATTAGACAAAGACACATAGGTTTACAGTAACCACTGGGGTCAGGCACATTTCCTGTTGTGTAAGTAGTGCTTAAACTGTAGAGCTTAATTTCAAATATAAAATGAGATCCTAAATTTTCCAGTGATACTAAATTAAACCAAGAAGAGAATTAGTGACAGACATGCAAAAATCACCAATGGGCTATACAACAGTTAAAAGATAGTCTACCCTTGAATTTTGAAATTTTCTGAATTACATTTATATAATATGGGATGCTGTGTTGAGAAACTGTGTCCAACTTTGAGGATGAATAAGGAGAAAAACAAATCTGTCATTTCTGATGGCACAATCAGGTATTTAATTTTCGTAAAGAGACACAATTAGTCTACATATGATGTGAATCTCTATCGGCTAGAGTAAAAATCTCACTAATTATTTAATTATTACAATGAATTCTTCAAACATGATGTTATGAATTAAATATTTAAGTATTGTATTCATAATAAATGAAAAAAAAAAACTTGATCATAAAGGCACAAATTTGCCCTTAATTTTTGCTGAGCATTTTGAGTCACTACTGAATCAAAGCCACATATTAAAATGTCTTAATCAACCATGTGGGCCTCATACTGAATGCTTAATTAATGCTTGAAACACATCAGATACTTCATTTTGATTTGGTAGTAGCTCAAAATACCATTTCTAAATGTCCAAATGAAATCGAAACTAGAGATGACAACAATGAAAAACAGGCAAACATCTTAGATAGGAGAAAGACATGAGAACACTGCACACTGCACAGAAAGGTGCTGTTTGTTTAGAAAACTCTAGAGGGAGACATTTCTGCATTTAACATATGAAGAAAAAGCTTCTATGGGAGAGTTTCGACTGTTCTGTCATGCTTCAGCTCACCATATCAGATTTTTTTGCATTTCAGCCGCACATTTTGTTCAAGTATTTTGTAACATCTGTTAAACTATTATTTTTTTTCATGTGAAGTAGCTCAGCTATGAATGGAAGCAATGAGTGTCATCATAAGTGACAACATTTTAACTTATTTTAACATTTCTAAGTTGGAGGGAGAAGTAAAAAAAATACCAAACGTTCATGTGGAAGTTACACGTCCAGACCATTTTGCACTTTTACTTTGAAATAGCGCTAACCCCACACACACCCACATACACACACAAAACATCAACACATGTAAAACATTAAAACACATAAAATGTTTCCCCTAGTAACTATTTATTGAACTGCAAAGTGCATTAGAGATACTTGTGTAGATTTACATGAAGCATTTTAAGGTATAATTTAATTTAATTTAATTTAAACAAAAAAAACAAAACAAGAGTAGCTAAAGAAAAAGTTGTCATCCACTGTTTCTTGCCAGGTGACAGTGCGCAGATCAGATGCCTGTAAGATGTGAAACAATGTAAGTGAAGACACAGTCATGACACACAAGGCAGGTCTAGTGAAATGTTTTATGATCATGAGGTG
>JAQLOL010000020.1:10432221-10447085 GCA_029783665.1 Naso thynnoides | reverse complement strand
CTGAATTTAATATTTATGCTTTTATTGCTGTACAATTACCTGATAGTAATATAATAATATACATATAACTTTGTGTTTTTGTTACACTATGGTGCATTCCATTTAACCTGTGAATCAGAATTTCCATTTTCAAAGTTGATAAATTTTAACTGGAGCCTCAGTCCCGATTTCAGGCTTTGAAAGTCAGGAGAACCTCATGATCCATGCTCCATGATTCAGTAAAAAAAGTCTTGAACAGAAGAAAATATTGAATCAGAGACTCTGTAAGCAAAGAACAAGTTAATAAAATAATGAATTTACTCGACATTCTGTGCCACTTTTTAGTATTTAACTCATTGTTACTTTTTGAAGTTTTGTGCTTTAGACCAAACAGAAATGTATTTGTTAAGCAGAGCTGGATTATTAAATGTTGTCCCTGCAGTGTTTAGACTGAACTGTCACCACAGTAATGTGTCAGAGCAGCTTTGTAATTCTGTCAGATTTCTTTTTGGCAGCTTTACAAGTATGACAAGTCCATGCATCAAAACATGTTCAGGTGTCTCTGAGACTGAGAAAAGTTAAACTTCTGGTAAGGGGCCTCAACGTCTCCAACATATCTACTGTAAAGTTGCGGTAATCCAATGCCATAATTACCTTATAGTAATTCAGTAGTAATTATAGAAATGTGTGTGGTTACCCTCTCCCGCTATAAAAAACAGAGCAGTGTCAGACTGGTGTCCCACCCTAGTCTGCAGCACATCTAAAGCCAGGTTGCGTAACATGGGTTGACCTTTTCAAACCAATCCAAAATTCAGTGTGAAAAGAGTCTCAGAGACCTGCGCTGGAATTAAACACACTGTTAACATCACAGACCTTATGGTTTGAGGTCTTTATGTGTAGTGGGAAAACATCATTGGTTTATTGTCTGTGATCCTGGCTGTATACTGCGGCTTGCTATAATTATTTTCAGTCTTTGAGAACAAGAGTTCTTTAATGTGTTTTACAATGGAGGCGCCCAGAGTCAAGTCTGCTTTTCATTTCAGTTGAAAAAAAAAGAAAGAAAGAAAGAAACTTCTGAGTGCTACCCATGTTTACAAAGTCAGAGTCAATACCCTTTTTTAATTGGTGTTTCATTTGAGTGTCTGATCATAGATTAATTGTAATTTAAGGATCAACATGTGTGCCAATCTGTTTTTGATTCAGATGCACAGTGCTCCGATGAGACAAGGTTGGGTAAAATGAGCTGTAGAGACAGTCTCAGGTCTGAGCTGACTGTCTGACTAACTGAGGCACACTCCAGGCCTGCAGGTCTAGGCGGCTGAACTTGAACTCTGCTTCCACAAATCATGTTCGCTGTGGCACAGACACGTGCCCGCTCCCCTCACTTCTCACCGCACAGCCCCCCTGTCTCTCTCTCTCTCACACACACACACACACACACACACACACACACACACACACTGAAGAAGCTGGAGTGACTGAAGGCAAAGACATAAAATCCCACAGTGACCATGTCTCGTCATCCAGAACAAGGCTGTGATTGTGTATTTCCTAAACTTAACCTCTGACCCCTCACAGCCATCTGTCTCCAATAGTCTGCCACGCTGCTTCTATTAAGTAACCTGCCCCTCAAATCCTGACGTGGCTCATTCCCTCAGAGACTTCGCTCTCCACAGGTACACACAACTCTGTCGTTAAAGCTGCATTAATTAATTTTATATGTGAACAGTTTCTGGAATATCTAAGTGTCGGGTAAAAAGAGTTTCATTATGATGAACCCACAGAGAATTATTGTCCAATTCTGAAGTTTGTCTCTGCTCTATGGAGCATTTTAGCGTTTTCTTTTAGCTTTTTGTTTTGATTCCACAGCTCTGCTCTCATCAACCTTGTTTCCAGCCACAGCAGAGAGCTGGGGTTTTTTTTTTAACAAAAAGTTATGAAAAACATGACTTGCCTTGCACCAGACAGCAGGCAGACCGTGTTAACTACTAGCAAGTGAACATAGTACACCATTTAGCAGCTAAACAGCCCCTTTTTTCTTGGGACTTGTTAAAAAACAAAAATAGCTTAAGGGAAAGTGAATGTTGAGCTTATATTCATCAAGTTGACAGAAAGGCGACGCCAAATGAAAACATGTTGCTTTGTTTCTTCAGGATGTGTTGATAAGCCATTTGCTCTATGAGCTGATGATATATAAATATGGTGATTTTCAGCTTGTTCAGTCGTACACAGGTGTCCAAAAAACATGCAGCTTTAACAGGAAGTCATCACAGTTAAGTAGATCTTCCTGGATTTCACACTTTCACAATGAAATGGTTATGTATGCCGTGCAAGAACAAAAATCAGACGTCTGTATTATGGCTACATCTAAATGCTGTGTTGGAATTTGTGCTGTTCACCTAATGGAAGGAGCAGCGTTAAAGACACCAACAACAAAGAAAGTTTTGCAAAATTTTACAGATTTTTAGCTGGCACTGCGAGTTCATTTGTGCCATTTTGTCATTCAGAATATATAAATAACGCAAATATTTGCAAATAACTGTTTTGTTTTTATGATATCCTCTCCCTCCTTCTGTTCTTTCCCTTTTTTGTTTCTCTTCCTCTCCTTTGAACTCGAATCTAGTCCAGGCCTCAACTAATGTGAGCTTGAAAGAACTTAGATAAACTTAGGCACATGTCTGCATCCATGGTCGAAGTCTTATTTCTGCTTATGTTACAGAATATACATGAGTTGTTACAAGGTACACATACTAATGAAACAGTGTCTTTGTCTATCTTTATCAGAGATTTATCTCAGTTATAAGGCCTGAACAATCACTGAAATATCAAAATCACAATGTAGCTGTGTAAAATATCCAAATTTCAGTTGTGGAAGAAGCACTGGGCACTGAGGCCAACCCTCAGCATGGATGAAAGTGTTTTTAAATGCAGCATGGATATCTGGTGTCTCTCAATTCAGTCCTATATCCATATACACTACATAGACCAAAGACTGTGGACAGCTGAACGTTATACCTTTCTGTGATTGATAAACATCTCATTAGAAATTTTGGACATTGATCTGCCACTGAAATAGTCTTAACTCCACTGGTAGGAGTGAAAATTTGAGACTTCCACAAAATGCTGGAACCTGGTTGCAGGGATCTGCTTCCTTCAGCCACTAAGTATAAGTGAGGCTGGGCGCTGATGTTGGGCGATAAGGTCTGGCTCACAGTTGGCATTCCAGTTTATTCCAAAGGTGTTGGGTGGGGTTGAGGTAAATGCTCTTCGCAACTTTATTAGGTTCTTCTACACCAAACTGAGAAAACCTTCTTTATAAACCTAGCCTTGTGCCCAGCGTCTTTACCAAATAACTGCCTCAAAGTAAGTGCAGTATTGTCTGAAATATTTTGTATGATGTATCGTTAAAGTTTGCATAGTTTTGATTTCGTTTAGCACAGTCCTCATCTTTGTAGCTTTCTTGAGTCTTCCATAAACTGACAGGACTGGGATTAGAAACATAGCTTTTCTTTTGTTTCAATGAGTTTTTAAGTCTGCACAGAACTTTTAGTTGTCTACTCATGTGGGCTACAGTCCTTAGATGTACAAGAACAGCGAAAAGACTTACATTCACCTAATCGTTTTCTGTATCTAATGCCCCACCCGTGAAAATGTCCCCGACAAAAAGGACACAAAAGCATTTAGACAGGGGTGTCTGTTCTTTTCAACATATATCATAAGTCACTTCGGTTTGTGTGTACATGTGTGTGCATGTGCCACCCAGACTGCAAAAGGGAGAGAGATAGACACAGGGAGAAAAACTGACAAAGTGTAGTGAGGTAGGGGTTGTTTTGATACCGACTGTCTCTTGAAAGTTTCATTTAAGTGTGATGGATGTGAACAGGATTATCATCTAAAGGAGAGCACGTTTCACCGTCAGACTGCTAACTGACTGCAGATTAGCTCCCTTCTTGTGTGGCTGTGTTAAACTTGGCAGAGCAGGGTTTGTCCTGAGGTGCCATGAAGGTGTGTCTGGGAAGAAGGGAGGGACAGTTTTCCATCCAGAGTATTTCCTTCCACTATTTTCATTTGGCGATAACAGAAACCAGTGTGATGCCCCGCTCATGGGTGGACTGGTGTATTTATCAGCACAGAAACTTCTGTATGAAACCCTTTTGGCCAGGGAGTGTCTCCTGTTAAATTTAGCAAGTGTTATTCCACTGTCCATTTGCTCTTTGCTTTGATGTCTTCGTAACATTTTTATCGGCTCTTGCAAGGTCACTATGGGGTGAATTCCAATCCATTAAGGGATAAAATATAAAATATGTGTACTAGTTTATACTCAGGATTGACTGGAGCAGACAGGGTAAGGGAGTGAAGCAGAATGTGATTTAAAGTGAAACACGTGTTGTCTTATGCTTTATTCGAGTCCACCAGGTTTATCATGTGGTCCCAGGTCATTTGAATGTCATTCAAATATGATTGGCACTCCACTTTACATACTGTTTTCAGATAGTGTCATTTTGTAAACAACATCAATACAGCTGTTCTAGACATCTGGTGCGAATGTTACTAGGGGATACAACATAAACTGTTTGAGAAACAAGGCGGTGATAAATATTTTACCACCTCTTTGCATGTGATCACTGTTTTTTTCTTTCTCTTTTAATTAAAAATATCTATATTAGGCATAACGTGTTTTTCCCCCCTGTGAGGTGGAACAGACGGAGTGGGATTTGTTTGAAATTTTGTGGAAAAGAAGTTTAACACTTCTCTCAAACCTTTCTTCAAACTACATACTAATTTGTTTATGCTGGTTTTCATTAGTGCACATTTTATTCTGTGTGAGGTCTCCTTGATTTCTTCCTTGGAGGTGAGTTACATCTACTTTATTAACACCCTCCCTTCATTTTCTCTCCAGGAATTTTTCCTGTGCTTCAAAGTTAATGGTTGTACCACCTGCCTCATTACTTGCTGTGGTTTTTGAGAACAGGATGCAGGATGGATGTGTTATGGGAAACAGCTCAGAGCTCTTAGGAAGGTAATGCTTATGAACAAGTGTTTTGAATAGGGCTACTGTGATTTTGCTGCCTTCACGGTCCATTTTAGGCTGTTGGAACTAGTCATTAGTATGATTTCTCAACATTGTAAGTAAATTTTTTCTAAAGGCTCCAGTTCACAAGGTGTTTTAGACTAAAGATGCTTTTAAACAAGTCGGACAAATTTTTGGAATATTTTAAATTATTTTTCTGTCATAATAAGTGGCCTCCTTGAAACTAAAATAATGGGTTAGCTCCAAATCATGGGTCATTTTTAAAAGTGTAAATAATTCACTTTTTGCTAGCACATTAGCATTATTACATCATGATCTTATTCTGCCCCCATGCAATCTCTGCTGAATTTTTTTAACTGTAATCTTCATAAAAATAAACTCATTATGACTTAATGTGAGAATTAGATTGCATGATTTCAATGCTGGTCATGCTGGTCACAAGATATTTTGGTGTTTGCTGGTTTTTGTAGCGAAAAGCAACTAAAGTGATTTTGTGTTTATAAAACTAGCTAAAATGAAATAAAAACGTACAAAAAAGTAGGCCTAGTTCGACTGGGATGACTAACACAAAAATGGAAACAAACTAAAACTAAACTGAATTGTAAATAAAATAAAAATCAAAACAAATGAAAAATGCAAAACTCCTCTGATGTGATACTTTCTCATTTTGTGTAATCGCCAAACAAGCTAATATGTCACACTCTGCTTATCTAACTTACTTTCTAACTGGCTAAACGAGCCTGCTGTTTTTAAGATAACATGATGCTAATTAAACGTTCCAGCAAGCTAGCTTTCTGGTCATTTTTGGCCTAGTGTTAATTTACTGTTGTGGAGATAATGTTAATGCTATGTAGGCTATTTTATTTCTCTTTAACCAACTGATTTAAGCTAATTTGTTGCTATTGCATCATTGTGGTTTCCTAGCTGTTGAATCATCATTAGCTTAGATTCCGTTGACATATGTATTTGTTTCTTTTGTTGCAAGTTTTCTTAAGGTAATATGTTGCTGGCGTTAATGCAACACTGTAGCTATCTGTTTGGTCATTACTGGATTAACTGCTGTTGGTATACTGTTCATTTTATGGGTTTTATTTATCTTATGGCTAGTTGTCTGAAGCTAACATAGTGCTAATGCAAAACTCTAGCTAATGTTTGCTGTTTAGTCACTGTTAGTTTAGCCAGTGTTAAAGAAGCCTGCTGTTCATGTTACGAATTTTATTTCACTTGTGGCCTATCTAATGTATTGCCTGAAGAAAATAAATAATAAGGCAGATAATGCCATGAACATGTCTGAATGTTTTGTAGCTAATTTTGTAGTCCACTTTAAAAGCTGCTTTTTTTACTAGGCTGTAAATCAGAGCAGAATTTTTGTGTACATGGAAGAAGAGGAGAAGTATAGGATGCTAAGTAGGCTGAGGTATAGCTTAATAGACGATCTAATAAAGTAATAGCAGTATGACGTTATGACAGCTAATGGGGGAATTGGGAGCAGGTGTGAAGGTGGGTGTGGAGTTCAGATAATGAGGAATAGCAGGAAAACACTGCTGGACATAGAGGGAAAGGCAGGTTGTATAACAACAGCTGGGTTAGGGGTAACGTACACAAGTGCAGAAAATGATGAACTGGCTGCCAGTATAACAGTATAATACTTTATTGTTCAAAATCTTGTATTAGTTGTATGATGTCATTGTCTAATTTGTACCCACTATCTTTGAATTGTCTTTTTTGTTTTTTACAGCGTTGTTTTCGTAGTTTTCCATCCATTAGAAACTTTACAGCCCATCCTTCTTGAACCCGTTAGGCACTGTGTTTTGCTTCATAGCTGTAAAACTACAAAGTGAGGGAAAAAAATTAAACATGCAATTAAAATTCAAAAAACACTGACTCATTCGAAGAGAATGAGGTCCTGTTAATTTTTGTCTTATGACTAAAATGGCTGAAACACTGAGCATGTCTTCCCCTGTCTAAAATACAGCGCAATCTCACGATTTGAAGACAGCATTTAATGTTGTTTGTTTAAGCCAGGCCTATCCGCTGCTTTCAAAATAGTTTTTCCTGGTACAAAGTTCTCCAAGTCTGTACCATTGAACTCTGATCTCTGGGTATTTACTCTGTGTGGGAAGAGAGTGCGTCTCCACCAACTGAGGCCAAAGGTTCAATGAAAACTCAACTTATTTGCTGGTGACCTTTCCCTGTTAGTTAGCTGACGTTGGCTGTTTGGAGCTGTGTGTGTTTGGACAATAAATCTCCACCAGGCCCAGGCACAGACTGGGACAGACAGGAAGTATACAGTTTCAGTATAACCATGGCAACATCCCTTTGGCCTCATGCAAGAGAGCGTTCTTGGAGTGGAGGGACCTTGTCAGTAATGGGCCAAAAAACCCTGCAAGTTTCTCTTTGCCAACTGGGTTACTCTCTCAATAAAAAGCCCCATAGTGCTATTCAAAATAATCAACTCCCAGATCCTCAACTGTTTTTAATTAGAGTCGATTAGATTAAGCTGATTTTGGCTTTATTGAGTTAAAGTCTGATTTCGGTTTTATGCCTCCTTTATTTCCCTTCCTCTAGCTGCTTTCCTGTCCAATCTAGGCCAGTATGAGATTGCCATACCGATACGTGTAGGACCTAATGGTGAGACGCTGGACACAGAAACGCCTCAGCACCACAGAAGAAGAAGACGCAGCGCTGACGACAGGCTGCCTGACTCTGTAAAATAAGTTTTGAAATGGTTTCCCTTAAATTTCCATTCTTTTTTTGACTCTCTGTTTATCTGACATTTCCACACATCATTAAATGACTCTCTAAAATACAAAGTGTTCTGATTCAATTGCATTTATAAGCTGTTCTTTTTTTTCCCCCCGTCTCTTAGCTCTTCTACCAGCTGTCTACATCACGTAACAACTTCCTGCTGAACCTCACGCTGCAGGGAGGTCTGCTGTCTAGGCAGTTCAGAGTGGAGTACTGGAAGAGAGGTCGATTAGCCTGGAGTCACCCTTACTCTCCTCACTGCCACTATGTGGGACACCTTCAAGACCAGCCGCACTCCAGCAAAGTGGCCCTCAGCAACTGCAACGGCCTGGTAAGCCTGAAACCTTTAAGTCTAATCCAAACCTAATACGAAGAGTGAGGTCAGCAGCAGCAGCAGCAGCAACACTGGCTCAGCAAATAAGGGATCAGTAATGCTTGATTTTCGAACATCAAAGCATGAAATTTTTATAAACCTCAAGTACGCAAGCCAGCTTTAATCTTCGCCTAAAGCAACCAGTGTGGTCCTCAGAAAAAAAAAAGACTGAAAATAAATTTAAGATGTGTTAATTCATCCTATAAAGCTATTTTATTCAAATTTCTTAATTCTTACTGTTGACCATGTGTGTGAGTAATAAATGGTGCTATTTGGATAAATATCCAATGCAACTAGATTTAACAAACAAGAATAAAAAGAAGCAGGAGCACTGAAGTTCTCCACCAGCAATAGCCTCGACAGATAAAAGAATGCACTGCAGCTAACACATCCTGCATTTACTGCTGTCTTCATTTCATGCTTTCATGCTCCATTCACAGCTTGTCATTAGGCAGGGATGGTAGAGGTAGGAAGTATTTTCATATTTACAACTCTGCAAGTGATCATGTCATCACGCTGCTTAAGACTGTATCACAGCAGAGCAGGTCGTGTCAATACTAAAAATACCATGCGCTGACAATGTTATTTATTTAATATTTATATACCGGTGACAAGTATTCCTCATTTAAAGCCTAAGCTAATTTGCAATGCTCATACTGAGGTAGGCCCTTGAAAATGCATTAAATTCAGCAACAAATACGCAAAAGAATGTACAAAACCCAGGTAAGGAGCTCCACATGTTAATCCAGTGAGCGGAAGAAGCTGTTTGTCCACAGAATAAATTACCAAAGGGCGCCTTGCCGTTGAGTTTATGTTACCTTGAATAACGTTAGCCGACATGAGGCATCCATGTTTGTTTGGTTTTCAGATAGTTTTATCCTATAAAAGGCCAAGTCAGGTATATATCAGATCATGCATTCGAAGTTACAAATTGTCTTTTGCTTGAGCACTGATAACTCCAACATCACCAACAAGATTGTAGGTGGCCTTCAAAAGAAGGGTTGAGAGAATTTTTCAAATAAAAATTTCACACTTCAGATTTTCTCTCTTTAAAAGCATTTATATCACGCAGTCAGTTGTACTCAACTGTACCAAGTACACACCCTGCTCGCTGTTATGGGCAATCGGTGTGTGAAGTTAGCATCATGAAGCAGCCCTCCTATCCAACATAGGAAGGCTGTGGGTACTGTTAGACAATCCAGTGAACACTTTGAAGTTCAACCTCTACCTATGACCCAAAATGCAGTTCTGGCATGCTCTTTTAAGACTCTTTAAAGGCAGACCGGGAAATGTAGGAGATTATTAACTAAAGTTGTGGTCAACAAGACAAGTTTTGGGAAGCAGTGCTTTTGGAAAAACAACTGAAAGGTGGACTGTAAAAAAATCTGGAAATTGTAACAGCACGTCAAAGCGTGCTTGCTTGTTTACCACTACATAAAACAATTCTTTTAAATTTATTACCCATTTTTGTTAAGTCATCTGCTTGTTAATGCTCATAACCAGGAGATCAAAGTTAGTTCCCTGTCTCTGAATCACTTGACTGGATCACTTAATTGTGATGCATCATTTGTTTTGGTGGTTTTCTTATGCTGGCTGAAATCGTTTTCCTGCATTGTCAGCATTGTGTATCTGTGTATCCTCTCACTACAAACAGCAGGCTCCACAATAACAGTTGTATACACAGCTGAGGATTAGATGTGTTCACAAAGCGTTAATAAGCCGCACACGTAATTACTGTTGGTCAGACCAGCGTGAGCACATTCACCAACGAGCAGGCTGTGTGTCCAGGGGAGCATCACTAACTTTATTATGGGATTAAAGGCACTTTGAAAGCTGCCGCCGTGAGTCGAGGGGAGACACTTGCTCTGGCCAGAGCCAACACATCTGAACAGAATCAAAGGAAGTGTTAGTGTATCGCTCTCTGTCTCACTCTCTCATTTTTCTCGCTCTCATGCACTCTTTCATGCTCTCACGTGTGTTTGTCTGAATGTGTGTGTGTGTGTGTGTGTGTGTGTGTTGTTCTGTGGGGTCCTGATCCTCCTCTCAAATGTGTCCACAGTTTGCCAACAGAAGATCCTGTGATGGAGGGGACAGTGTTTGTAGTGGGACAGTCTGAACACTGAGCGATACAATGATAAAGCTGAGCTTGTATCTGTAATATAAAAATATTTTCAATTTAAAATAAGTGTCATTTATTCACTGAAAAGCTATGTGATAGTTTGAGATTATCATAGATCTTAAACAGTCACAGGTCACGACAAGTGACATGTTTTTGCAATATGCTCATGTTAAAAGCCAAAGAGATAATGAAATTGAAATTATTTTTAGTGCTTTGAAGCTGCTAATATTGCAATAACTATAAGCAAATACAAGCTAGAAATTCTTACAAATGTTACTCTCAATAAGAGAGGATGTCATTTAAGGTAACACATGAATGGTAATTTAATCAAACTGAAAATTCTAATAGAAAACAAAACATAAGTCATAGTATAGTAGTTTAAAAATTATTGATATCAGTTTTGCTTTGGCAAACATATATGTAACAGTATATGTAACAGTTTAACACTTGTAAGGTCATTACAATCAACTGTTAAGTCAAGAGACTCACTAGATACTTTGCATATATGCTGTAAACTACTGTGCCTTTTTTCAAACATGATGCTCCCTGGTTATTACTAACAACTGTAGAATATGGTTGACAGTGATGTAAACGGATAATAAAAACTTTAGCAACATTTAAAACTGAGCTTAAAATATGCTGAATTGTAAACTGGAGGTTGTTATGAAGTCTCCTCCTCTCCAGCTGTCAGCTTTCTGACCCATCAGCAGCAGGAATCCTCAGAGGGCCTCTGATTCACTTCTGCCTTACCTTAACTTACCCTGCCTGCTTTGTTGCTCATTCCTCTTTGTTAAAATGAAGAGTGTGAGTCATGTTAGTCCTATCATTGGTGAAACATTTGGGATGTTATTTTGTTTTTTTTTAACATGTTTTGTTAAAGATTTGGACCATCTGTGTACTAAGACGTTTTTGATGTGTGTGATGAAAACGATGATTCCTGTTATTCTGTTCTATTTCATTCTTATTTATTCTGCGTATCTGTCTCTCTGCAGCATGGGGTGATTGTTGCAGGTGGAGAGGAGTACCTGATTGAACCCCTTGTCTCACCAGATAACCAGACTAGGATGGAGAAGGGGGAGAGAGCAGAGGGGCGCCCCCATGTGGTTTACAAGCGGTCATCGCTCCGCCATCAGTACAAGGGCCAATCCTGTGGAGTCATTGGTAAGAGGAGGGATATTCTGGTCTTTTTAGTAGCAGCTGTTGGGTCCAGACTGGAGGAGTAAATTGCCACAGGCTGATTTGCATAGCAGCCAACAGCAGAAGATTGAGGTTGCATCTGAGTTCCCAGTTGTGATTGGGTGTGACTGAGTCTGTGTTACAGGGCGTTGCTGAAAGAGCACAAGTATGTTCAGAAAACCATCTTTTACAAATCAGTGTTAAAAAAAATCACTGTTTTTAAATACTTAGCCTGCCAGTATATTCATGAAATGTGTGTTCAGACTTCACACTGTTTTTTAAGTATTTCAGATGACCATCATTGATCTCTTGGCCATTTATAGCAAATAGAATTTCCTGCTGTTTTGCTTTCGTGTGATTCTTCTTCCCCAAAAACCTGAATGCGTGCAATCTTCCTCAGATGAGAAACCAATGAAAGGTGCGTCATGGTGGCAGCGAACTCTGAAGACACCTCCCCATCATGTCGGTCGTGGCCAGCTGCCTCTGAAGCGCTCAGTTAGCCGAGAGCGCTACGTGGAGACACTGGTGGTAGCCGACAAAATGATGGTGGGTTACCATGGTCGCCGAGATATTGAGCAGTACATCCTGGCTGTCATGAATATTGTAAGTTTCACAACACAAAAGATGGGTGCGCACAGTGCATTTAAAAATCCACTTTCTCTGTGTCATTTAAGTTGTTCTCACTGATTAAGTTGATAGGATTTCTCATGCATGGTAGAATAGTTGAAAGCCTCATGGTGTGTTTCACTTTGAAACAAAATTAAACTAAGAACATGTGATGCAGATGATGTTTTGTTTGTGTATAGTTTAGCTGCTCTAAGGTTTCAGTTGCATTCCGACGACCACTCCTGATGAGGTTACCTGGCATATTATAAGAAAAAGAAAAAAAATTAATCATGGAGTCAACTAAGAAACATTTTAGAAGAGATTAATATTTAGTTGTCAAAAATAGAAGAGTCTGCAGTGACAGAAATAAGTTTCAATGCATCTAGTGCAGGGATTAGTTAGACATTAATCTATTTTTACCACAATGTGTGAAAAACTAAAACTCAAAGATTGTATAGTAGCATTTATAAATGCTTTAAGGTAGAAAAAAAACTTGGACCTATTTTTGCAGCATGGTAGACCATATGTTGTAGTCAGACAGGCTTAGGTTGTATGTCATCATCTACACTATTTCTGTCATTGGGAGTCTCTTCACACACATTGAGCATGGTAAACATATAAACATGCGTTAGGAATGCATTTAATGAAAGGTAGGTCAGCTGCTTTTGTTACAAAGCAGGTTGCATCCGGAGTGTTCCACACCCACTGAGGCCAGTGGTGTCTGTTTAGTGGTGTTGAGCAAAGTGGGCCAAATTACACCAGACACCGCTAATGACAAGTGTCTGGGTGCAGCTTTAGTGCAAGACCAGTAGAGGCTTTGACTCCGGTCTTTTTTATTACTGTTGGTGCTTTAACTCTTTAATAATCATTTACACTTCTGTTGCACTGGCTTGCAGATGAGGTGTTTGATTATAGCTTAAAATCCATCCTGGACTGAGATGCCTTTGCAGCCCACTTCTGTTTGCTCTTGCCCTTTAACCTAAGCCATTGTTGCTTTTTTGGGAACAAGATTGCAGGATTGACTTATTTTTAATGTTTTCAAGAATGGGCTTTCCTTTTTTTGTGAGGTTTTTTTTTTTTTTTTGCTATTACAAATCTTAATTTATGAAGGATTTGTCCTGTGTCTGTTTCTGGTGTTATCTCAGCTCTAGTGTAATGTGCACAACTGATGTGTCAGCTGTTTTTAAGACTGGCCTTTTCTTGTTTCCCTGGAGGTCAGGTTGCCAAACTGTTCCAGGATTCTAGCCTGGGGAATGCAGTCAACATTGTGGTGACACGGCTCATCCTGCTCATGGAAGACCAGGTAAATAAAATTCTTTAGTAACTTGTACAATCCTCTCTTCCCCTCATTTCTCTTCTTCGCTGCTTTCCTTTCGTCTCTCCTTGTCTCCTTTCCTGTCTTTCGTCTCCTTTCCTCTTCTCTCCGTTCCATTCATTTCATCTTCTGTCTCCTCTTCTCCTCACTTTTCTTCTCTGTTTGTCTTTCCATGCTTGTCCTCATTACCTGCCTTAATGTCTTCCCTGACCAGCATCTATGAGTTCCTTGTTTGTGTCAAATTATTGGCTTAAGTGTCTTTTCCTCTACCACTCCCAGTGGACTCTGCATTTGCAAGGGAGTCTTGGCTGCAATTAAAGGAGCAAGAGGGTGTAAAGAGGCAATAAGGAGTGAGATGGGTGAGGAAAAGGAAGGTCAGGATATGAGTGGGGTGGTGGTACCTGTCAGACAGAGCTGCCTTGTGCCTGTCCTATGGGTTATTGCCACTGCCATGACGCACATCCAGACAGGGTGTAGAGAAGCATGAATTTAGATTAAGACACCTTCTCAAAAAAAACATCAGCATCTAAATTTGCCTTACCAGAGAAGATGCAAAAACCCAAATGTGCTGCATTTAAGGTACAAGAGAGCACCACCAGGGTCCAAAGGTCCCCAGCTTCATCAAGGTTCAGTCTGTCATTTCTTTTAGATTTGTTGCAACTTCAGTGGTGTTGGCCTAAAAGCTCCTTGTAATGTCAGTTGGTCCACCATTTTGGTCCATACTGAAATTTCTTAGCAGCTATTGAATGGATTCCCATAAATGTGTGTCATTCATGATATGACTCTGAATCCTCTGACTTTTTCTCCAGCGTCACTGTGACATTGACACTCCAGGTTTAACTTAAGTCTCATAAACTGCTGGATCCATGATTTTCACAAAATCAACCAAAAAAGGTTGGTTGTCCACTTAGATTTATTTATGACTACCAAATTCTTGAAAAACTACTAATCCCAACATCTGCCGTGAAGTGAGGGGGCACATGCTATTACGGTAAATAAATATAATGCAGCATGTCGAGCACCTTGCTATGCGGAGGTTAGTTCAGGACGAGAAAAAGACAGTAGCAGCGAAAAAGGAAAGCTCCTCCTACTGTTAGTCCCTGCACACTCACTCCATCTATTATAGCTTATTTTTAAACCTTTAAAAATGACGACACAGGACATTTCTTAACATCAGACAGCACTTTAGTGAGTGAGAAAGGGGATTTACATGATGTTAGCTTGTGACTGACTGAGAAATGCAACTCGCCTTCTAATACTATCCAGAGTAAGTCTGAAGTAAACAGGACACACGAAGTTCTCACTCTCTCTTCTGCTTGTAGAGCATCATGGGTAACGAAGTCTGCCAAGACCTAACAGTTAACTCAAAGCACCTGACCTCTTAATTATTCTCTGCACTTGTAATTGACATATAAAATCAAATCAAATCAAATCAAATGTGCAGTCTTCTTTTAACTCAGTATTTTACGTTAACTGTTAAATATGATATATTAACTTAAATTTATGATGCTTTATT
>JAQLOL010000020.1:10376000-10407596 GCA_029783665.1 Naso thynnoides | reverse complement strand
CAATAGCTGAAAACAACAGCGGTGAAAAACACAAAGTTATGCAATGGCAAATGACTGTTTGTCTCCTGAAGCAGCTGAAAGAGCAGTTTCCAGGTTATATGCTGTTGCATAACTTCATGTTTTAGTGTTGGTACATGACAGGACACCACTTAACATTCAGTGAGGTTCTCGTCTTTTAAAACAAATGTTCATTGCATTTTCAACAGATTGTAAGAGTGCCCATGTACCTCTGTTGTTTTCAGTCAACGGTGATGTCAGCAATGAGCTTCAGCTCTCAGGGCTGCACCATTTGTCATGTCAACACTGTAAAACATTGTATATGATTGTAAATTTCCTTATTATAAGGCTTAATGTGCAAAAAACCAAACTTCTGCTTTAAGCCAGAGCTTCTCCTCTCTGCTCGAATGATATAGATATGGTCTGTGATTTAGCCAAACCATTTAACTTTCACTTCAAAACAAAAAATAAATGATAGACTTTTCAAGCTCCTTACATCCCAGAAAAGTAAAGTTTATTGTTAATGCATTCATCCTCTGCACTCTGAGCTTAGAAGCAATAATGTCCCCTTTAAGCTCTTTCCATCTGTCCAGCCTGTGGCTCTGGTAGGCGGTGAGGGGTTACCAAAGTGTCAAAGGCTGGAGGTTTACAGCTCCTTCGCTGTCTGTTTACCACTCAGGTCCCTGGTTGTCAACAAAAGAACACACTTTTCACGCCGTCTTGCTCTCTGTGTTTTTTTCCAGTTCCAAAAACTGTAAACCTGATCCGTCTAATCTTCCACTCCAACATCTAGAGACCTAGAGCAGGGTCAGTCCCATCTCTCAGAGCTCCACAGAGAGGGCACAGGCCAAGCCTCTCCTTTCCTCTTGTGGTCTAAGAGCTGGAAGGAATTGTTTCATTCCTTCTTCCTCTAGTGAGGCTGAAGTTATTTACAGGGCTGCAACGGCTGGCCTGCTGGCTGGATCGCAGAGAAAAGCTGAGAAAAGCACAGGGAGTGCAGGTGGAGGTGAGATTAAAAGAAATGAAACAGAGCGAAACTGTCTGAATGGAGAGAAGAAGAAGAAGAAGAAGAAGAAGAAGAAGAGGAAGAGAGGCAGCTGAGGCTGCCCAGGAATGCTGAATTCTCTGCTTAGTCCATTGGCATTCCTCAGAACTAAACACTACTCATTCACCTCCCGGTAAAAAAAAATCCTTAAACTTGCCTTCATTTTTTTGATATTGTGTGGGTGTGTGTGTCTCAGGTTATGAAGAGGTGGTCAGAATCCCTAAAGGATCAGTGTTCATCCACATACAAGAACTCAACATTTCCCTCAACTACCTTGGTAAGATGGGACGATGTTTGAAATAACTGCAGGCTAAAGTAATAAAAAAAAATGTTACTTATGTTTTCTTTTTCTCAGTTTTATAGCAATAAAATATGCTTGTTTTTTGTTTGTTTTATACACCTACAAGTTGACTTTCAAATGTATTGGTGACTAGCTTTTTAACTAACAAAATAAAACATATAACATGCAGTTTAGACAGTTGAGGAGCTCTTGGAGTTTTGGGGGGGCGGGAGTTGTTTTTACTTGAAATGCAAGATAACTCGCTGTTATCGATCTTCTCATCTAGCTCTCAGTAATGCAGTGATGTCAGTGAATTCCTAAGACAAACAGCTACTAGCAACAGAATTTGTCAATAATTCACACAGTGTATGTCTGCTCCCAGGATTATTTTGTGTATTTTACTTCACTGTTTCTCTTTTCTTTCTCTCTCCTGTGTTACCCAGTGCTGAAGAGTAAAGGGGACCAGTACTTTATCAATGGCAAGCTGACCATAGATTCACCGCGCAGGTTTGAAGTTGCTGGTACCACATTCCATTACAGGCGGCCCACTGATGGACCAGAAACTCTTGAAGCTCTGGGGCCAACAAACATGACCCTGATTGTCATGGTAAGAAAAAAAAACTTTTAAATAAACAAAAACAAAACTGTCATTATTGTGTAGTGTTAAATGTTTGTGAATGTTTAGGTGCTGGTGAGGGAGGAGAACGCAGGGATCCACTATCGTTTCAACCCCCCACTGAACAGAGATCCTCTGACTGGCTTTGCCTGGCACTACACCTCCTGGTCACGCTGCTCAGCTCTCTGTGCTGGAGGTAGTAACACGCATGCAAACACTTAGGGAAATGTTGTATTGTACTACATAAATTTTGTGGAGTCCATGACTTTAAACACAACCACCATATGCCTAACCCTGATATTAAAATCTAATGGTTTATCTTCTGGAGACAAAGTTTTGTTTCCAAAATGTGAGGTTATTATTTGTGATGTGATTGTGCCAACAGATATTTATCCCTGTAATGTGATCCCACTCACATGGGGCAGATGTCACACAAAGTTTACAGATTTAATTGCTAAAACATCTGTTTGTGTCAGCTTTAAAGTTTGGATATGAGTTATATAATGTTAACATTTTTGGAAATTCTGTTAGCCAAGAAATAGTTTAGCATACAGTGTAAACCCTGTTAAACTGAGACAGAACCTGTTAGGTAGGTAGCTTTAGAAATGGTATTTTGATATGATATTTTTTTATTACATTTGGACAGAACAATTCATGTTTCACTGTTTTCAATCTTTAGCTAACTGGCTGCTGACTGAACCATAGCTTTATGTTTTCCAAAGAGATCCTAGAGAGTTTTTCATTGCATAACTCTTAACAATTCTTTTTTCTTTTGGTAATAATAATAATTTGGTCACCATTTTTTTGCATTTGAAGCCACAACTTCCACATTTTTTGTACATATGTAGCAAAACTATGCCTTGTAATTTTTGGTATGGTGTTTTTATTACAAATGAAATGAAATTAAACATGACTGATAAGGACATTCTTACACTTTTCACCTCCCCTTTTCTGTCTTCCTCCCTGCCTCTCCCTCGCATAAAAGTATAAAAACACACATATGCACCAACACACGCATATAGTCACCCAGAAGGACACACAGTATAGATCCCTGTTTTTGGAAACTGTGTTGAGGCCGGAGGCATTTGAGCAGTTCACGGGCTCTGAGGCTTTTTGAAGATATCAGACATGGTCTCTGACCTTTGAGAGTTAATGATCCATGTTGCTTCACACGATCAGAGCTCATTTTCTTCTCAGACAAATTAATTCTTTTGCTTGATGTGAGGAGGAGGATGTTGACGTGGAGAGTATAAAGTGGTTATTATTTTAAATGGCAGTATTTTTCTTTTGAAATCTGTCTTTCTGTAATCATTTTAGACATCCGACTTTGATAAGGAGTCACTAAGTGGGAGCCCTTAGTTGATTTTTTTTAGCTGCAACCAGTAGCTTTACAGGTCACTCAGTTGGTCAGTTGGTTGGTTGGTCCACAAAAGTTCCCCACTCTTTGGCGGCCACAGTGGCTGAACCACAGCGGCTGAAATGTGGCATGGAGGTCAAGTGTGTGTGTGTGTGTGTGTTCATGCCAAATGGCTTAAATGAGGCACGGTAATGGGAGTGGCCTATTGAAAAAAGGTGCATAACTTCCAAATGGATTCACAGATTTGCACAAGATTTAGTCCTGAGCCAAAGGACAGCTGAACTGGCAAAAAGGGGGTGCAGCAGTGGGAGTGGCCTGTCACAAAAAGGCACAGAACTTCTAAACGGATTCATGTAACATGGCCAAACTTTGTAAAAAACACACACACTTTGACTGGACATGGTTTGCCCCCTGCCCCTACTCTTTAGCCTCGCCCCTTTCATTACTCATAAACTATTTGTCGTTGACTGCCGGTCACAGCTATTATGAATCTACACTTCTTTTAGCTGTAAGATGCAGCAGTAGTTAACCAGCTCAAGGACATGATCCAATTTCATTAGTGCCTCTCAGAAGCTCTATGAGGACCCTTAGTTACATAAAATGCACATAAAATGTTGTCATCTTATTTTAAATGTTAGTTTTACGTCACTTTCAAAGCAACCCTGCCTTTAGTGCACTGGTGTAGTTAATGTAGATGCAATAATTGACCGAAGCCCAGAAGCTTTCAGGGGCCCATGGCAATTAATGCTGCTTAATTATTATAGGAAACGCAGACCCTGTCGCCTAGCCATGAAGGCCACCATTCAATTGCAACATCAAACACTACTACTACTAACTATTCTTTCCCAACCCGACCGGCACGGTCAGATAGCTGCCTTTCTCTGACTTTGGATCTGGCTGAGGTTTCTGCCTGTTAAAAGAATGTTTATCCTTGCCACCATTGCCAAATGCTCACTCATTTGGGAATTGCTTTCAATTGTTGGGTTTTAATAAATTTAACAGAAAAAGATTATAGAGTGTGGTCTAAACCTACCCTATATGTAAAGTGTCTTAGGACAACTTTGTCACGATTTGGCACTATATAAATAAAATTGATATTGTCACTTTAACGTGAATCTGATAGCTATATATACCACTCTCCCTACTTGTGCATTACTCTTACAGCTCTGTATGTTTGCTTTGTCTGTACACGTGTGTCACAGGAATGTGCTCGTGTTTTGTTTTGGGGGGAGAGCACAAAGAAAACATTTGCACTTGGGACAATCACATTCATGTTACGCTGCTCCTTTGGCGCTACACGGAAGTTAGATTGCCAACTGATCTAACATGGAGGATGAATGCTGAAGTATTTGTGTCTTTTGTAGCTTTATCTTTTGTTGTCTCACCTGTGCTCAGGTGTGCAGATCCAGCAGGTGGTGTGCAAGAGGCAGACAGATCATACCGTCGTCTACAACCACTTCTGTGACAAGAAAAGCAAACCCAAAGAGAAGAGAAGATCCTGCAATACTGAGCCGTGCTCCCCAAGGTAAGTAGTCTCGTATAATTTTCCTTGTGGGATACGCATTTGTTTGTGATGACGGGGTGAGCTGTTGGTTGTCTTTAGTATTTGTTTCATGAAAGTAGCTTAGCTCCTTTAGTATGGTGATGGTTCACATTTTATTCTGCAGTCACTGTACATACTTTTACTCATTACAATTACTCAATCTTTGTTAAGTCTTGCGTATTTGCACACATATGCTCCTGTGAGTGTTTTGTAATGCTGTCTAAATGTATCAGCACTGTTTTACTTGGCATGTTAGTCGGAGGGCAATCATTGGAGTTTGCAGAGTTATTCTTATCTGACTCCTGTTTGTACAGCATAACTTTTCTCTATATTCAATGCAAATGAGGAAATTTTAACAAACTACATGCGCCCCTTTACTCCTAGCTGGTGGACAGGAGAGTGGTCGGAGTGCAGCCGAAGCTGTAACGGCGGCCTGCGGACACGGGAGGTGTTATGCAAAAGGAGGATATCTGCGACGGAGGAGAAGATCCTTGACGACTCAGCGTGCGCTCCTCTACGCCCGTCTCCCACTGAGCCCTGCAGCAACCACAGCTGCCCCCCTGAATGGCTGGCCCTGGACTGGTCAGAGGTAGGCAGATGTCTCCCATCATGCATGTGGTCTGCTTGCACTCAAGCAATGTTTTTTGGTCAACTAATGGTTGAATTTGAACCAATACTCGAGTTTTCTGCAGAATTCCTCGCAGATGAAGCAATAGTTTATTTTCCATTTGAACCTAAGAAACCCAAACATCTGCCAGGAGAAAGTAAGAGAACCTAAACCATGAAATGCACAACAGAGGCACGGAGCAGACAAATACATCACAATGAACATGTTGTTGCAGTCATGAATGCATATTGTTACACTTACCAAGTAGGAATTCTCTGACCTATTTTTATTTCTGACCATTAGTTCGATGCATCTGTGGGAATTAAAGGTGACTTTCGTCTTTTTAGCTGTACAGACACAAAAACTACACATTTAAAACAGGTCTTGTTCACCTTCTTTTGTATTTCTTAACAACAACAGGCAAGTCCATCCTCTCACATCTCTGTGCACCTGGAGTTTAACTCAGTTCTCACAGTTCAGGATGAACTGAAAGCAAATCAAACGGTGTCGAAAGTGCTGCGGAGTTCAACTTCTCTGACGTCTGGTGTAATGTAGCGATGGCACATGCTAGAAAGGAATTTCGTCCAGCTGATTTACAGGAACTTTGTGAAACTCTTGACTTTGTTTCTAATACAGCTGCTGCCCTCTGCTGATTGGATTAAGAACTTTCCTTTTTGCATGCTTATGACCGCAGTGACCCCCTGCTGCACCCACCCATGCCTCCATCTTACTTCCCTCCTGCCTGATGTTTTTTCTTATTTCTCTGTCTTTTTTCATCCTGCACTCTGTCCGCAGTGCACACCCAGCTGTGGTCCTGGCTACAGGCACCGTGTGGTCTTGTGTAAGAGCGGGGAGAGCGGTGACACGCTGCCTGAGTCCAAGTGCCCCAAACATGGTCGGCCCACCTCCAGGGTGCGCTGTAACCTGCAGCGCTGCCCTCCCCCGCAGTGGGTGACAGGTCCCTGGGGAGAGGTAAGAAGGCTTTTGGTCAATGTAGTCAGTAATAGTGGTAGTAATATGTTGACACTGTAAAGAAATTAAGGGGGACAGAGAGCATAAATGTTCTCTCAGAGCGCCCCTAAAAAATATCATCACTTTTACTTTAAAGATTTCATTTAAAAGATTAGATTTGCAATATCCAAGTCCTACACTAAGTTATCATTTTATTTTCATTCATATGTATTTAATTTCCATTTCTGTCTCAAACACACACACACACACACACAAACAAAAAGCAGTGTTGCTTAAACACATAAACACTTAACTGTAAGTAACTAAGTACTACTCTGGCCTTATTTCACATTAAAAACAGCAACTTTGTGCAAAATGTATGCGCAAAGTTTTGTACTTTATAATTATCCCCATTTTTTGATAGATGCACCAATTCTTAATAGAGTTGTTCCAATACTGATACCAGTATTAGAAAATGCCTCCGATACTGCCGAAAATGCAGTTATCAGTGTGGGCAAGTACCCCAGTCTGGCACAGATGTGATATCATGTGATTAGTCGCTAAATGGTACACAGCTACTTCCCAGTTAGCTCAGTTAGTAAAGTGTAAGGAAATAGATTTTCCTAGTTTAGTTTTTAAGTTGCTGTTGCACAACTGTTTTATAGTGTTCTATTTAAATCTTTTTATTTAAGGAAATTCAAATTACACCTCTAGTTTAAAAGGAATTCTTATTTTTTTAGGCTGGTATTGGATCAGTACTCTGTATCGGCTGCTACCCAGATTTGGGTATCAGAATTGGAAATTTAAAAAATGGTATCAGAACATCTCTAATTCTTGAGACTGACGGCAAAAGTTGCCAACAAAATATTTATGTAATTTTCCCGCGCTAGTCGCAGTGGGATATTTTTCAACAATTAAGTGTCCGTTTTGTACCTAAACTACCATGTATTGGTGTTTTAGTGTTCTGCCAAGTGCGGTCTGGGTCAGGAGATGCGTTCCGTGCAGTGTCTGACCCACACCGGCCAGCCATCCAATGAGTGTCTGGAACATCAGCGACCAGCAGCCATGCAGCAGTGCAAGAGCAAATGCGACCTCAGTCTGCCCATCAGTACAGACAACCCTGAAGGTCAGAGGTCATTGTTCTCATTGCAACTCGTCATGTTTCATAGAACAATATAGAGAAATTTCCTGCTTTAAAGGTTGTGCTTGACAAAATGAAAAATTGTGATGCTGTATCTAAGAATTTAAATCCTTTAATGGGTTCATTATTTTCTTTTTCTTTTTTGTAGATAAGATGCACTGAAGCATCTGTGACATTATGACAATATAGATGTCATCTTATCAAATTTAGCTCAAACATTTCTCACTCGTAGTCTCAAAATGTAGTGAACGTAAAGGCCAGTGTCACCGATGTAGCTAGTGACTACCTGTTATTAGTGTGCTTTTATATTATTGGCACATTTTGTACTTAGTTTATTTCATTGTTTACAGTTGTCATGAACAATCGTTGTCATTCCATTAAAGTATAACCTTGAACAATAAAAGTGTATGTGATAACATTCTTGGTATTTTAATTGTCACCCTGCACTCTTCTTAAAGATTTGCTGTAAAAACGCATCATCTGAATATTACAGTTAAGCAGTTTTATATTTGTCTTTCTTGCAGAGTGTAAAGATGTGAACACTGTCGCCTACTGCCCCCTGGTGCTCAGATTCAAGTTCTGCAGCCGGCCATATTTCAGGCAAATGTGCTGCAAGACCTGCCAGGGACACTGACCTGCACACCATGAAAGCTACAGTACAGCATCCATCTTTGGGTCTTGTTCACACTCACAGGAAGCCTCTCCAACTGAGCCTAGTAACAGCAGTCCTCACACTACCTCTGTCAGAGGACTGTGAGACCTAACTGGGAGGCTGTCAGACTGACACCTGGTCCTGTAACTGTTCAGAGGGACCTATTTCAGCCAGAATCCAGCCTGAACCAGAAGCCTCTCCAGGCTGAGCTGAGTTATACATTCCACTGGAGGGACGGCTGCTAAAACCTGAAGAGACATTGAGACGGAGAGAGCAACTTCCCTCCATCGTCTTGGAGGATGAACCCTCTTCTCGGCCTCTTGACTTTCCCTCTGTTGTAATATTTTGGTGCTACTATACTTCACTTTGGCCGCAGGGCTGGTCACATTACTCTCTTAAAACCTGTATGTTAACGGGTGATATTTGTTTAGTTATGAATTTAAAAATCCACTTTGTAAAGAAAATGATTTTCCAGATATCTTTGTCAATGAAAAGGAATATCTTATGCTATAAAATGAAAGATTTGTATGTTATCTAATAGTTGTTACTTGACCACATCGTCTTATGCCATTGCTTTGTTCCATATCAACGTATTCATTAAGTCCTTGCTGTTATTCAGCTGAAGTATGAGCAGAGTTTGATTTGCACAAAGTGTCAGCAGTTTGAGAACTTGTGTGTTTTATGTTTATTTTGATGTGATTTGAGTTGATGTCTCTGTCGAAGCTATAAATGTCTCACTGCAGTGAACCCGCCGTAGTCTTGCCACGTTGGGTCGTTTGCTTCAATGCTGTCACCTCCACAGTAATAGCAACACTGCTTAGTAGTGCACAGGACACATACAGACATTGCTTTAGTGACGGGAGCAAAACCAGTGACTCACCAGGACAATTTCAGATTATAGGATGATATTTTATGTTGTGGTTGCAGACTGTGGCAGCCTGTGCATAAATTTCTCTAAAAGAACTTTTAACAGCTCTGCCCCATGTCATTATCTGAAAACTCCTCAGCTTTGCTGTCAGTTTCTTTTTTTGGTTTATTTTTGCCACATGTCACCACTCATTCAACTGCTTGTAACTTTTACAGTGAGTGGAAATTCAAAGCACAGTGACACACAGTGACTCAGCCCTGCCAGCAGGAACAGGTCCAGGGAGAAGTGACTCCACCACTCTCAAACCGTTTTATAGTGGGAGTGCTAATCTGAGGAGGGATTTACACATCCATGAAATATTTGATTTCTTTGTGGCGCAAATCTGATGTATTCGTAGCAGTTTGAAACCATCATTCAGGGTGATGTGAAAAGATTTCTCCCGCTAACTTTTAATAATTAGAGCAATTTCAAACTTCCAGTGATGATATTTGTTTGGCCACCTGGGGGCAGTGGAAATTAGCTGCATATAAAACATTAACCGTCATCACATGATGTGTGATCCATCAGTTACAGATCAACATTATCATTTGTGTTTGTGGCCACCTGATTCATCTAAGTCCAGTATTCACTCCCTTTTAGCTTTGTTTTTGGTCTTCATCACCTCCTAGAGGAAATAGTTTGCTTTTAGCTGTTAAGTGCTCTACCACTTAATTACTATATGTGTCTGTGCAGTTATGTGCTGACTTGATAGTTTGTAGGGTTTTTTATTAGAGTTTCATAGCTTAAAATACAGCTTCCTCCCTCAGACAAAAGGGACATTTGAAGAGCAATTAAGTGAAACTTGCTGTTGAGCTCAATAATGTCAAGGAGGTACTGGATTCGGGTGATTATTCTCTGTAGGTTCATTACAGATAGCTACTACTTCACATCGTCACATTAATATTGTTATGAAAATGTCCATTCTAGCTACTTGAATGAATCACTCTGCGTATAGCAGGGTGCTGAATTCTTAAAAAAAAAAAAGAGAGACCCCAAAAATTACCGGCAGGATATATGATTCATGAAGGCACTAACGTTGCGGGCAGATGCTCCATGTGTGATCCAAAGTCATCTTTTTTCCTTTTAAAGACAGAATGTGATTATATAACGAAATGGGAAGTGCGTCACTTGACCCAAATTAGTTGTTCTGGTTTCTCTGATTTTTTTTTTTTTTTTTTTTTTTTACTGACTCAGTTTCTGAAGAGGCAGTTTCAGCTCTTTCCTGTATAAAACACTTTTAGAAATGCTGCCTCAGAGATGGGTTATCACTGTGACATCCACTGTGCTCTGAACTCTGCAATTTGTCATCAACGCTCACACTGATCCCCAATGAAGGCAGTTCTGTGTAACACTAAAGGTCAGAGTTTTATTGTAAGGACAGGAAGCTACAGTATTTCAGTGTTGATCAACTGCAAATGTGTTTCTTTTTTTCTCATGGTGCTTAGGTTTGGATTGGTGCTATCAGTTCACTGTTGTCATTGTTTCCGAGTTATCGTTTTAACATTTGTGCTTTAATTATTTAGAAAACAGTTTGAGCCTTTTGTAATACTGTCAGTCTACAACGCTGGCCTATGGTGTAAGATTTCAGCTGCTTTGGGCCCCTTACTCACTAGGGGCCCTCTCTGGGTTCATTCTCATCATAATTTAAGTTTTTACACTTACACTCAAAGTGGCTAATGATGCAACTTACTGGGCAAATTTTAGGATTATGTCAAATACTGCAACCATTTTTGAAAGGAGCACTATAAAAAATATGGCATTTACAACCTCTCTTAAAATATGGGGATTACAAAAACAACCTTTTTTGGTGGCATTTGAGTTTTGGAAACATCTTTTTAAGCAAATAACTTTTTTTTATTAGATAGTGTATAAGGTTTAAAAAGATGTCTAACATAAAGTTGTATAGTTGTATTTCAAGTTGTATTTCATCTGGACGTACAACTATTTCATCGTTGCAGTTTTTCAGTACTGAGTAAGCGGAAATAACAGCTGAAACATTTCGATTACACACATCGTTTCAGAAGATATTTTAAGGAAAAACTGCCAGACATTTAATGTTTCACCATCTGAAGGCATTTTGTTCCTTCTGTATCTACCTGCGCTTCTAATAAAGGCTCACACTGAGCCTGTTTTATCTGAGTAAATAAGAGGGATAGCGCCGGTAATTGTTGTTTTGTTTTCACATGCTAATTATAACATGACATGTACTGTATGTTGTCAATATTATAGAAGATGGATCCATGTGTCCCCCATGTACATCTTTTTAAAAGGAAATATTAAATTGATTAAAAATGATGCATTGTTGATTCTAAGAAATAAGATCTGGTCATTTAGGCTGCCTTCATTCATTGACAAACTTGTGTTTGTATCTGTACTACAGAGATTTGACTGTTTGTGCTGTAACAGCATCCAGACAGATTGATCTAATCTCTGATGGTCATCAGTTTTTGGATCTGACAGACTTCACGGAAAAGATGAAGCAAGAACGTCTTCCTGTTGTCTGAATGAGGCTGAGACAATCCTCATGACAAAGGACAAGTTAGGGTCAGCAGAGTGAGCGTGTACATGTGCACGCATATACTGTATATGTGTGCACATCTGTAAGGATTTTTGCTCCTTCTACCCTCTACACATGTAATGGCAAAAAGTCGCACCACAAATTATCTTTTGAATTACTCGCAAATTTTAATTGTGGTTCATTTTTTTAAAGCAACATGGTGTGAAATTAATTTTTTAAGAGATTTTTACAAATGCTGTTTCTGAAAGTTTTTGTCAAATGTAACGTAGATGACAACTAAAAACAAACCTCAGCACAGCAACAAAAACAAGGTTTTATCCTAAGTTCTTATGTCTTGAAGTAAACACACATGCACATTGCTGGGTTGCAGTCAGACTTTGCACAAGTGTAGCACATTGACTCAGAGCAGCAGCATGCCAAGCCAGTATGCAACAAATATGTGTATGACATTCACTGGCTAAAAATAGACTAACTTGATATATGATCAAAAACTGGCAAGTCAACCACTTTGCTAGCACAGCAGAACATCAAGGAAGTGCAACACAAGACATATGTTAACAAGACAACAAATATAACTTCCTAGTTCAACAAGAAGAAGCCCAGCTCAGTGTCTCATCAACAGCCTCTTATTTTGCCAAACTGTTGCTAACGACTTAAAGGTTCTATAGACAATTTCAGTCCATCACCACGGAGAATCTTGATCACTGACGAAACAGAGAGATACCACATGGTACCAGCGTCATTACGCTACTGGCTCACAAGCCTTTGGCCGTTTTAGACAGACGCAAACAAATGATCATTTTGGACCCTACAAAAACTTTAAAATAATTAAACAATCAGTAGTTTTTGCTATTATTCTGCACCTTTCTAAAAACTCTGTGGATGTTTGTTTTTTTTATTTGTCTACCCGTAAATGTTACCAGTGTATGCTCTAAAGCCAGTCTGACATTTGACTCTTGCTTCATCACTTCTCAGTGTCTTTGCCTCCTTCATAAAGTCTGTACAGGCTGCTGAGTCCTGCCAAGATAAATGCCAAGGTAAATATCACAATTTAACTAAACTCAAATGTTTGTTGCTCTTAATTCAAATATAATCCATTTACTGTAAACAATAGCCATAGATTAGATTATTGTTGATCAGCTTCTTTAATATTTAATCCTGAGAAGAACAAATGGACTGAAAGAAACACAAAGTTTACTCTGACTTTTAATGGGATTTCATAATTTTTCTGAAAAATTAACAGATCACACAGACTATTGTTCCTCGGTTTTGAGGTGTCTTTTCTCTAAGAAGTGTATCAACTACTGACATTAAAACACAAACAAAAGCCCAGTTTTATTTTACAGAGCAGATCTGGTGAACATGTCTGCTTTACACTGTCATTTACATATCAGCAGAGAAAAAGAATAAAATAAACTAAATAAATTATAGACATCTTTGTGGAACAGAAAAACAAATTGAAGATTTACTGCAAAAACACCTGTGTTCACATAGTCATACGTACGTCCATCCTTTGTTTCCTGTAAGGAATCTTCATGGGTAATTTAGTAAATAGGAGAAAGGAACAGATTGCAACACATTATTATGCTTGCCTGTAAGATCAGTGGAAAGAAACGATCTGATCTGTGTTGCACATTTAGTAAGAGAGCAACAGTTAAGGCTCATTTCATCCTACAATGTCCTCGACATCGTCTCTTTGGCTACCTTGAGCTTCTGCTCTCAGGCAGGAGATACAGATTATCAAAGGCGAAATTAAACAGGATGAAACTTTATTAAACTTTTATACCTCAAACCATCAATCTACTAAATTCTAATGATGTCCCACTAGATTAGGCTCTGTCCCACACACTTCTGATGACTGATGATCAGTTTTTATTTAGTTCTCATCGTGGTTTTAATGACAGTTTCATATTCTCTCAGTGTCCCGTCATCACTTGATGCACTTGTTTATTTATGCATTTTAATGTTTTTTTGTACCTGAGTCTATGTACCTGTGTTTTCAATATGTTTTTCAGTTTTACCTGACTGCAAATTTCTTCTCAGAGACAAATTGAAGTTGAGTAATCCAAAGGCCTCCCTACCTGCAACTCTCTGTTTGCCCTTTTCCTATTAGGGGAGAAATTGCAGGGTAACTCACAGTGCAATATGATGTAAGATGCTTGGCTTGTGACAACAATAATATCACAGTAATTTTGCAGCAATTGATATAATGTAAATCTATTATGTAATGATACGTCATCATATCTGTCTAACTGAAGAATACACAATGCATGCATTACATACATGAATACAAAAATTTTGTTTGTCCGATTGATGTTGTAAAAGCCTAAGTGGGTCAATACTTTAGAAAGTAGTCAGTGCATCGCTTAACTTTAAATTCTTTTCACCGCTTTCTGTCATTATCCTGCTCTCGGCTTCTTCTTCGGCCAGTTAATTTTTATTTACATTAGCCACATTCATGTCATAAGCGCCACCACAAGGAGTCATAAAGTGGTGATGCTGCTGAGTCAAATTGGCAGGGAAATCTGTTTACAGTGACATGTTATTTCATTTAAAATATCGATATTTGGCAGCGATTCATTAATCATACCTCAAGAGCAAGGACAATGTTTTGTCCCACCCCAAGTGCCTGTGTTGCCATTCTACACTTAATTTCCATCCATTCTTTGTCAAAAAGAACCGTCAGTGTCTCTGAGTAATTCTACAAACAGTTGTAGCTATTTGCAACCATAACTTCATTTGATTAGTCATTCTCTTGCTGCGTCAGAAGAATCCCAAGAGACAAGTGCTGGGGTGTTAATCACCGCTAAAGAGTGGGGGACCCTAGATTTAAACATGTGATTGTCATTTATTTACAGTTGATTATTGTCAGGGACAGTTGCTCTTATTCTATAAAATTGCATCCTTCTGTAAATCTGTGCCTCCACTTTAAAAGTTTCTAAATCTGCACCATTCTCACTCCAAGCGACATAAATCAGCAAAAACAAAAATACAGTTTGACACCTCCACACACTCCCGGCAGCATGTTTTACACTCTACCTCTGCATGAACCTGCATCAGTTATTATGGGCGTTGGAGGCAGCAGCCACTGTGACGGCACAAATACACTGTGAAGTAACCACAGCCTGGGTGGAGCTGGCAGCTCACAACTGAAACACCATCATTTGGCAACAGATTGAAGATAATTATCAGTTTGAGGATGTTGTTGCCATAAACACTCAGCTGCTGTTGGCAAGTCAAATTTGATTGACTAATTGGTCTGTTAACCTCTGGGTCTGCCGACACTGTCGTCGGCCTGTTAGGTCATTGTTTCATCCTCGCTCTGAAGACTCTGAAAATGACAGAAATGCAGAAGTAGCGGCCTCACTTAGAGTACTAGAGTACTTTGTGTGGTGTTGTGTGTGTGTGTGTGTGTTATCTTCGAGCAGTTCTTGTTTCACAGGCAGCATCGGTGGGAGTATGAGGAAGTAGGTTTTTGAGTTGTGGCAGTGGATGTCTTGTACATCGTTGGTTGCTGTTGGCTCTGACTGATCTGCTGTGTGATGGCTACAGTCTGAGAAGGTTTACCTGTGGATTTGAAGGACACACAAACACACGCAGACGCACACACACACTCTCTGGACAGTGGGCACCCAAGGGGGAGAGGCGCACAGGAACAATGGTAAGTACCACACCTTCATTTTTTAATTTACACACCATCAGACAGCTGTAACATCTGTGTACTCTGCTTAAACTAGAGCTTTTCGTGTTTTCTCATTCATTTAGATTGAAGGTGCTCTCACACAGTTTTGACTCTTGATGCTTTGTTTCCAAATCAACATTTTTAAGACAACTACATATTTGTAAAAGTTACAACAGCTTATGATTACCTGCATTCCATTACAGTAGTTTTCATCTACTAACTTATAAAAGGGTGTTGTATGTTATTAAGTCAGTTTTGACATTACAACGGATGTGGTGGTGTGTCTTAAAAGGGCATCTCTTCAGGGAAATTGTGCTCCTTCGAAGCAGCAGCAGCAGAGTGAATTTCCTCTTTTTCAGGACTAGTCATTTCATTGAGACAAGCTCAAGGCAGGAAATCACATTGATATCATTGTGTGCTTGGATTTTTGATCATATTTTGGATAAAAATGTGGATAAGAACTCATGAAATTCAGATGTAAAGTGTACACATGACAAGAAATAGGTATCAAAGCTGATGTTCAGGTTAAAATTCATAGGCAATGTTAAATGTACTGTGACGTTACTGAGCTACACCCTAATCTCAGTTTCTAAGATTTGTGTCATGCAATGTTCTGGCATCCCCCCTGAGTTCTGCAGGCAGTTGCAGGAAGAGAACCGGTAGCATGTACAAAGCCTGTAGGGTTTCACAAAAGGCAGAGATGAGGTGAGAGAGGGGGAAGTGGACTACAGGAGAGGCTTGTTGTTTCTGTCACAACACTTCCTCCTCATGCTCACGATCATCCTCATACCTCCATACTCACACAGTCTTGCCATTGCACTCAGAGCATGCAGCCTGAAGTCTTTGAAACCTCCTAAATGTGTCTAAACAAGTTCAAGGGTGTGTTTTTCATAACAATCTCAAAGTTGCCCTTTCAAAATAAGACTGCAAGTCGCAGATTTGCAGTCAAAGCCTGAGGAGCTGCCCCAAGAAGCTGACATAATTTCTCTTTTTAATATGAATGCCTGCAAACAGACAAAAACTGGAGACAGCGTGTTTGACAGAAATAACCACACTGTGAGAAATGTGACAGGTGTAAAAATGTCAGCTCTCAGTTTAGTATTTTTTGGTGCTGTTCTGGTTCAACAACTATGAAGAAAGTTCCGGTTTGATGCAGAGAAGTTTTAAAGTCCCAGCTATTTGTGCCAAAACCACAACATGAAGAGATGACTTGCATTACCTTTGTGGTCCTAAATGCTTAGAAGTTAAAATTCTCTCCAGTGTGTGAAGAGTCAAAAGAGTTTCTTAATGAAATTTCACAGTGACGTCAGTAGATCTCTCTCCAAATACAAGATTTTTTTTTTTTTCAGGAAGAGGTTGTTGCTGTTGAGTTTATAAATGATCATTTATTATTAAAGCTGCATTTAGTGACTTCTGCTAACGAGCTGGCAAGTGAACGTTAGCTGTAGCATGAGACTCCTTGGGAAGCAACTTCGCTGTGGCCGTTTCTGTTGGCTCGCATTTTAGTTAGTTTGGTGTCACCTGTTCTTTTAAGTCCAGTTTGAACTGAGATGAAACAGTTGCAGGGAAAGTTGAAGTGGAGTAAACTGGTCCGTCTCAGCTCGGACTTGAGCCAACTATCACTTGCAAACAACTGTTGTCAGCAGAGGCGAGTCAGAGTGTAAGACATGAACAGCTTAGCTCGTGCCAGCGTCACCTGTCACTAAGTAGTGGAGCGTAGACTGGCCAATCAGGACAGAGAGTACAGAGAGCATCACTGATTGGGCAAATAGAATGGTAATGATACGATTTTTACCATTTTATCATTTTTACCAGCTCGCCATACTCTCAAACCACATCACTTACTAATAGCTGTCTGTGGGTATTATGACATTAAATGGAACACAGAAGTTATTAATATTTACCCCAAAGTTACCAACTGCAGCTTTAAGTATATGTGATGCTTTAGAACACCATAAACAAAATGACTATGAGAAGTGACTTTTTTCAGATACAATTTGTTACATCAACTGTCCATTTCTCACCATAATGAAATTTTGTGCTGCAGTATAATAATTTAATCCTGGCACACTTTTGGGAAAAACAAATGTAAGTCCACACAAAAAATGATAAACTGAGACCACTCTGCTGATGAATGAAATATAAGAAATTATAAGGGGAAAAGCTGAATTAATCTTACTGGATGATCCAAGAGTCAGGGTTATTAATGTTGGCGTTGTTTAGCACTTTTCATCATGTTTCTGCTTGTTGAAACTTCTCACATCCTTTTATGTTTTTTATGCTAAATGCTGAATGTTCCAATTGTTCCTCTTTAAAATAACAACCAATTACAATCGCCTCAAAAACAGTTGTAAAACATCCTGACGTTCACTCAAAATACCCAGTTTAAAGTGTCGACCTTCCTATAGTGTCAAACTACATTCAACAAGTGTTTTCTCAGTGTTGATTTTTTATGCAAAGATGTTTATTATCACCTAGTTGTTGCTGCTGTTTACATTCCAGCAGACACAAATTCAAAAATGCACAAAGTTATTATTTTCAGTCTGTAGGTTTATATGTATTCATGCATATTGCTCTTTTTTCTTGTATCCAGCACATTTTATGTATATGCTCTGTCGCATACTAGATTACAAACTTTAATTTTGTTGTGCAAGCTTGCGTTGCAAACAAGCAAATTACTTTGATACCTTGATATTGTTAGTGATCCATTTTTTTAAAGAAATGATGTAATCATATGTTTATCACATGTTTACATAGAGTAAAGAGAAGAATGGACACATTTATGAAGCAAAAAAATATCCTGTAATCACTGTCTTAAACTTCAACTTGTTTTATGTTTGGACGTGTAGGAACCAGTGGACTTTGGCTTAAGAGCCACAGACGGTGAAGCCTGGAAAGTATTGGGAGACGAACTCATTTGTTGTTAATAGGAAAAATGTAGAATGAAGGCAGAATAATCCTCAGGTTAACAAATAACACTTGTTGTAATTTCATCCATGCTGGCAGACTAAACTGTGACAAGGACAAAAAGAACTTTTATCTAAATTCATAGCTTTACAGTTTACACACCTACCTGCCCCGGAGTACAATTTTACCTCCAACTGCCTCCAGGAGACAACAAACATTCTGCAGGACCCATCCCACCCAGCCTACATTCTGTTTGAACTTCTGCCCTCGGGCAGGTGTTATCGGACAGTAAAAGCAAGAACCACCAGACTGTTGAACAGTTTTTACTCCAAAGCCATCACCACACTGAACACGAGCCTGCAAACTCGTAATACTTTACACTGACTCTTAATAACCTACACGAACTCTTTACAACTTACTGAGTGCAATAATTACTTGTGTGCAATACCTGTCATTGTATGCAACTGACTTATTTTATGCTTATAGCGTATGTTGGCACCATGTATGTGTGTGTGTGTGTGTGTGTGTGTGTGTGTGTGTGAGCAGTATGTGGTTGGTTTTTTATATTATTTATAATTATTTGCCAAACTGTTATTACTATTATATTTGCTTGATCTATTTATTATTTCTAACAAGCTCCATTTTTACCTTGTGCCTTGCATTTTGTTGTTTTTCTATACAATGATAATAAAGGAATGTAAATCTAAATCTAAAACTAAAACCTTCATGAATTGACATGTCACACACACTTTTCAAACTACACGACTTATCTTTTGTCTTTTGCATGTTTTGCTCACTTTATCTTTTTCTTCTGTATCTTCAGAAATTTTAAGGTCTTCACAGGAATCTCTTTGCTTGGCTGATGCAGACTTTTTGCTTTTTCTTTTCTATTGTAATATCAGAGATAAATGTATATTTGTAGTAAGATTAGTGGTCTGATAACAGTTAATTGACGACAGTAATCTCATTATAACAGAAGGTAAAGGAAGCACGTTTCTCCTTGCGCAGCAGTACAGGTTGAAGCACCAGACCACAGCCTAACCACTGTGCCAATGACAAGAAATGTTTGACTTCACACATCAAACAGACCAGGGTCTTTTATGGAAAACCAAGGCACAGCAGACAACTTTACCTCAGGGTCCTGTCAGGTGTCAACAGAAACTATGGTGTGTTTGTCCTTCTTAATGACAGAAATGCAGACATCATCGCACAGCACAACAATTATTAAATCAAATCCGTCTTTGTTGTTGTCTCTCTCATCACCTTGTAATGATCAGAAACTGCACATGAGCAGACAGATCACAGAGATTAGTGGTGCTTCTCCAAAATGTCCAAATTAGAAAATGAGCTCACCTCATCTGAAATCTGTTGCTTGGTAACCAGCCCCAGCTTCCTGTAATGGCAACCACAGTGGGTTATGTTCTCTGAATACCCCTACACTGATGGCAAAAGATGTCTTTGTTATTTATCCACCACTTTCAACACTTCTTTTACTTTTCTGTGTTATTCCTTCTTCTCTTTGTTTGCGTTTTTGTTTTGTTTTGTTTGCATACGCATCTTCTATATTTGTTTCCTTTTTTTTGGTTGTTCCTTTCTCGCTATATAAACCTAGGGGAAACTGATAATACAGGTTTTGAAAAAGCAATAATTAATTTCAATTACACCAGCAGATGTTGAGGTATAGTAACTTAATATCTCAAGTACTGATCAAGCCAATAATTATAATAATGTTAACAATAATAGTAATAAACAGATTCACAACAGCATTTTTCATTTGAACTTCATTGCTTGGTAAATGCTAATGTGTTAAAACTTTTTTTTTTAAACAAAAGGTCATTGCAGAGCCACAAGCAACATTATACAACTGGTTTTTACAGGCTAAGTAGTGCATGTTCGCCCTCAGAGCTGTTCCCTATGTATGGTACAATACCACCATTCATCTTAAAACAGGTTGATTAGCCACTAAATTTAAAAAAAGGCAAGGAAAAGCACATCTTAGACATATATCCAATTTCTTTCTTTCTCTCTCTGACGTGATTCAGGCTAAGTACCACTGGCAGAGTCAGAATGTGAAGCAAAGTGGAGTGGACGACATGGTCCTGCTGTCCAAGATCACTGAGGACGCCATTGTTGAAAACCTCAAGAAAAGATACATGGACGACTACATCTTTGTATCCTTTTTATCACTGAGTTATTTTATTTCTAAATTCAAACCAGTCTCAAAATTGTGATATTTGTCAAAAATGTTGATTCCATCAACTTAACTGAAGAGACATTAGGGAGATTAGCAGAGGCTATGATGATTAATATCTTGTTTAGAGTCCTGTGGGCAGGAAGTCATAGTGTCAATGGGACAGGAAGTTCAGTCGTTATGTGTCAAATAATGTGACTGTATGTCTGTCACAAGATCCCAGTCTCATCTTTAACCTTTGATCGCTCAAGTGCACTAGAAGATTGAGAGATCAAAGAACACTTAATCCTAATTTAGTGATGCAAGGAAACATTATTTTAGCATAACTTGTTCAGTTAGTTCATTTTCAAGCCTATTTCCTTTCATAGTCTCTGTTAAACAAATTTCTACACATAGACTTGTTACATTTATATTTCAATCTCCACTTTCAAACGTACAAGTACACTGACTAAAGCACAAATGTAAGATCAAACCCCTGAGCAAACATTTAAAAATTTCAGTACAATGAATTCACTCTTCCTCTTCTGCTTCACTGTATGACTCAACAGCTCACTTCCGTGTTCTTTGAGCACAGCTAAACTTGTTGAAACCCATATTTAGTGTCATGAAAAGAATTTCACAGCAAATCTTAATACACAGCAAATGTCACCTCACACACAGTAGCAGTAAGTCATGATTGCAAGGGATTTAAACTTGTCACAAAAGACCAAAGGACTGTTAGTGGGTAAGATGATTTTTTTGCTAATCATTAGCTTCTCATGACACTATATTTATAATGCAGGTACATAGCTGACATGAAGTGAAAGAGCCCTATAAAGGTTACCATTACTTCATTTTATTTTGAAATCTTAGCTTTTACAGGTAGTACTTTTATTAAAGTAATCAGGAAGTGTGAACCTGTTTAACCTTTATGTAATATTTACACTGTAGTTCAGATTTCTAAAAGTCATGACCTCAGTATTTTGCCCACTCAAACATCAAAATGAGTCTGAAACCTTTCAAGAAGGCCAGAAGCATTAAGATGGTAATGTTGGTTTGTCTTTCCCAGCATTTTTTGGGTGTGTTGGCACCCTAATTAGCAAATGTTAGCATGTTAACACGCCTGCCCAGTGGCAGCTGGGATCGGCTCTATCCACCTTGACCACCATGCAAAATATAAGTGGTTACAAACAATGGAATTGTTAGCATGCATACAAGATGAATGACAATGATACATGTTTAGCGTATTAGCATTGTGAGCACTGCTGTGCAAATGGTGCCACACCACTGTTCCCCTGGCCTGTTGTTCCATCAGCCCATTGTTCCGACGGCTCACTGTTCCGCCCGCATGTTGTGAGATGCACCAATATTGCAGACATCCAATCGCTCACTGCCTCTTCCATTCCTTTCAAGATGAACATGAACGGAGAGAGATGGCTGCTCTTTTAGGCTGTTTGAATGGCTTCATGACTCCCATGTATTTGTACAGACTAACCCAAACCCCAACCCTAACCCTAACCAATTTATGTCTAATCCTAAATTTAACCTAATCTCCATTCAAAAACGCTAACATGGTTGTCAAATTTAAAGACCATCAGACCTCAAACATTCACAATTAAACCAGAAACACTGAGGTCACAACTCTGATGTCCTCAGTCATGGCTTTAATATTTAGCTAGTCTGACACACCTGATTCAGAATGTGGGTATTAAGTCAGTCATGAGCTGACTATTACAGTCCACATTCCTCTCCCCTCAGCTATCTGCATCATCATCACTGCATCCAAAACAAACAAGTGAGCCTTTTTATTTTTCTGTAACTGGTGCTGCCTGAGCTTTCTCCAGCACTGGCACTGCTGCTGTGGAGATAGGGCTGGCTATGCCAGACTGATATCCTAATGGCTTGCTAATTGGTACTTAATTTCTAAAGAGGAGATATTATACTTATTTTCAGGGCTTTGATTTTGATTTTGGACTTCTAAAGATCAGCTAAACACAACTGACCAAACAGTAAAGTCTGTAGATTTTCAGAAAGCTCTGACTCGCACCTTCTGTCTTCCTTCTATTTTCTGCATTCTCTCAAAATGGTCTGTGTAGCTTCCTCATCCCCATTTCCCTCTTCCATGCCAGCCTCTGCACTTCGCTGTACTCACAAGTGTGTTGGTCCGATAACTGACACAACTGACACAAAATAAATACAGTTAGGACACTGATAAAATGTTAGTTACAGCTTCTGACTCCTCAACACAACCAAGTAACATGGAACAGCTGTCCTTTAGCAGCTGTTTAGCCATTAATCCAGCTCATGTGCTCATGTTAAGGAAGTAAATAAATCCATATGAAATAAATCCTCAAGAAACAGGAACACTCTCAATTTCTGTCTGATGTTTGCCTCGAGAAAAGTTTAAAATGTTACCTGTCTTTCATTCACTAGAAAAAAAAACACACTTTTGGAGCCATATTGAACGAAGTGCTAACATTGTTATCTAGCAGAGCGCAGCCGTGTCTGAATGGGGGAGTGGGCACAGCCCAGTGTGCACAGAGCTGGCATGCCTGAACATGCCAACATAGGGAAATCCAGCACACATTGATGTGTAAAAATAGAGTTTTAAATAATAAATAAATAAATAAAAACTTTCTGAAACACAGCCTGCAGGAATCACTTCCAAACGTGCGAATCTCATTACATGACACTTTGGCATTGGAGTATCTGACAAATTACCCGCATTTATAGGTCAGAAAAGCCAGAAAAGCAGAACAGCTCTTTTTTTATCCTTTTAGAAAGTAATTACTTCCAACTTCTAGATGCTTTCTAAGTGCACTTTGTTATAAACACCAAATACATATAATATATATACCAAAACATGTCACAACACCTCAACACAAGAGCAGAATTGCAGATTGTGACTCTTTGATTGCTTAATTTTAATGTGCAAGAGAATTAACATTCTGCATATTTAGCTTTGTGCTGATATTGTTTACAGGTTTGTTAAGAGAGAAAAATTTAAAGACATTGGTGTTGAAGTTGCTTTGTCAAATATTTTCCTAAACCCTTGGTACATAATCTACTCGAATATCTTGAAGTAGATACTTAAGCCTGACAGAAGAAATACTAAAGATTCACAATTAAATGTATTTCACTCCCCTTGATTCATTAATAAAACAATAAATTTGTTGTATTTTTATATGTTACAACTTTCATCAATTTAACTTGTCTTTATTATTTATACATCTTTAACATGCTGTTATTAAATGTGCTCTATGAATAAATTTGATTTGCAAAATGATCCCATTTGTGCATATTATGTCATAAATGCTTAATATAGGGGTTAAAAGGATTTAGCACTTCAAAATTCAAAGCATTTCTGGAAAAAAAGCAAAATAGCAGAAAAACTTGATTTAACAAATATGTTAAATATAATATTAGTTTTTGGAAGGATCAACATTGATATCGGTACTGGCTTGACTTCAGTGCTCAGACATACATCGGTCCTGTATTAATATCAGTCAACCCGTTCAAGCAGATGCCCTATTTCACTGACAGAGAGATCGAACTTTACCAAGGAGCTGTGAGTACAATTTCTTTTATTTTTTTAATTTAGCATTTTTATTGACATTTATTTAAAATTTGGGGGTTTTATTTTAAATTTTCTGCAGGCCCAGTATGAGAATCCACCCCACATCTACGCTCTGACTGATAACATGTACAGAAACATGATGATCGATGGAGAGAATCAGTGTGTCATCATTAGGTGATCACAACAGCCCTGTTTTGCTTCTCAGTGTTTCCGTTTTGTGCCTTATGTGAGACAGTGGGTGGCTGTAATATTATGTTGTTTTGAGGTGTCTCATGTCTTTTTCCTCTCGGCGTGGTGTTAGTGGTGAGAGCGGCGCAGGAAAGACTGTGGCTGCTAAATACATCATGGGTTACATTTCCAAAGTATCTGGAGGAGGATCAAAAGTTCAGGTAAAGGCAGAATGCAGTGACTCAAGACACCTTCAAACTTCCTGCAGAGTGGTGTGCAGGTGTGGTGTGCAGGACCGTGTCTCTCAGTGTGTGTGTGTGTGTTTTGCAGCATGTAAAAGACATCATCCTACAATCAAATCCTCTGCTGGAAGCTTTTGGTAACGCCAAGACTGTCCGCAACAACAACTCCAGTCGTTTTGTGAGTATAAGCTGTTCTTTAGCTACTGAGGATGTTAAAATAAGAAGTGTCAATTTATCAAGATATATACTTTTAAATAGTTAATAATAATAGGTAATTAATAAGTTAAATGGAAATTTGCTCAGTAGCTGTTTATGATTGATTCATTCACCACTTTGGTTCAGACTGAAATACCTCAACAACTGGATGGATTGTCATGACATTCTGGACAGACGTGTAATCTAGAGGATGAATCCTCCTGTGGTTATCCACGCTCTTTTCCTGTAATGCCACCATGAGTCTACAGAACTGCTCGCACAGATGCTCGTCTGTACAGAGAGGATTATACACCAAAAAAAAGCACACAGAACAACCAAAATGACCACACCATCTCTTCAACAATGTGAAAGACACAGAAAATAACACAAAGACGATAAACACAGAATAAAATAAACAATAAGCCGTCATACACTGGTCATTGACACACAATGAACCATGAAAGGAAGCTGAACCATCAGACACATTAGAAGGTAGACAGATTGTATCACATACACAGTCACCTCCTTTTATGCTGCAAATAGTTTTCAGCAGTGTGCAATTAATTCTCTAGAGCAAGTTTTTTTTCTTTCCCCACATTGTCTTTGAAATTTAGATTGTTTGTATGTGACCCTACAAAAACTGCAGGCCTCAACTCAGCTGCATCTGCTCCATCTAAAACACATGAAAGCTTCATAACAATTTAAAAATGTCCCCTTTGGTGAGATTGTTTGGATCGTACTACTGTTTACAAGGTCAGAAATTAACTTGATAAATGCCAGCAGGCAGAATGCATCACAGACTTGTTCCATGTAAAGCTGATTCTTCACACTGCTGTCTGTGAACTAATGACTGTATGATTAGTCTTGGATTATTTTCTCAGTGAATCCATTATAAAAAGATAACCTTTGGCTGACCAACAAGCTCAAAGATATGAATTTGCTGTCACACTGGACAGAGAAGAAATATGCAAAATCTTAAAACTGAGAAACTAAGATGAGGGAATGTTCAGCATTTATGCTGATAAAAAACATCTGATCATCTTGTTGATTAACTGATTAATGAATTCAGCTCTAAATGGAATAGGAAAATATTTTCAGCAAATGATATCCCAGGAGATTATCGATTCATATATCCGAGAGAGAGAGATTATCTTTCAGTGTTTTAAAAGTGTGCATTAACTGCAGAGGAAGTCATATTGGGTATCTGAAATATTTAATTACTCCTTAACTGTGGAGTAGTACTGTATAGTGGAAACAGTGTTGGCGAAATTCTCGTGCAACACTGCATTCTCTGTCACTTCTCATTATCAGTTGGGTCCAGATGCTCTAATTTCACACCTACCCACCACATCAACATGCATGTGTGTACCTTAAGTGCAAGACATACATTTGTAAGGTTTCGTTCTTATGCTGCAGCATGAGAGATTTTTTGCATCAATGAAAGTAGTTAGATGTAGGCTATGCAGACGATCATCGCTCATACAGATGTAGCAATCAAAGAGCAAGGCTTGATCAAAAAAACTACTAAATTTTTCTCATACCGTCTCATCCTGACAACAGTTATTTAGGAATTTTTTTACTCTAATTCATGAATGAATTATTATCCACTTTGACTTCTACGTATTGTTTAACAAGGCTTTGGTAGTGTGGCAGGATGAGTGCACAAGGAGAGGAAACTGCTGCACCTGTTAAGTCACCCAGATCTGACAGATTAATCTGCTTACAGTTTGTCACCTCTGTTTGTTGACTTTGATTTTGCACCCAATAGGGGAAATACTTTGAGATTCAGTTCAGCAGGGGAGGAGAGCCAGATGGCGGCAAAATCTCAAACTTCCTGCTGGAGAAGTCAAGGGTGGTGAGCCAGAATGAGAGCGAGAGGAACTTCCACATTTACTATCAGGTCAGAGGCTGATGAGAGACATGCACAGATCATGGCTGTCCAATCCATACTGCCTATTCATGAGTCACAATTAACTGAGTCAATTACATGTAGTTGAAATTGAAGTATTCCTTCTAAATCCTCTTCTACCTGCACTATTATGTTCTAGCTGATAGAGGGCGCCAACGCTCAGCAGAAAGAGGGTCTTGGCATCATGACCCCAGACTACTACTACTACCTCAACCAGTCAGGGACCTACAAGGTGGACGGGACCAATGACAGCAAAGACTTCCAAGAGACTATGGTACAAACGTGCTGGAGAACAGAACTTGTAGAGGCCAAGTGATAGAATAAAAGATGCACACAAAAGCGTGCTATTTTTTCTGACTATTACAGGCCTCTCTTTGGCATCTTGTTGGTCTTTTATTCAAACTAAACAAGTTGAGAAATTTAGAGGAGAATTTCACTCTTTAATACTGAGGTGTTTTGTTGTGAAGAAGACAGAGAAGAAAAATTGCTCCAGGTTTTAAAATATGATTTAACAAAAAAATAACAAAGTAGTCAACTGAAATGATGCAAATCTTAAGGTTTTACCTTTAGTCAATTAGTCAACATAACTCAGAAGCCCACCATGAGGCTTATGATGTCTGTACATGTTAAGATTAATTAGTGCAAATACCCAAACAAAGAGCTGGTCATATTTCCAACTCATGCTACTGCTTTTGTGCTGTGGTCTTCAGGAAGCAATGCAGGTGATTGGGATCCCAGGTGACATCCAGACTCAGGTGCTGCAGATCGTTGCAGGCATCCTTCACCTGGGAAACATCAGTTTCATAGAAGCAGGCAACTACGGGCAGGTGGAGAGCACAGACTGTGAGTGAGACACATGCACATGCACCACACACGCATACACACACACACACACACACAAATTTACTTGTCTATGCATGTGGACACAAACTTCCACCTTGCACATATGCTGTAAAATTGCCTATTTTCTCCTCGGGGGATATGAGCAAATTAGAGCTCCCCAGGACGAAGCAGTCCCGTGGCTATGCCCTGCTAATTGATTGTGTGAATCTGTGCACATCATCACTACCTTGTTTGTCTTCTCTTTTGTTTGCTGCCGAGGGATTCCCTGCTGAACAGGTAATTGATGTTAAGATCCGGGATAGTGATTTCAGCATCCTACAGCCACCGTGTAGAATTGTACAAATTAAAGCAACACAATGTAAGTTTAACTGAGACCTGCTGCTTCGAAAAACGGAACTTAACAATGCACATTCATACATCACATAAAACAACAATTTGAATAAAACCGAGTCATATTTTATGGAGATGATGCCCAATGACAGCTCTGCCTCAACTCTGTGATTCATGGAGGTTCCTGAAGGCAATATGTAGACTTCCTGCAGACTGAAGCTGCAACTGTAGCACCGGGTCGTTGCTGGTGACAGCTCAGCTAAAATAAAAGGCTGCAGACAGACAGAGCAGCTATCGAACATCAGAGGGAACACCCAGAGACATTTTCTCTGCAAAATAGAATTGATTTGACTAAAATTGCTGTTTTGTGCAATGTATTAACACGCATTGTTTAGCTTCATTTTTTAAAACAGTGGGTCACAGTCAAAGTTACATTGTGTTGCTTTAAGCTAGTGCAGTCTTTGTCCATTTACATCTACATTCACAAAAGAAATAAATATTTAATTTGTATTTGTATTTGTGCGTTTTCCTTATTTTGACATACTTGATGTATCTGCATGGATTTTAAATGGCATATACACTTTTTGTTTTCCAGTGCTTGCCTTTCCCGCCTATCTGCTGGGCATCGACCCCAACCGTCTGCAGGACAAGCTGACGAGCCGGAAGATGGATTCAAAGTGGGGAGGGAAGTCTGAATCCATTAATGTGACCCTTAACCAGGAGCAGGCCACCTACACACGAGATGCCCTGGCCAAAGCCCTCTATGCTCGACTCTTTGACTACCTGGTGGAGGTAGAAAGTGTTTTGAATGCAGTGTTTTATGCACGCGTAAATTAAATGAGGAAGTCATTTTTTTAACAGAATGGAGTTACCTACACAAGCTGACACAAATGCATTTTCTACTAAAAATTTCCTTTTTGTCCTTTATCTGTCTTCTTCAGTCCATAAATCGAGCCATCCAAAAACCACATGAAGAATTTAGTATCGGAGTACTTGACATTTATGGCTTTGAGATTTTCCAGGTCAGTCTTCTTACAACTTACAGTTCCACAATATTTATAGGTGGCTACTAAAATAACAGATGTTCTTACAGATGGTACAGCACAGCAAGATTTCTTTCTTTTTTTTTTTCTACTGCGGTAATAATCTGATTTTGACTCCATTCTCCCTGACAGAAAAATGGCTTCGAGCAGTTCTGTATCAACTTCGTCAATGAAAAACTGCAGCAGATCTTTATTGAACTGACTCTGAAGGCTGAGCAGGTAGCTGCAATGAAATGAATTGCTTGGGAAGACTCTGCCACATCTCCTTAATTTGTTTTAGTCTCTTGACCTCTTGACTGTTTTAAGTAAGCGTGAACCTGTGAACACAGTCTGAATGTGGTTGTCTTACTTTCTCTCAGGAAGAGTATGTTCAGGAGGGCATCAAGTGGACTCCCATCGAATACTTCAACAATAAGATTGTGTGCGACCTCATAGAAAATAAATTGGTAAGCTCATAACGGCCTCATCTTAACCAAAAATCTAACAAAGTAAGGATAGGGTTTCACATAGATCCATTGAAAAGGTTCATTAGGGGAAATGAGTGTTCTTTCTTGGCACTGAACTAGTTTGGTGCTTTGTATCAATAAAACAGCATGTCTATAAAGCTCAGAAACACCAGCAAAAAAGACAGCACCATGGTGAAAAACAGCTAAAGAATCACTTCAAGTGAAAAATTGTGAGAAATTGTTCCATGAAGCAATTCTTTAGCTGTCGTGGAAATTTTAGATGGCTTTACAATTCATTTCAAGAGGACATTGTCAGCGTCTTGTTATCACATTATCTATTCAACATCACTAATGACTCTTAATTTATATACTGTATGTCTGCAAGGGAGGATCTTTTTCCACAGAGACTTCTACGGGTGTGAAATCAGTAGTGATTGTTTCCAGTGAAATTCATCAGTTTTCTTTTTGCAGAGCCCTCCTGGTATAATGAGTGTGCTGGATGATGTGTGCGCCACTATGCATGCCAAAGGAGAGGGTGCAGATGGCACTCTGCTGCAAAAACTGCAGGCTGCTGTTGGAACGCATGAACATTTTAACAGCTGGAACTCTGGCTTTGTCATACATCACTATGCTGGCAAGGTGGGACTATGAAATCAGTCAAACTGACTCTAATGTAGCAGAAATACTACTTTATGACTAAAATACTGTATTTGCTTTGTTTAGTGGTACTGCACATTGGGTTGTAATTGTTGTGTCATGATCACATTAAACTGTCAGCATGTTTGAATGCAAAGTTGCACAGCGAATGATCTGAAAACGTTTGTGTGGTTTGGAAAGTTTAAACAGCAGTCATGATGATTGGTGTCATTTCAGGTATCATATGATATCAACGGCTTCTGTGAGAGAAACCGGGATGTGCTTTTCCCCGACCTCATTGAGCTCATGCAAAGCAGTGAATAGTAAGTCTCTTCTCCTACCTGATGTTTTCACTTGTGGTGTGTTTAGAGAATAATGCAGTGACCCAAATTTTTCTCCACAGCAACTTCATCCGTAGTTTGTTTCCTGAGAACCTGAACACAGATAAAAAAAGCAGGCCCACCACAGCTGGATCAAAGATCAAGGTGAGAGTTGATTATACAGCCATCAACCAGAGTCTTGACATGCATTTTACTTTCAGCCTCAATTTGAAAGCATAAAACATAATAGAGATAAAGTTTTGGGGGTTTTAACTGGTGTTTTTAACAGAGACAAGCTAATGATCTGGTGAACACACTGATGAAATGCACCCCGCACTATATACGCTGTATAAAACCAAATGAGACAAAAAGACCGAAAGACTGGGAGGAGAGCAGGTCAGCATCGTCACTATGACAAGCATCATCACATACACTCAATCATAAAGCGAACCCTCCATAATGAATGGCGATATTCCATCTGTCTTAGGGTGAAGCACCAGGTTGAATACCTTGGACTGCGGGAAAACATCCGTGTCAGACGGGCTGGATTTGCATATCGCAGGCCCTTTAACAAGTTTCTGATGAGGTGGGTTTAATTTGCAGGATGCATCCATTTCTATGTGTCTGTCCTGAGAGTACAACAAACCATCTGGAACACACTGTGATAGTTACTTCTGTTTGCTGTGTGTGGACTTGTTGTGTCCAGATATGCCATTCTGACAGCTGAGACATGGCCGTGTTGGAGGGGTCCGGAGCAGCAGGGGGTGCTGCACCTCCTGCGCTCCGTCAACATGGATAATGACCAGTACCAGCTGGGACGCACCAAGGTCTTTGTCAAGAACCCTGAATCGGTGAGAAACATTTAGGGTTCAGTCTGGATTGTAGTTTGCATGTTGATCAGTGTCGGAAAGTAAGTATATTTACTTAAATATTGTACTTTATAGTGCAAATTAAATCTTTTTCTCATATACTTTCCCTCCACTACAGTTCAGAAGGAAATATTAACCTTTCACTCCAATACATTTGAAGGTTACAGTAACTAGCTGCATAACATTTGATAAGCTTATGAAATATGATACTTTGTAAGATAAACCATTACTACTTCCAGCACATAATGCATTTATATTAGTTAGAACCTTTATTGAAGAATTTGGGGAATCAGTTGAGGAAAACCCTCATTTTCAATGATGTCGATCATGATTCATGACAAAGGCATAAGCCACAACAAAGTGATCAAACAAGGTAAATTTAAAAAGAAAAAAAAAAGAAAAGCAAAAAACATTCAACAAGAGAGTCATTTAAAACAATTACAAGCAAGTAGGGGACGATTCTTTAGCAAAAACCTGAAATGCTCAAGTAACCATTTTAAATGGAGTTATTGTGAATAAAAACATGAAAAAAATCATATTTTTTGTGGTTGTTCATGATGTTCTATACATAACATTATAGACGCCAAAGAAAACGCCCGTCCTGGATAAAATGTGACTCCGCTGAACATTCTTGAGTTATTTCAA
>JAQLOL010000020.1:10364455-10375900 GCA_029783665.1 Naso thynnoides | reverse complement strand
GTAGGTGGCCCTGATCTGGAAGCTCAGTCTTGCCTGGGGTGTCCTCCACATGTCAGCCCAAGTGATAGTCCTGTTGGTCACAGCCTCCCAGGTGGTCCATCTGCCTTGTTGTTGGCTCACAGCTGTAATCTTGAACCCTTCCTCTTCCATCCTGGTAACTTCAGAGATAACCAGATCTTTCCTTTCCTTCTTAGTGGCTTTGGACCATTTCTTTGGCGCTGCTCCCCATCCTAAGCCAGCTCTGCCCTGTTGTGTAAAGCCAACAATTTATTCCGTTTTATTCCTATACCTGAAGGAAATTATATGTGCATACAAAATATATGAATCCTAATTTATGTAGTCCTCTTTATGTGGATACATTGATACATTTTATGCCGTGATTTATAGTTTTGAATTGCTTGCCGAATATGGGATGTTCTTACTTTTTTTTTTCCTCACTCTACTATATATTATTTGTGTCGTAAATCATCTTACTGTTTCTGTTTGCTGGCGGAGTAGATGTGTATATTTTGAAAGCAGAAATAAATAAACATTTTGTTTAAAAAAACAGTATAAAATTCACACAGGACATTGTTAGTTTAATGAGTGTTTTTTCTTGTGACATTTTCCACATGATACTCAAATACTTATTTTTCCTCACTTTTTACTTACTTGCTTCGTCTTTCATATGTATTTTGTAAGGACTTTTAGTTACAGAGTATTTTTACACTGTAGTACAGCAACTTCTACTTAAAAAGGCTGTAATCCATGTTTTTATTATACCCATGCACCAAATTAAGTGAAAATAATGTGAGAATGTAAAAGCAGTCGCTTATAGTTATAATTGAACAGATAATTATTAACAAATCTGCAGCTCCTTTTCAACATTCTAACTAACAAACAGCAAATTGCTGCAATGCTATAAAAAAATGAAGTGCATGACAAATGTAAATTCTTTCCTCATGCTTTTTGCTCCATAGCTTTTCCTGCTTGAGGAGATGAGAGAGAGGAAGTTTGACACTTTTGCCAGGATCATTCAGAAATCCTGGAGAAGATTCATAGCCAGGAAGAAGTATGAACAGATGAGAGAGGAGGGTAAGTAATGCAGGCAAAAAAACTGTTTGCACTAAAGTGCAAACTTGGAGCTGTGATTGTAAATGTTTTTCCACTGTTGCGACACAGCCTCAGACATCCTGTACAACAGCAAGGAGAGGAGGAAGAACAGCATCAACAGAAACTTTGTGGGAGATTATCTTGGTCTGGAGCAGAGGCCCGAGCTGCGACAATTCCTGGCCAAAAGGGAGCGCGTTGATTTTACTGATTCTGTCAACAAGTTTGATCGGAGGTTCAAGGTAAAGCTTTATGAAGAATCGTCATGTTTAGTTTCATTAAAGTTGACCAACACGTGTGCACTCACAAATGCATCACAAGTCTTGCATCTTCTTCCCCAAAGCCATTCTTCTTCTCCTTTCTGCCATTACTCACAGTTTTCACTTCTCCTTTTCTCACAACCTAGTCTATCAAGAGAGATTTGATCTTGACCCCCAAAGGAATCTATCTGATTGGTCGAGAGAAGGTGAAGAAAGGGCCTGAAAAAGGACAAATAAAGGAAGTGCTGAAACGAAAACTGGAGTTCGGGAGCATCAGCGGCGTCTCTCTCAGGTTGGTCATTTGAGCTCACAAGAGATAAACTTGTACACTTGGTTAAAGTGACATTTGTGGTTGATGCTGTGGTAGCAAATACAAGAAGTGGCATGTGCTTTGTCGGTCAATAACCACTGAATGAGAAGTCACTATTGCAGTCAGAGTAAGAATAGCAAATGAACATATTTCACTGAACTGAGAATTCACAGAATTTGGTCTTTTAGAAATGCTCCATCAGCTGAGAACTTGACATTTCAGTGCCAGTTTCACAACACGAATGCTGCATGATTTAAGCAAATAACGTCATGCTCAGTTTATACTTTTTTCATTGTTAACTAGGTAACTTGTTAGCCTCTTCAGATCCACGAAGCTACTGGTGATCCACTCAAGTTATTTCAAAGCAACACAACTTAAAAGATCTAAATGTCTAAACTTCTGTCTTTTTGAACCCATGTATGCTTTGATTCATTGGATTATCCGCTTACAAAAACTTACTCATACTTGCAATTTGGCCTTACAGCTTTGTGTTAAAAGCTTTTCCATTATGGTCTTCCAAATAGGTCTTGTCTGGTTCCTCACCAAGTTTCAGATGTCTATGAAATGTTAGCAGGTCGACCAAAGAGACATTTTCTCCCTTCAACTTCTCACATAGTTTCTATTTAAAAAACAGTGAAAGGCCCAAAGAAAAAAATTGATTTATCTTATATATATTATTGTCCAGTGATATCATTGTCCAATGACATCAGTGAATCAGATTTTCTGTGCGCAATTAATGATATTAGAACAATATTATCACGGTATCTATAGAGAAACTGCAAAAATAATGCTTTCAATTAAAGTTGTCTTTGACTTTCTTACTCGTGAGTTATATCTTGACAAATTAATTGTACTTTAAATAATTGTACAAGTGTAATGAAGTGGAGAGAAACAACAACGACTTTACAAAAACTAGCAAAAAGAACAATTACACTCAGTGAATTCAGGTACATTACTGACACCTACTGTTACAAAGTGAGAACATAAAAAGGCGGTAATGGTTCAAGAGGTGCTGCAGTATTTCATTAATATAATCATATTTGTACTATGGTCATGATACCTATGTTTCATTTTTTTAAGTATCACAGTTGTCATCGTCACCCGTATCGGTGAAAAGGGACATTTTTCAGCAAAACTAGTACTAATACTTTTGATACTTACTGTATATTTAGCTTATTTTACTTCTTGGCTCTCACCCTAAAGAAATTTAAATGAGTATTTTTGCATTACATGTGTACCTCCTCCACTATTTATCACAATATATTTAACTTCAGCCATTGTTGCCACTGAAATACATTTCAAAACTCAACATTTGGAGACAGTGAGAATTTTTCAGTGTTTCAGCATTGTCTGGCCTTAGAAGCCCTTGATGGTCTGTTTTTTCTTCAGTACGAGACAGGATGATTTCTTCATCTTACATGAGTCCCAGTACGACAGTCTGCTGGAGTCCAACTTTAAGACAGAGTTCCTCAGCCTGCTCTCGAAACGCTACGAGGACGTGACCAAGAGAAAACTGACAATCTCCTTCACTGACAGGTAAAGACATTTACAAGCTCAGACAGACTTTATTTGCATAGAAACTCAACTTGCACACTTTCTTCCCACCAAGGCTGGAGTTCAGAGTGAAGAAGGAAGGATGGGGTGGAGGAGGCTCGAGGGTGGTGGTATTTCAGAGGGGGCAAGGTGACCTCGCCCAGCTCAAACCTGGAGGGAAGACCCTCACCATCACAATAGGGGATGGTCTGCCAAAGTCCTCCAGTGAGTTTTTTTTTTTTTTTTTAAGGAAGAACTTTTCAGAAAATTCCATACAAAAAAATAAATAAATAAAGACAGTATTACACAGATGTTCAGTGTTCCTGTCCACACTTTCTTTTTGTTTATGTGAATGTGATATTTTCTCAGAGCCCACCAGGAAGAGCGCTTCACAGTCTCGTGGTGGAGGGAGAAATAATGTTGGCAGCAGAGGTGAAGCACAATTCTACTTTTCTATAATTTCATTTTCATTGTTATGTTCAGTATGTTCTTTGTACATCTTACTTAAATAAACTCCTTAGATTTAAAAGTTACGACCTTAGTCCATAGTTAAGAAAAGGTTTTAGGACATTTATTTGACTTTTTGCATTCTCTGCTATGGCATACTTCAACTCCACTTTCATACATACATCATGCACCTGTAGCTCAGTAGGTAGAGCAGGTCATCTACCAATCAGAAGGTCGGTGGTTCGATTCTCTGCTCCTCCAGCCTATATATCCAAGTGTCTTTGGGCAGGATACTGATTGCCAAATTGCCTCCAATGGTGTGTGAATGTGTGTGTACAAGTTCCTGATAAGCAGAATCACTCTTTCTAGATAAGCAGCCTTGCCGTTACTGTATGAATGAGTGATTGCTGACTTGTGTTGTAAAAGGCTTTGAGTTGTTAAAAGACTACAAAAATGTGAGATAAATACAGACCATTTACCATTTACACTCCAGTAGTTCCCAGTTACTTTAAGGAGCAAGGTTTTACATAGAACACTGGTAAAACATGACTTAATGTTTTAAATTTAACTACCAAGTAGAACCGACAGTATGTAAAGTCTTAGAAATTAGCTTTACTTTAACCGGCCGCACTTACCAGTTTGCTTACTACACATGAATGCGTCAGCAGTAATAGTCACGTAATATAATGTAACGCATACAGGACTTTCTACCTGCATTAAGAGTACTTTTAATTTTGATAATACATTTGATGCTCATACTTGTGCCCTTGTAAAAATTTGATGACAGGGCCTGTAGTGACGCTTTTTTTTTTCTTGACATATCGCTGCTTTAAAGTCTCTATGAGGAACTTTTAAGTGAAGTGATATATACATGAAGCAGTCTATATTTAACACTGATGCCTCATATCTTGCCTACACTGACAAATGAGACCACTGTTGAGTAGACTGGAGATGACTATCCTGTCTTTTACGATGCTTTTGCCCGGCCTGCTCAGTCAATGGAAACACTATGAAATGCTTCACACCACACAGAGGATAGCAGGAGGATATTTTCTCTCAGATAATTTCAATATTCTGTGTTTATGGTGAACTGGTATTGTGCAAATAAGAGGTGTGTGTCTTTCACTCTCTTCTAAAACAAATGCTGGTGCAAGATAAGATCTTAGGACAGTAAGCAGTACCACTTTTGTCAACACACGCCACTGCAATCAACATAAACTGAAAGTTCTCCTTCCACCTCTAACATAACAGATCCCACCATATCATTCAAACACTTGACTCTAAATATCTGAGAGGTATTTATGCAAGCAGCAGAAGGTTTGGTGTTTGAGCTTTATCTATATTCCCTTTTCTGTTTCCAGCACACCAAAATGGAGCAGCTGAGTTTTCCCGAGCCCATGCCCACCAGCCATCAGATATCACATACTCCTCCCCACACAAACAGGGCCGGCCACCCAGCACAGGCCCGCCAAAACTGGGAAACCAAAGAGCCCCCCGGGCCCCGGCCCACAATCAGTACAACCAGGGGAACATGGACTTCCTGAATGTGCCTGACCAGGGAATGTCAGGGTAAGAAACATCATTTTGTGAGACATGAATGAAATAGAAAGAGGGGATCTCATTACAATATGTGTGGGTGGAGCCGATGACTCACTGTAAAAATCAGTGCAGAGTTTGTTAAGACGTGTCAAGGTGAGGTGTTAACACTTGCCGAGCCCAAATAATCAAAATATTTTATAGTGAGGAAGATAAACCCGTTTATAGAGAACTGAACTCTTGGTGCCACTTCCAGATTTATGGCTGTTCCTCTAGTTTCTGAAAAGGCCTGTACCAGAAACAAACTGGTTTGCATAGAATGCCGTCCAAACAGGTCAAAAGGCAAGAATGTCTTTGTGCATTCATAACGGTTGCTCTCAAAGGCAGGGCAAAAAGCCTGCCGTCATTGAGGGGAAAGATAGGATGATCTGTATTTGATGCATTCTAATAATCCCTCCTGAAAGCCATTTGTGGTTGTCATTTATATACACAAAAGATATCAGTGACTGTAATAAAGAGTTTCTCAAAGAGAGCTTAAGAGATACGTGAAAATCATGTTGAGAGAGGCACTATGTTCGAAGCCTGTTAACTCAGTATGATTTCTCATTGAGAAAGTCATTAGCAGTTACTTTAGCAGCATACTTGAGTCACTAACCTGAAGTGTTAGCAGCCCCACAGCACGCGCAAAACTTTGGTGTCTGTCTTTTTGTCATTATAAGATTCCACTTTTTCTCTAAGTTTTTCCCTCCAGTGGATGTTTAAATTACAGAAACATGTTGTGCTATGACTTTCTCAGACACACAAACCTGAAAATGTTCTCTGTGGTTAAACTCTCCCCATCGGGCCATTTAGCCCTCTCATCAGCTGCGATCCATTTGTTATTTCTGCCTCTCTGTCACAGGAAGCAGAGGAAAAGGAGCATCAGTCAGCGACCTCCTCCTGCTCCTAAACCGCAGCCTCGACCTCAGGGGCCTCGCTGCCGGGCCCTGTATCAATATGTCGGTCAAGACACGGATGAGATCAGCTTTGAGGTCAATGATGTGTTCGACCTTGTCAAAGAAGGTGATCAGGATGGAGAGTGATCAGAATAAATAATGTGTTGGCTCTAAAGTGATTGATCTGATAGATTTGAAATGTATTACAGTGGTAAACCATGTTTGTCTCTGCTTGTTTTCTTCGTAGATCCATCAGGCTGGTGGACGGGCAGGATTCGAGGCAGGGAAGGTCTCTTCCCTGGTAACTATGTGGAAAAGATTTGAGCCGGACTTGATCTGTCCTGGTGGATGTGTGTCTTGGACTGCATGCCTGTTGAGAAAAGTGTATTTTGTGGAAAGTAGCACATACTGTTCGCTAAAGAAACTGCCTGTTAATTTTTTGTGGTTGCATGGTAGATCTTCATCCATAATGCAAACAGGGCTGTTTAAGGTGGACCTCGCTGACATTTGAGCCGCCTGTAAGTTGTTTGGCATGCTGCTGTACGAGGAGAGCACAGGGGGCATCTCTGTTGTGGTGACCATCGTTAAAACCCAGATCCTCAGCAAGGAGCTGCTCAGGTTTCATCTCTGCCGTTGTCCCACACCATCCTGCTCCTCAACACCTTTGTTTGAGCAGTTACTTCACTGAAAATTACTTAAAGCTAAAGTTACACCATAACAGAAAAGTGACCTGAAAACACGACATTGCTTTTTGTTGTCTACAGTGTTTGTATTTGCCTGAAGCTTTTCTCCAGAGCAACTTCCAATACTGCTCAGTGTTCTGATTGAGACAGCATGAGATCAAGTAATAATGGATGATTGTATTGAATATGGAACAAGTAAACTTGACTGCTACATTTGCACTGTAACAAACATATTTCAGATGAATTAAAGTCAATGACAGACAAAAACCTTTTGATCTCTCTTAAAAGAACGTATTTTCTATGAATTGATCATTTCTAATATCATTGTTGGTAGTTTCTCCTGTATTTTTCCCCTCGAATCTAAAAAAAATAAATAAATATATTTTCATATTTTCAACTCAAAGACTTTTGCACTGGTTTGTGTCATCAGTAAGTTATAATGGATTTCTGAATAACAGAAAAGAAATAGGTGACTTAATTCATTTTACATTTGAAGGGTGTTTATTTTTATTCACTGCATTTGAGACTGATTAATGTAAAATATAGTAATTCTTTCTCAGTCAATCAATACACAACTGTTTGGTATATGAATAAAAAGAGAATAATAAAAAAAATAACTCCGATTTCATTGTCTACTCTCTTTAATTCAAGTGTAAAAATGGTATAGGGCCTACTTTATTCAATTACTTGAGTTTTTACATTTTGCCATTTATACTTCTACTTGACTATATTTAAGAGGAATATGCTGTACTCTATTTCTCTATTTAGTCCAGGTGCTTTTCAGAGCTGGCCTTCACATGCATAGTAAAACATGATTGGTTTTTAAAGTGGTGGAATATAGGCAAGTACGTCAATTTAAGCATTGTATTTTGCATTATATTTCGTACCTTGCTGGATTATGTTATTTTCTGCAACCTTATACCTAATCTTTAGAGGGACAGATTTTTACTAAGTTACATTTATTAATCAGCTTTAAATACTGGTTACAGATTTAGATTAATAACAGAAAAATAATCTACAATCTACTATTATTCATTTATTTTTTATTGTAGTTTTTAAAAAAATCTATTAAGTTATTTTAACGTGAGTGTATGTGAGCATGTGTTTTAACAGTGTGAATGGATACAGTTTTGAGACAGCAAATTTCATTGTATGTGAACATGCAATGACAATAAAGGCACTCAATTTCATTCCAAGGCAAGACTAATACATTTTTTTAAATGCTCCACCTTTACCAAGGTTTAAGTGATGTGTAGCCTATATATTAATGCATCACCCCCTATAATGCAGTAGCCTAACGCAATACATTATATTGAAATGGACCATCCTGCATAATGCTGCACAATACTTTTAATTGTGGCATTTAAAGTAAGTTATATTCTAGCTAATCCTCATGTACTTTGACTCAACTACCATTTAAATTTTAAATTTCCTCCCTATTACATTGCTAATTTTACTTAGGCTAAGTAATGGATCTGAGTAGGCCTACTGCATCAACTTCTAATGGTACTGACATGATTAATATGACAGAGATGTGCCAGTCTGCGTTTTGCGGTGCTTTTACTTCCAGTAGCTTACATTTATTAGACCTACATATTTAATGTTGCTACCTGTAGGGCAATGTGCTTTGACATTAGTATAGGCTTAAATCAATTTTACTTTACTACTTAAAAGATCTACGTATAGCCTATAAATACTCTTACCACCACCACGTCTGTGGCACATGTGTGTTGCTATTAATTAAATGAAAGTAGCACACATATTCACACTTAGCTTACACCACCACCAGCATTACCACGCTCGCCACCACTCCACCTGCCCGTCGGCACGCTCAAAGCGTCTGTGCTTTTATTTTGAAATGTAATCTCTCGTTCTGGCTTGACGAGCAGATGGACCGGTTGAGCCTCCTTTCGAGAGAAGTCCTGGGATTACACACAGGCTGCTCCAAATGCGGGAGCCACCTGTAATACCTGTTGCTGTCATCAGAGTCTAAGTATGTAATGCTAAAAGTAGCCGATGTGGCTCCGAGTATCGAGTTAACATTTCTCTTATTTGATTTTATTAAACTTTCTTTTCATACCTCCCCTACAGTGTTCCCACAATGCTTTTTTTCAAAAATAAGATCTGTTCCCCCATCAAAAGGCAAAAAGTCTGGACATTTTAGCTCCGACATACTGACACAGAGATGTGAAACCGTTCTATTGTTTTTATTATTAGTGACGCAACTGTCTCGAGCAATGATCGGGAGTATTTCTATGCTACGCCCAGAAAAATCCACCTGTTGTACCTTCCACCTGTAGTAGAGCAACACTGACGGACCGGAGGCTGGAACAACAGCAGCATGGGAGGTAGGACGAGTTAATTCCTCATACTTAGACCCTAAGTTTTTTAACGAGAGGTCTGGTTATTTTCTTAAGAATTAATTAGACTTTTAAGGCTGTTGTTGGCTAGAAGAGGTGTGAAACTGTGACATCTCTCAAATTAAATCACTCGAATATCCCTGTTGTTATTCAAAGACTTAGAGTGCATGAGTGTGGTAATAAATGGTGAGTCTCACATGTCATTTCTTCCACTTGTTGTAAAATAGGCTGGGTGTTTGTTTTACTGTGGCATAATTATAAGCCATCAATCAGTATTTAGCCCTATGTACTGTGTTTACACAGTGTTATCTACTGTTTACACTTTGTACCTACTTTGTGAGGTACACCTGCACAATCTGTTAATCAATACAACATCCTGACCATAACCTGAATTCTACCTTTATGAACCTCATAATGTTTAGTTTTGAGTAACATTGTGGAAAAATGTGTAAAATTTAAATATTTTGTATGTGATGTCATAGTTTGTGTTGCGTGTTTGACATATTAAATGTTTACTTTTACTGTACATTTGACTTTTTTTTTGTTTACATACATGAGAAGGGCATAATATAAAAAACTTTCTTGAGTATATATGATCTCTATGTTAGGCATTTTTTGCAAAAGTGTTTTAGTGGTATAATTTTTAATAAATTGAAGTGAGATAGGTCGTGATATGCCATGAGAGAAGGGTGTGGAATATCTGAATCATACCTAACTACCCCATAATTATCAAATCAAATCATAAAATGAAATATCATCATGTTCACACAATACAGCCCTGTAGTATTTCCTAAAGTACATCCCATTTTACTTTATATGCATATAATGTGCAGTATTTCTAGGCTGTTGACGAAGTGCAGGGGGACCCAGGCTGTAGAGTAAAAAAAGGCAGCTCCACCAATCGTACACATGAGGATCACTTGACTTGCCATAAAGAAATCTACAGCCTTCAAAAACAGTTGTGCAATGATTTCCATGCGGTGGGAGGGAGCTTTTGATAGAAAATGACATCATTTGGCTCATTTAGCGTAGCCTCATATATTAAACGTAAAAAAATTTGAGCTGCCTAACATGAGGGTTCTGAGATAATTGTGCAAACCCACATTTGAATACAGATGTAAACACAACTCAGTGGGGATTTAAAACTGATTTCCATAAACCACACATACAAATGTTGTGCTGGGGTGCATGACATACCCCTGTTCTGTCTGATGGCAGAAAAATTGACACAAAAGTCTGTAAAATTGCAGGTGTGCTGTTGTTGTGAGCTGTTGTTTACCCTCTCTGTGTCTGACAGGTGTCTATTCCAGGGAAAAGATGGCTGAAGTTTTCTCATATGAGAGTTCAGAAATTGACTGGTGTGAAGACAACTACAAACATTCTGAACATGTGGTGGAGTATTTCAACACTGTGAGTTCTCCTTCTCAACACGGCAACATTTAGCTCAATATCAAATGTAGCTCAATTACATTTATTTTTCTTTTTGCATAGCAAATAAATGTCTATTCTCACAATGAAAGGCTGATTGGTTGGATTATTAATTGATGTTATTGTTTTGTTGGTTAATTTATGTCTTTCCTGCAGATGAGCAGCTTTTTTTTCTTCATTATATCTCCCATCATGCTCTACCTTCTGCACCCTTACGCCAAAGAGAGGAATCTTGCAGTCCATTTAGTCTGGATCATGATGATGTTTGTTGGTCAGTCTGATGTTCTTTAATTCATAAATTTCATGTTTGTCTGTCTCATCACTTTAACAACAATAACTTGAACTTGCTCCAGTTGAAATCTGGAGTCTCTTTTCTTTACATTACTAGCACATGAGTCACTACACCAGAAATCACTGCATTTAGGAGCTGTTAGTTCAGTTATGATTTGACATGAGCATAAAAAGTATGTTGTCAGTGCACATTCTGCACACACAAACTGAATGCTGTTACACACCTGCAGAGTAAAAGTGATCCCAGAATAGGACCCTGAGACACACCAGCACTGAGGTATAAAGTATAGACAGACCTACAGAAGTCACAAGACAGATGGGTCATGAGAGAAACTATAAAGACTGTTTTATTCGTTCACAACAATGGCTAACTTTTGGACTTATGACCCATTAAAACCCAGCCGCCTACTTCCTTCCAGAGCTGCAATGTGTTTATTTTTGATTAAGACAAAATCAATGTGCAATAATCAGTTGCTTATTTAAATAATTTTTAAAAAGCCAAATAACAAAATGTCATCTGTTCACAAATGTGAATATTTTCTCATATTGGTATGGGACGGTACACTTACATTT
>JAQLOL010000020.1:10337713-10358233 GCA_029783665.1 Naso thynnoides | reverse complement strand
GTACATCTCCTACTACTTTCAAGGGAAAACTGAAAGCATGGCTTCTAGCCACCCAGACTTGCGATCACCTGTAACTTGTAACGACATCTGGGGTACCATCTGAGTTTCTTTTTTACTTCAGTTAATTTACACAAGATCTCTTGTGTATATTTATTTTTCTGGTTTATATAGTGTTTACATATACATTTATGTATCACATCCTGTACAGTATTTCTGACACTTCTGCCTGCGCAACTGGTGTAATCAAGCATTGTGCAATACAACACATCACTTAATCTGACATTCACTTTACACTTTACAATACCATTCTAGCACTTTAACCTTCACTCTAGGGCATTGCGCAATATAATCCTGACACCCGCACTTTAGACTTTCTCACTTTACTTCGCACTCATGCTTTTTAGCATTCAAAAATTAAACTCTCATGGTCCCCCCCAATTTGCAAATGATTTTATTACAAATTTGTGTGTCATTTATATGTATATTATTTTCTAATGTATCCTCTTTTTGTTATTATGTTATGTTATTATGCATTGTGAATTGTTTGATGTACTGGGACTACAGATGGAAATTAGCTCCGGCTATAATCTGGCATATTTACATGTCTTTTTCATGTTCATTGATATGCACTGTCCCATTCAAATAAATAAATAAACTAAACCAAACGTACTTTTTGAATGAAATTTTTGCTTCGATACCTGATAGAGGATCTATAGTTAACACAAATTTAAGCAAGGTTAAACATTATCATGCTGAACACAGTAACGACTCGCTAGTCCTCCTTTACAGCCTTTTTGTGTTAGTACTTAACTGTGCGTTATGGTTGACTGATTATTGTTTATGCTGACTGAAGAGCCAGTGCATGATGGTTCATTTCCTAAGTTCTTAACATGGTCTTCCTGAGACTTACTTTTTTACTTTTCTTATATAGCTCCTTTTACATCAAAGTTGCATTCACTATAATCCCGCTGGACTTTTTGCAATTGATTTTCTTCTGCCTGCAGCTGTTATTGCACCACTGCTGTCAGAGGAGGGCGGATCTCTCTTTGAATTATCTCTCCAAAGGTCTCTTATATACTGAGGCTTTTTAGAGCTTTTGCCTGTCTTGTTAGAGAGTTTGCACTTGCTTGGGAACCACGTTTGATGTTGACTTAAGTTTACCCAGTAGTGGAAGAGAATGAATTTTTATGCAAAGTATTCAGAAATAAAAATGTGATTATCACGTGTATATCTGAACTTCTGACATAGTATTGTGCCTTTCAGGATAACAAGGGTTCAGTCATGTTGGCTTTAGTTGAACTCTTTGCAGGGTATCTGCATTTTTCTTCTAGGTGTTTGCATGCTCTGTCAACAGCTCCTCACAAAGCTGCATGCTTAGTTTTTGATATTAAGCTCATTTTGTTATGTCTAAAGGAGAATTTCCCTGAAAAGAACACCTGAAGTGTAGTAAAATTCTTTGAATTTTCTTCAGTGTTTCTGTCACTCTGACCAAGATGTTTCACATTCTTCTGTCAGCTACGGGTGAAACAGGCTGGGACAGAGGGGGGGTCACTGACACACTCTCCAAAACGAGGCTTCAAAAACATTTTTACAAAACTCAAAATATGCATAACAACAATTAATATCATCCAGTCAGAGTGGACCAAAAGGAATATCAGTTGATACTTGCCAAATTACTCAGAAGTGATGTAATCTCCTATTTGATAAAGAAAACGATTAGAAAACATGGCCAAGATTTTTTTTGTAGTTATGGATGAGAATCAAAAGTAGGACTTCATACAAAAACAGTATTAAGGAAAAATGAGTATCCATAGTTAACTACTGTCTCAATACAACTGTATTCCACTCCCTTGTCACTCCCAAGCCCAAAACCTGTTAAACTTGTCTGCACAGGGATGACAGGAGTGGGTGGTTGAATTCTGCCACATCAGATTGAACTGAAGGCTGAGGAGGACAAGAGGTATTTTCATTTGAAGGCTCTTAGTTTAAATTATATATAATGATGGCAGACAGCTCAGAGGACATTGAGTCTCTCATAGAAGACATGGACTACATCCCTGGCCACTTCCACCTGGAGCTCAACCTCAACTGTGATCCTGTTGGGCCTTTAAAGTTGAGGCTCAGAGACACTTATCTGAAACAGGAGAGCCTGCAAGGCGAGCTAGAGGCTGAGGCTGGATATCTGCAGTACGCCGTCCGAAATCTGCTGGGTCTGCTGGCTTTTCACCTTGAGCGGCTGGACACAGCTGAAGAAATATTCAGGTGACAATTCACTGCCATCTTTTTTTAAGGACGTAGTTTCATCGAGCAGGAGGGCTCATTTTGAGTCACTGCTTATGCATGATTTCACAAGAGCTCCTGACTAATGTGTCACTGACATTCTGTTGCACTCCCTACAATAGAGACACCACACATGTGAAAATGTTTGTTTTTTAAAAATTTGAGTTTAATCTCTCTTTCTGAGCAAACCAAGAACTACAACAGCCAATGTTTCTGCAGCATTTTTTTTAAAGAAAAGCAGTGCAAAAGCCTAACTGATCCTTTTACCAACTAGAGTAGAACATCAACCAAAATCAATACCGTCCTGTCATTAGCCTATTGCCGCATAACAAACATACTAACGTGATCACAAAAATTAGTTAACTTGTTTCAGATTACTACATCGATATCTTTATTTCATGTTGCTAACTCTAATCTTTGCCGCTATAAGCCTTCAACCTTGCACTCAAAATGAAGTGCAATTTTGCAGTAATTGTTAAAATGTAATTATTATCCACATAACACTAAACGTTCTCACTCATGTTTTTGCAGAAGTTGCTAATATATTCTTACTTTATCTTTTCTGTTGCTCATATTGTATTGTTTTTTCCTCATTTAGTGTGTATGACACCATTTTAGTTTCATCAAAGTATTTTATTTATTTTGTTAAAGAGGACATGTTATACTCATTTTTGGGTCTTTGATTTTGATTTTGGACTCTTTTTGAGCAGCTATACACAACTGACCGAACAGTATCTTCTGAAAACTGTGATTTGCCCTCTCTGTATTCCTTCTATTTTCTGAATTCTCTCAAAACGGTCTGTGTAGCTTTCTCCTCTCCCTGTCCCTCCTCCATGCTCGCCCCCACACTCCACTGCGCTCACAACCCTATTACTGACACAAAATAAACACAGGTAGGACACTGATGAAGTTTTACTTACAACTTGCACTTCTGGCTCTTCAACCCAACCAAGTAATGTGTGAACAGCGGTCCTTCAGCAGCAGTTTAGCTGTTAATCCAGCTCATGTGCTCATGTTGAGGAAGTAAATAAATCCTCATTGAATGAATCTACAAGAAACAGGAACGCTATCAGATTTTGTTCTGGTGCTTGCCTCTTTAGGAAAGCTTAGTTAACTTCTCTTCATTCACTCAAAACAAACAAACAACAACAAAAAAACACTTTATCGGAGCCATTTTAAACAAAGTGCTGACGGTAATCCTGGAACAGAGGGCAGAACGCAGCAGTGCCTGAGCAGAGTCGGGAGGAGACAGTCACAGACCTGTGTGCACAGAGCTGGCATGTCCAGGCATGCCCACATAGAGAAGTCCAGCGCACAATGACCTCAGTGTAACAACAGAGTTTTTTTTTTTTAAAAGAAAAAACTCCTGAAACAGTGTGCAGAGCCAACCGAAACAGCCTGCAGGGCTCACTTCCAAATGCGCAAGCCTCATTATGTGGCACTTTGCCATCATTTCAAACAGCTATCCAACATTGTAACAGCATTTATAGGTCAGAAAAGTTGGAAAAAACATAACAGCTCTCCTTTAAATATGATTTTATCCAAACTATGAGTCTTATTTGCGGCTGGCATCACTTTCCGGCTCTGTGAGGCTGCACTCAGGAACAGCAGTGCTTTGAGCTGAATCCTAATGTCAGCAAACTACCATGCTTACATTAACAGTGATAGCATGCTAATATTTTTTTCATGCTAATGGTATAATGTTTGCCACGTTCAGCATTGTTGTTAGGCATGTTACTGAAAACAAAGTACAACTGGTGCTGGTAAGAATGTCAATAGTTTTGCACGTTCTTGCATCCATGCAAATGGAAAAACATTTTACTAATGCCAAAAATGTAAAACATAGGGCGGCACGAGTTTAAAAGTCACCAAAATCAGTAGGAATTATACTCTGAGTCCTAAATCATGACATTCCAATCTTAAATTGTGTATATAATAATACATTTTTGTCATAATAAGATTAGAACAACTTTTTTAAATGTATGGGAGGATGATTTACTAACCGCAATATTTCTGTGTACGTTGGCCTTTAAGGAGCATAAGTAAAGAAGACCCTGGTAACCTCAATGCCTGGGCCAACCTGGGCTATGTGTATGACAAGCTGGGGAAAGAACTGGATGCGGGGGAGTGCGTGGAGAAAGTGTCCAGCCTCATGGGCTTAGATGGTCGAGAGGCCTGTCAGGAGGAGGCCAGGCTTCTGGCTGCTCGCTGCCTGGCTGAGCAGGCGTATGTGTATCCTTACGATGTGGAGCTGGACAGTGAGGACGACCTGAGAGAGAGGCTGACAGAAGCACTAAGACTTTACAACAGAGCTCTGGACTATGGGGGTAATCTGGTGAGATGGAAACATACGCTGACACTAATGCTCAAAATAAAGTTGTAAATGTCTTTGAAACATTACAGATAAACATGTAGTAAACATGTAAAATGTCAGGAGGAGCACAAAAGCAATGAATGGTTATGTAATGAGATTGCATGCATCATTCTGTCACACATAAAATTCCAGCAATTTATTGGTTGGTATTTCAGTTATGCAGTGTTTGCAACATTAGATATATTATTTTAATTCTCCTCAATGACTGGTTTTACCTGAAAATTGGCAATATTCAGAAGTTTTGTGACTACTAAATACAGCTCACAGGTACACAAATATTTACCCAAAATCAAGAAATGTCAAGTTTGTTGTTCAAATGCTGCACAGCATCCTTAACTTTTTTTATGTTCCTTTCAACTTTTATATTCATGGCAAGTGCAAAAGTTTATTCATTTGGGGGGAACAGCAATCCAACTTTATGTTGGGCGAGAAACTGAGGCCTCAAATACTTACAAATGCACAATAAATGTTTTAAACTGTTTTTCAGACACCAATGGAGGAAAAAAGAAGCTGGTATTTTAAAATGGCAACCATCTACATAAGGTTAAAAAAAATGGTATAAAATGATAACCACTGCACCATTTACTGTGCACCATTTTGCACCTAAGAAATTTTCTCGCTGCAGACTAGACGACATAGTTAAGACCAAAGAGGACTCTGAATACTCCAGACTCTCCCACTACAATAAGGGCCTGAAGCTTCTCAAAGAAACGCTGGAATCTGAGAAATCACGAAATAAAGGTAAACACAGTGTTTCTCTATGAAAACATTCTGCTCTACTGAAGCCTACATTTAGAGGCATTGTGCTGAATACTGGTGATACTTGGTTTGTGCCGCAATCTTTCCATAGTTTATACTGTGTGCTGCAATCAATGCCAATGACCACTGACTACTGGAGAGAACTTTATTTTGGCATTTAAATTTAAGATGTTACATACAGCAGTTACAATCAATGAATTCTTAAATCCTAAGGGAGGAAAACAACAATATTATAAAAATATATTTTAAAAATAATTCTGATCTTTCCCCTCAGCTCTTGCCTGGTGTTATGTTGGCATCATGTTGGAGAGAAAGAATGACTTCACCACTGTGCCCATGAGTGTACATGACTGTGGATACTCAGCCTCTGAACCTCTGTCCTGCTATGGAACAGTAAGTTAACCCACACATTTGGATCTCTCACCAAATATCAGGCAGGCTTTTTTTCTGATTTATAGTCACTATCATTGGCTTCTTGCTGTTTTTCCAGTACTTTTTTTTACAGTTTCACCTATAAAGATAAATCCCCGTCTTCTCTCTTGTAAGTGCTTGCTTTGTTTGACAGCTGATGAAATCTGTTTTGTGGATATTCCCAAAAGCCATCACTTAGTACCTGTACTAAAATGTTAAGCCTGGCTAGTGTTGTCTATTATGATGTCCTAGGCTTAACTTATGCAAATAACAGCCATCAAGTATCAACAACTTGTGGCAACACAGGAAATTAAATTACCTACACTGCATTTTTGAGTTTATAAGACCAAGTAAAAACTCTCAATACGAATCCATATACATCCCGTAGAGAGATTAACTTAACCTTCACTTACGTAGCTTTATCAGTCTCTTTATTGTAAGCTACATCATTCAGTTTTAGGCAATGATAGAGACAGTCGCTTCCAAAATGTACTTAGTGGGAGTTTCTGCTGTACTCATGCTTATTTGAGAGGATGTGATTGGTGTCTTTTGATGATAAATAAAATAAAAATTTCAAATATATTAATTTTTTTAAAACAATCTCTTACCTCTTCCATCACATAAGTGTCTTCCCAGTGTTTAACACATTTGCTGCTTGCTTGCTTGCTGTCTTCCTCTATCAGGCAACTGTTTCAAATGGATTTGTAGAATATTAAAAAAGACAGATCTACTATCATAATGACATCAAGGGACTTTTATTCTTAGACATGTCAAGGAAATGTTCTGTCCAAATTTACAGAAGAGCTTTTTGTTGGCTACAGCTACCTTATTTTACATTTTCAGAATAACACACATATCTGTTTGTGTCCTCAGGCCATAAACTTGGCTAGTGATGACACATTCACCCTCAACCTTCTGGCAAAGGTCTTCTTTCTGTTGGGCAAACACGAGATGGCCACAGGGATCTGCAACATGGCCCTAAATGTGCTTCCAGACCCAGAGCTTAACTGGCAGGCATACTGCACCCGTGCAAAGGTAGATTACTGCACACAAAGTACGTCCAGTGTTAAAGCCAAACTGGCAAAACTTTGCTGAATAGCCTCAGAAACCTCTGTTATCCATGATAGTATGTATGTAAAGTGGATGAAATATTAATAGAATTAGCATAAACTGTACAATAAGATCCCATTTTTGAGGATGTGAACTCAAATTGTATATAATTGTTAACTGTTGTGCGCGAAAATCTTGCAAAAGTGAGAATTTCCATTCATTTGATGACGATGTTAATAGAAAGGTGTACAGTATAAACACATCTAAATTTTTTCCTTTTAGATCAGCGTGGTGCTCTATGTCAGAGACCTGGAGAAGGCAAAATATGCACAAGGTGGAATCCCAGATCGACAAAAGCTAACTGAGGCCAGAAAAGACCTGGACAAAGTCCTGACAGTACGTCCATGTCTGCGGACTCACCTGGAGATGGCACAGGTAAGAAGAACCGATACGACTGAACAATACGGATGGATTCTCTACAACTGCAGGCTTTTCAGATTTATCTGTTTTCCTTTAGGTATACTACTACATGGGTGTGGATGCTCTGCAGGAGAGTCTTTTGGTGGATGAAGGGGCAGTGAACAGTGCATTAGTGAGTCTGTCTCATGCCCTTGCGTTTGAGCTGGGTGACAGCTTGCCGGACCTCCACGTGCTCCGAGGACGCTGCCTCCTGCTGAAGGGCGAGGAGCAGAACGCTGCAGACTGCTTCAAACGTGCTGTAGAGTTAGAGAGACCAGGGAGCTCAGACACCACAGCCCTGCGCTGCCTCCTACAGGCCCTCCTGGCTCTGTTCATGCAGGGAGGCCCTGACCCCAGCCTTGCTATCACCCAGCTGGAGCAATGGGTGCTAAAGGCGGAGGAGATGTACTCTGGGGACATTGTGAAGGCAGAGCTGAGATGTCTTTACAGGACTCACACAGCAGAGGTCACAGAGTTATCCAAAGCTCTGATCAGAAATGGCAGACTGGACCTAGTGAGGAGACTATTGGAAACAGTGGTGCCTAAACAACTGGTTAAGAAGAGACCACTGGGAAGGTCTTTTTCTTTAGTATGAAGCAAATATGTGTCTTTAATAGATATGGAGCGTAACCAAACCAACCCAGACGGGCAGTTATCTAACCTTTTGGCAACATTTCACATTTCCAAATGAACAGCAGCTGTGCGGTGTAATGAAGCTGTATTTAGTGTTAACTGTTAAAGCAAGTCTGTTCAAGCTTTCTTTATACTGGAAAATATATTAAAATCTACGTTTTCATACGAAATAAGATGGTTGTGAACTTTGAAAGCGGTGTTGAATTAAAGAGAGTGTGGTCACATGTATTCAGGATAAAATGTGTGGAGGCCCAATTGGCCTTTCCGTAAAATTTAAACCATGTAACTGTACCTCTATTTGACTGGGATATTTTTATGCCGTACCACTGATGACCAGCAGGTGGTGATACACACCATTAAGATGCTGCCTTTTGTTTTTTGTTCAAAAAGAATTAACTGGCAAACCTTTTAGGAAGTTTAAAAACTAAAAGACAACTTTTTGAATCTGTCATTATGTTATCTATAGTTTTGATTTAAAGACAAATAAAGAAAATAAAATGAAAAAAACGAAATGAATTAATACAAGGCTCCGAAGTTCACAGGATGAGTGTGAACATGTTCTGGACTTCACAGTGACAGGATCACAACCTAACTGAGCATCTATGGAAACTATAGACAGATGAGATCAACAAAAAACTAAAAGCAAATCTGTCAGGGGAAAGAAAAGTTGTCATTGTAACAGCAGATTCCTAAAGACCTAGAATGTCTGGTTTTTTTTGGACGGAAAGGGAAGATAATGAGCAATTAACTTTATTTCTTACTTGTAAGAGGAATTAATATTTTCAACAATAAACACAATTGTTGCTGGCAGAGATGAATGATTTAGTATTCAAATAGTGCTGCAGCAAAACTGATCAGCTTTTGTCATGTTTATCTGAATTTCTCTGACACTCTTTAGGAGGGTGAAAAAATTCAGATGATTTTCATGGCTGATGGACAGAACATCTGTCAATGAAAAACCAACAAAACATAGATATGACACCTCTCAGTGTTGCTGGAAGGCCGAATCTGTGGGGAGGGGGAGAACAAAGCCACCATAAATAAGCTGGAGACCAGCGCCATCTCATGGCCGTTTTGTGTAAGTATACCTGTGGGCCATTGACAGCTTGTGTTCAGCTACTTTTTAAAAGCTTTTTTCACTTCTTTTTAAAAATCTGTTTTTGTTTGTTTTTTGTTGTTTTTGTTATTTTCCACTTCACATTAATGTGGTAAATTCAGACCTAGCCTACATGTTTTTATACAGTAGCTACGACATAAATGAGCAGGTTGAAATCACATGATACCTTGATAGTATCACACAGTGTTTCCGCACAATTATTGCCGCCGCTGCTTCAGAATTTTATAAAATATAGTCGCAATTAGGGTTGTGCTGATTGGCGATGTAATTGCAGCGTCTACAGCGTCTGAACAGGAACAGAACAGGGAATCTTTCTCCTTTCATGAATTTTGTCAGTCTATAATATGAATGGTAAAATATCATTTTCATGAGGCTGCTCAGTCAGAAAGTGACAGATCACTAGTAGCCTCATAAATTTGACCTTTCATCCTTGCACCATAGCGACAGTAAGCAGCTTTCTTGCAAACACTGACTTAAGGTCCTGCCTGATTTGACTGTTGAATGGCCGATATCATGTCATGTGTCTCCTATGAGATGATATCGTGATATCCTAAATTTGTGTAATTGACTGCACAAACAGATTCTTCAATAAGTCAGACCAAGGCATTCAATGACAATAATTGTGAACAAACCAAACATGTCCACAGACAAATTAAATATTATTTTGCTTAACCTCAGATATGCTGCACACAGCCATTCATCCCAGGCTTCATGCATACAGTATAAAGTGATGTGTGTGATGTGACAGCTGATCTTGTCAACAGAATAGAAGAATACAAAGGCAATTATTTGACACACTTGACTCTTGAGATATTACATACACCATGAGTACTTTATCCGTATGACACCTTACCATGCAATTACACCACCAGCAGCCTGATCCTATCATCTGCAGCCTCAGGAGAAATCTAGATTTAGCAGACCAGGCTATGTTTTCGGTCTTCAGCAGTCCAGCGTTGGTGAGTCTGTCCACTGCCTCAGTCTCCATTCTCTGTTCTGACAGGAGTGGAACCTGAAGCGGTCTTCTGCTGCTTTAGCCCATCTACCTTAAGGTTCAACATGTTCTTCACGATGACGTGCTTTCCTGTTTTCCACAGTTACAGTGGTTATCTGAGTTACCATAGCCTTTCAGTCAGTTACGATCTGTCAATAGTTTATTGATGTGATGCACTACTGCTACAGGATCGGCTGACAGCATAATTGAATGAATAAGCAAGTGTAAAGGTTTTTCTAATAAAGCCTTCAGTGAGTCTTATCACGTCTGTGTAATGTATCGTATCATATTTTCTCAACCATGATGCATTTCACTTTTTAAACATATTGATTTGTTGTCTATGGATATTCTCATTCATCCAGGTCATTGTTCTCTCTGGGCAAATTGAATCATAGGCAACTGGACTTGTATTTGTCTAGGAAGACGTTTCTCCTCTTATCCAAGGGACTTCATCAGTTCGTACGAATCTGTCTCACTAGTCCGCACTAGTCTGACCCGGACTAGTGAGACTGATGCATACGAACTGATGAAGCCCTGAAGTAACCTACCTGACCCCCACCAACATCCGGTTTGGGTCAGCAGAAAGAAGCAAATACTGCCTCCTGTAATCTGGAGGTAAAAGCAAATAAACACAAAATGGCTCCTACATCGGGTATCGGCCCGGTATTGAAAAAAAAATTGAAATCTTTATCGGTGACAGTGGGCCCCATCCATAGCCTGATCCATGGGGCCAATCTATTCAGTCTAGTTCTATGCCTGCGCAGCGTGTGACATTATGCGCTCAGCAAGTGGGTAGACTGTTACCAAACTAGCCAACACACACAGTGCAGGCTGCAGCTAACAGCATGGAGTGAACCGAAGTTTCACCTATTTGGAAATATTTCGCATCGGCTGCGTCAATCAGTTTGACTGCTGCTTGTAAAATCTGTTTGTTATTTTGTCTTAAATTAGGAAAGTAACGTTTAAGTCAAGCCTGGTGTTGTCTTGCAAAAAAGAACGAGTCCAAACTTATATATACATCTTATCTTATCTTATATAATTATCGTATCTTATAATACATCCATGCTGCACAGCCGCAATTTTTCTCAGCTTCCGGTGTTGCAGTAACATGCCAAATCCCAGGGTCGAGCAAAGCGACGAACCGGATGCAAGTTACAGACCTGCTCAAATCCATATATCAGGAATGTCTCTGTAGGCCTAAATAACAGAATGAACTGGGTAAAATCAATTTATGTTTTTTATTTGTTTAATTATTTAAGATCAAAAATATAGAATGGGCGTGGCTTGTTGTGGCGCCAGATTCCCTCAAACAGAAAGAGAAAGTGTTTTGGTCTGAACTTCACCCTTCCTCGCGGTCAAACCTATTCTCTCTCCTTTTGTAGGAATCTTTTGAAGAAGTCATGAAACAAAAGCTTTTGACAGTCACAGGTCTGTAACTTGCATCCGGCTCGTCGCTTTGGTCGATTAATGGGATTAACGGAATATTTCTGTTCACTGGCTCTTCCTTGGACTGAACAGGTAAATTATTTTTCTTTGATAATTTTTAACATTTGAGTTTCTGCAACTCTGTGAAGCAGGTTTGCAGCTTCTTTCATGCATTTGTCAAGATAGGCCTAAAGACAGTCGAACAAACAAGCAAGTGCGTTGTTGTTAAAAGTTGAGGGATTCATTTGACTGTCAACAAAACAACAAACACACCCAGAGAGACTGAACTGTCGAGACATCCCTGAGAGAAGCCAATGCGTAGCTTCGAGATGTGTGTAAATACTCCCGTCAGTAAAAAAAAAAACTGTGGCAAAACTCAAGACACCAACGTGTGAACTGTGTCTGTCTCGTAAAAATCTTTTTCTGACAGATGTGGTCTATAGCGGGCAACAACCAGTAGATGGCAGCATTCGTTTAAAGTTTGTCCATGATGGAACCAAAGTGATCCTGCTTTGCAAACAATGCAGAGAAGAATTCTCAGAATGAATCACTGTGTGAATTCTTAGGGTGCTTTTATTTATTTGCCATATCCGGGTCTCCAGATTATTTCTAAGGTGGGCAAACAGATGTGGAAGTTCACACTAAAGCAACAGCTGTATGTTATGTTCGTAGATTGAAGAGCAGGAAAGGAGCATTTGTTTAAGAAAACTGGACAGTTTCAGCCGGATTTTTTTCAGTAGCCTGTTGTTGTTGCATAGGAAAACAAAATTAAGGCCGCCGCGTTCAGAGAATAAATAGCTGGGAATGAAACTCCACGTGGAAATCAAGTTTCTGAGAAACTGCTGAATCCAATTTATCCTGAAAGTATTGTCAAGAGTCGGAAAGTGGTGCTTCTTGTGAGGAGGACATACGTTGCATCTCCGATGAACTTTCCAAGCTGTTTCGATAGACAAAGTGGAGTTTGGGATTACTCATAAGGACGTTAACTCAAGAGAGGAGCCACAACGAAGGTTGTGAGAAGAAAACCTGAAAGAAAGTTGTTGTTTTTTTCTGTGGTCGGACTAACGTAACTTTATCCTCCATTAACGAGGAGCGAGCAGATCTGCGTGGTGTCTTCACGTTGCGCATGCGTTAGCTAACTGACGCTAGCATTGTCGCGTGAGCGTTAACCACCAAGTATCTGTATTCATCATGTCTATTGTGTTTCATCTAAGTAATACTGAGGTTATCGTGGCGTCACACTCCGGTGGGGTGCCCCGGTGTTCTGACTATTTCTGCTGCCTATCGAATGGTCAGGGTGAGGTTAACTGTAGACAAACAGTCACTGACGGTTATGATTAATCGTGTGACCCGAATATAATCATGCCTAAGACGTTTGGTTAAGTATAGACAAAAATCGAAGGGTCCTCGCTGTCCTGAAACTGCAGCCTCCAGTACTGCTGCCTTACTTTACTCCCTTCTAAAGTAACACAGTAACGTAGTAACATTGTAGTTAGTTTGGAAATGAAGGGCCTCCTCCTACTATAGGAAATGGCTTAGAAGATGGCGAAGTTAGTCTGGCCTTGTAGAAAAAAACAGGGGAAAAAACACTTTTACCACGTTTACTTCTCACTACCTTTGTAACGCTTCCTCTTTTGTGTTTGCGTGTCCACATGAGTACTCCAAACCTCGAATTAGTCCGTCAAAACGGCTGAAACCCCGCGAAACCGAGTGTTCCTCCCGAGCCTCACTGAGGGCAGGTTTCCTGAAAGCGGCACCATATCTGTGACGTCACAGTTTTATCTTGATGGCTGTTGGCGAGAGAGTGAATTATTATCTGGTTTTGTAGCAATACTACATAAATATGTAGCACGTTTGGAACACACCACAAAATCACCACAACACCACGGCTCTCTTTGGATCTCTTTTACTGAATGAGTCTGTAATGATACAACATGTGACAGGGACTGCATCAGTTCACATCCTTCTCTCCTCTCAGAATACTGTAAAGGATACATTAAAATAACAAAATCGAACAAATGGCAAAAATAAAATAAATATGCCCTGTCTCACATGTCTAATTAATCACAGAGTAAGCACAACGACCTTGTGTGCACTCACACACACACATACTCAACATTAGACAAGTGAAAATACACTTTACATTCATTTTATACAATACGCAGAGAAAAACTACATTTCCCATAATGCCTTGCGTCGCCCAGTGTGACTTGACACGAATAGCGGCACTTCAGAGGAACACAGTTGAAAACAATGCAACGCTAACTTCTGATGTAACGTTAAAACGCTTTACAGTACAGACTTGTGCTTTATGCATTAGAACTGTCTTACATAACTCTTCAAAATATCATTACAATGCTGTGTTTTAAACACTAGGACAACTTTTAGAAGCTTATCTGCTCCATCAACATACCCGTCTCTCTCAGCTCCAAATGCAGACTGAGCGAGAACTTCTGCTGCGCATGTACCACAGCACGGCGGGGGTGTTTACTGACCAAAATACTCAACATGCTCTCATGAAAATAAAGGTACATAAAATATTAGGCTACTCCCTTGTTAATACTGGAAACGGTCTCACAACAACGTTATGATTAACCTAACATAATCATTGAGTGTTACATGAAATTATAAAAGTATGATAAATCTGTATACCCCTCTTCTCACTGTCAGCAATTGGAACATACCAACTCATTTATTGAACAGGGGCCTAAAGTTAGCTGGAATAGCAAAACACACTATTACACTCTGATAAGGAAAAGGTTGACTTTTTTTTCAGATTGAGAAACATTTCACACACTGTCCAGTAGCTGTGCTATTCAATATGGGTGAATGACTGTTACTATTCATGAGTAAATAAATGTTTTATCGCAACTAAATCAACCGAGAGTAATCTCATTACTTTGTTTTTAGGTTATTTTTCATGTGTTTACAGGCACAGTTAATGTTTTGAGGTCTTTCAAATAATAAACAGCTTATTTACTGTTGTACAGTAAACAAATTAGTGTATCCATTGAACATTCAATAAATGGGTACAAAAAATATTTCACACTAAAACTAGAATTAAGTTTAAGTAGCCTACTGGACACTTATGAAGTGAACCTTAGTATTGAACACTTAATAAAGTTAGCATCAGTTTTAAGTACTCAAAATAACTGCGTTGTGCATTTAAAATATAAAAAGTAATTTGAATTTACATGAATCAAGTTTACTTTAGGCTACTTGTTATTTCGGAGGCAACGAGTTCCCATAATTATTTTAAGTAAACTCAACTCATTTGAGGATCGTCCCGAAGATGTGGAGTTGACCGACAGTAACCCCGCGGGCTCTCGAGCCAGAACCACAACGGCTACTCATGACTCATGACGTTTTACATTGTTTGTGTCATTTATTAGTTTTTTTTTATTTATCAATAAATGTTTAAAATTTGATCGTCTTTTGCTTGTGTTTTTTGTACAGACAGATTATGCAGATTCGTTTTTTATTTTTTTTTTAAAAAAGAAGGCCTGTGTGAAACTACGAGTCTTTATAATCAAAACTTTATGAATAAAATGTATTTTATGCGGAAGCAATTGGTGGAGTGATTGACTTTAAATGTGTTAGTTGCGCGCTACGGACCCTCCGCTCAATTAGCGTGACCTGAGGTGAACCTGTCCTGTCCCGATCGACGCTCCCTCACAGCCTCTGTATGAATCAGAGACCCTGTATGTGCTCATCTGGTTTCACAAAGCGCACAAGCGGGGCGCCGAGACGCGTCTCAGACCGGATCACTCAAACCACTTTCTTTATACATCTAAATGTAGGGAAATTCGTGCCGGTCGCTCTCGTGTAACTGGGGATGAAATCGGAGCTTCCCAGTGAACCAACTGCCGCCCTGCACACACAAATTTCACGCTGTTTTCTCAGCAGGGTGTCCTCACTTCGATGGTATTTTTATTTAGTCCGTAGTGTTTTACCATCTTCGATTAGAGGCAGGAGTTTGGGAGGTGCAGCTCAGCTAAAATCAACGTAGAACAAAATGTCTGCGCCTTCACTGTGTGGAAACAGCAGTTACCTCCATCACCCTGCAGCAAACACACAGCAGATCGACCTGAGCTCATCGGTGGAGTTTGACACAGACACACTCACATCCTCACAGTTTTTCAAGCCATTTTCAAGTCTTTATCACTAATTCATTCTTTGAGACTGAAAACCTCTAAAATGTTGCACATCTTTAATACACTGACATTTATTCAGCTTGGCCGCCTCATTATATTCTTATTATTCGACTATTTTGAACTTTCCCACATATTCATCATTCCTAAGCTGCTGCTTCCTCGTAGAAGTTAAAGCAAACAATGAAGTCAAGCCTCCAGCCATTGGTTATTTAGTATTTCAGTCACTGTTTTCAACATATATCAACACATTCAAACTTGAAGGCAGAAAAATCCCATTCAAACCCTATAATGCTCCAGATCTTTCATACACGGCAGCAGTTTTATTCAGCCTTTAAAACCCACACTAAGATGCCTATATGCTTAAATGTAAACAACATACTTGTGTAAAGCGATGTTTGGCTGAATTAAACTGAGTTTTTCACAGTTCATGTTGAAGTGATACTTTTTGAAGGACAACAAAGCTTGTATTTATTACTTGACCAAAAAAAAACTGATGGAATAAAATGCTTGTTGGAAGTATAGCTATACTTTATTCAAAAGTTGTAAATGTATTTCTGAAAATAGTTGTTACGTCGAAGTAAAATGAAGCTTTTTTCAGTGTACTTTTTTAAAGTACAAACAAATATATCTGGAGAAGATAATAGTTTAAAGCACACTGATTACTACACTAAAGGGTATTGACACAGTTATATTTATAATACATTAGAGGTGGGGACATTCAAAAATGCATCTGCATGAATTATAACTGAATTCAAGTTAAGGTAACAAGTATGATCTCCAACAGCTGTCAGGGGAACTCTTTCCTCATTTAAATTCATAAATGGATCTTACATGAGCTACGTTCCCTGCTTGTGAATATACATAAATACACCTAAAATGAAGTGAAATTAAGGCACTGTATACTTTCCAAAGTACACTGTCACATAATTTAGTGTACTTTTTACAGTTATCAGTGAGGTACATCTTAAAATAAGTGAACATTAAATTGTACCTTTTGGAAGCATACTTAAACACACTCTTAATGAATGAAAAAAATGCACTATATTTATGCTAATTGATGATGTAATACAAAGGACATGTAAATAATGACACTATGTAAAAGAACTCTGAAGTGCAGTTTGAAATAATGAGCATTGAAGTGCATCGTTTTTATGTATACCTGTTTGGAAGTAAACTCAAAAACACTTCAAATACAGTGCATATAAAATAAACTTTAAGAAAGCACGCTAACTTTGTATTAGAACGGACATGAAAATAAGTAGAATTTTTAAAAAGTACAATGAAGTGCAGTTTAAGAATACTTAAACACACTTATAATCATGTGAAATAACAGTACACTTAAAAGTAGCACACAAAATGAGTATTTGCAATTTAGTATGCTTTTTCACAGTACAACTTTAAAACATATTTATAAAAAGAGCACTCTCTAAAGGCAAACTGAAATACCACTTACAGTAAAGTAGAATAAGTTTACTGATTTCAAATATCCTCAGATTAAAACCTGCTGTCTTCCAAATAAATATTACATTTTAAATATATTTTTAATTGAGCACATAAGTACAAGTATACTTACAATAACTTTTATATTCCTAAATTATATTTTTCATACAATTAAGTATGCTAGTTTTTCACCTGGGATGTAAGGGATAATGTGTAGTGAGCCGGAGATTAATTGAAAAAAACTCCCGACTATTTCTATTCCACTGTCAAAAATGAGCCAGCTGGAATTAAAGCCAATGAGCGAATGAGAAGGAAACTTAAGGGGGTAATGCTGTGCGGGGTTCTTGGCAAAGTTTGGGAACCTGCTTCAGTCTTCGGCTTCCGCATGAAGACTGTTTGTCCCCCCGTTGACCACCTTGACCTCAGTGACGTCGTTGCTGTGAAGAAGAGGCTCACGGTTCCCCTGAGCTTCATCTGAAGGTGGAGCACCTTCTGATCCAGGTGATCCTCTGGGACAGCGGGACTTCAAGTACCGGACAAGCCAGACAAAACCTAACGTTAGGCCTGTAGTGACAGCTGCTGTTATGAGGACGGCTGTCCAGGTCCCACCGTGAGTCTCATCGGTGCAGTTCACTTTTGACTTAAAGGCAAAAGGAGATCAAATGATTAAAGAAACGTTACATTGGGCTACAGGCTCGGAATGCTGCGTTTGAAGAAATGAAATACAGAGGACACGGTTCATTACCTGGCCGCCTGCGGTGGAGCCGTTCAGAATAAACGGTGCGCTCGGGCTCGGACTCTTTCTTGTGACGGTCACCCGGGAAGCAGCGGGCAGGCCTCGCGCCTCCCTCACGCCGTTTCTGAAGGCAGAGCAAAAGTAACGACCTTCATGTCCCGTGTGAGCCTGGTGGATAATCAGTGACCACTCTCCGGTCTTGTGGCCATCCGGTACCAGGGACACGTTTCCCTCACCTGCCTCATTTGTGATCACTCCGGTGGACAGATCCACCCTCAGCACAACTTCTCCGTCTTTCTCCCACCGTAATGAATCCGCGCGGGCGATGGTGTCACTGGCAAAGAAGCAGCCAAGTTTGCCCGCTTCACCCTCAGTGAGCGATGCGTCACAGGCAGCGACAACATCCAAGGAGATTCTTTTTTCCTCACGACCGGCACATTTCAAACGGTACACTCCGGTGTGGGTGTAAAGTGAGTGTTTGTAGGCAGGGGGGGAGTTTGGATCCATCTGGTCCTCGTAACCCTCTGCTGGATTCCAGGCTTGTCCAGGCTCACGCACCGCCACCGGACGCTCCTCTCTTTCTCTGGTGTCTCTTACAAGTTCAGCCCGCTTATCGATGGGACACCCGTCAGCTCCTGGAAACGTAAACTTGTCTCCCACAATCACGCTCACACATTCTACAAAACTCAAGCGCAGAGCGGCAACGATGATAAATGCTGAGAAAACTGATAAATGCCTCGCCATGATAAATCCGCACTGTGCAGGGAAAGCGGCTCTGGACGAAAGCGTGCGGGCATTTAGCTACGCGCGCTTCCAGCCTTTTAAATGTGCGTCTGCTTATATGGGGCGCCGTGCCGAGGGACGCGCAGAGAAAAGGCGCAGAGAATCCGGCCAATTTTCAAAATAAAACAAATGTCAAAGCAAAACACCCTGTTTAATGATAGTGTGGTTGTCCTGTCTACATATGTATCTGTCAGTTAACAGAGACCGACACACATACACACATACACACACGCACAGAGTTCCGTATTTGACGAGAAAGGGGCAGACGAGCAGAGGAGCTTTTTGACCGGCGCGGAGAAATGCGCTTCTGGTGTGGACAGTGGGGTGCCGCGAAGCGCCATTTCTCCTCCGAGCAGCCACCTTTCTCGTCAAATACCGAACTGTGTGTGTGAACGCGTGTGCAGGCCCATATGTGTCTTTTTTAACTGACAGATACATATACAGACAGGACAACCACACTTATCATTAAACAGGATGTTTTGTTTTGACGTTTGTTTTATTTTGAAAATTGGCCGGATTCTCTCTCTCTCTTTAAGTAATTGCTTAATACTTTTTGCTTGTGCTGTAAGAGCACATGGATTTGCCAGTGGAGGATGTGAGGGTTGTTTAACTTTCCTTTGAGTATTCAAAATGAATTACTGAATACCTAGTTACATGACCCAGACAGCCAATAACCTCTGTTGTTACAGGAGAAAACAGTAGACACAAAACAAGCTTTCAATTATCTTTTTTATTTTCTTTGTTTTGTTTTGCTTGATTATGATCTACTCCTGTTAGCTTTCACAACTTTGTGTACCCTCTGTTTCATGAGTTGGATTTTTATCGACACGAACTCAACCACTGCCATGTTTGTCTAGTGACTATCTCCCGGTTTTAAATATTTTTAATATCAACTGTTAAATGTAAATGTGCTTCCAAAAAAATGTATTTAGATGTTTAAGACTGAAATAGCAACTATTAAAGAATCAAGTCTTTCGAACACGTTAACTGCAAATTGTTTCTCATGGATGCCTTTCAAATTTTTTCATTTTTCCATTATCTTAGAGTTTAGACTTTGAATCACTCGCCTGAGCTGTTATGGCCGAAACTAAATAAATAAATCCTGAGCCATTATCATTGTCATTATCATTATCATCATCATCGTTTATTTGTCAGATTTAAGGTCCATAATAAAAATATACAACACTCAATACATAAGGACAAGAGATTTAAAATAATAGACACGTTCAAAAAAGAAAAGAAAAAGAAAAAAGAGAGAAAAAATAAAGAAAACAGTGCTACACAAGACAATTATACCAATGTTTCCACAGAGGTTACCCACATCTCACATCACTGACACGAGGGCTAACCAGCTGAACAATGATAGCATTCGGAGAAACAGTCAGTCTGCAGATGGACTTATACATCAGATGTCTAAGCAAAGCCTGAAATGAGCTGACTCTCACTTTACAGAACAGCTCACTTGCACTACACCATCTCGGCTGTTTCTATAGTAGCCTCATGCAGTCATTGTAAGCAACCTGCAGCTTGTGAATGCTTGCCTTCTTAAATTTACACCATAATGGGGCAGTATAGAGCGGAGTACAGTATGCCCTAAAGAGACAGATCTTCACATGGTCTGAACACATTAAATTTCCTTCTTAGCATGTTTGCCTGAGCATAAAGGACTCGGCACTGTCTATTAATATCCTTGTCATCAGTTAATTGATCTGTGATGAAATGGTCGAGGTATTTTTGTTGTTTTAGTACAGATATTCAGCATTTGTCCTGTTAGGTAAAAATTTGGAAATGTGGGGTCTCTGTCCTCTTTGGTACGACACAACATAACCATACTCTTCCTGGCATTATACAATATATCATGGTTGATCCCATACTCAGAACATATATTGAGCAATTGTTGCAATC
>JAQLOL010000020.1:10279951-10296231 GCA_029783665.1 Naso thynnoides | reverse complement strand
TTGATCAATACAGGACAGGTATTAATCCACCTCCCAAACACAACCACAACAGCTTGAGGACAAGGGATCATCCCACAAACCATTAACCATGCAGCACAGTACATTCAGTCACCACCATGCCAAATGAAAGTAGGAGGCAGTGAGGGAAGAGGGGTTGGTGCAGTATCTCCCGTGTGATAAACTGCAACTAGTACTGGATCAGTCAGTATTGCAATTACTGTTGAAATGATGTCGTTTACAGGTAAAACAGAGTCTTATTGAGAGTTAAAATAATATATTTGATTGGGTCAGTTTGCAGTTCTGTTGAGTCAGATGATGGGGAGGTTCATGAGGTGAGCCGATGGGAGCTGTGCAGTCATTCTAGGGAGAAGAGGGCGTGCGGAACAATATGCAGGGAATTGTAAAACTTACTTCCTGTGGGGAAGGACCTTGTCAAAGAGGATTGCTCTGAAAGAGGAGTCGCCCACGCATCGGACTCAGATAGAACCACTAAGTTCAGGAGGGGACAGAACGTGTCAAGTCAGGGGTATTTAAACCATGACACCAAAGGGTTTTTGATGTTTGTGGCTCAAAAAAGCAACAAGTACAAGAGGGAAATCAACACATATCAGAATAATAAAATCTTTCATTAGAGAAAACAAATGTCCAACTTCAGTGGCAGACTGCGTCAAGGTACATCCTCAAACACCAAGAGTGTATTTTCCTAAACAACAGAATTTTAGTGCAACTATACAAGTGGACACACACACACACACACACACAAAACAAACATCTGAACACAGAGCTCAGAAATTCAACTGATATGAAAACTAAACTTTCAGTATAAACTTCTCTTAACAACAAATCTGACATTGTAAGGCAGGGCTTTTAATTAAAAAGCTTTTGTTGGTTTGGCTAAGGCATAACAAAGAGAAAAAAACAAAAACAACAAAACAAAAACAACAACAAAAACACAACAAAAAAACTATGCAGAGAGTTTTCAATCTACACAGCTGCTGTGTACTTAAATGGGGTAAACAGTCCGAGCTTTACATGTTATTATATTAAATCTGACCACGAGTGTGACCTGCCATCGCTTGAATTGACTTAAATTCAGTTGGATTTCAATAAATGAACTTGCTTTCATATCTTTTACACAGTAATTCTGTAATTGGAGAACAAGCAAATTTCCTGACACTAGCTCATCTTCAAAAAAATTCCCTGACAAAATAATCTCAACTAAAATCTTCACTAATGCTGTTTTTCTCACAAAAAGTGACCTGACAATAGATACAGTACATTACGTTGCATCATTTGTGGAGTAGCTTCGATAAAAATCCAAACTGTTAGCTAAGTGAAATAAAACAAGACTGATCCATATGATTGCATTTATATTTATTGAAACATGGTGATATTTGTGCAGAGCTCAGAGGCAGCACTGTTCTTCTGCCCAGGCAGTCTACACATTAATCTTAATGATTAAACTTGTATGAAGGGATTAATCATCTAATCACAAGAGAGCCACACAGGTCAGTTCATCAATTACTTTTCTCTTCGGGGTGACAATGCAAGGGGTCGGGCTGCTGCTGCAAGATGACCAGCTAGTCTCACCCAGCGAGCTGCAACTCCTCATAAGTCCCAAAACTTTGCAAAATATTTACAAACAGATGTTACTTAGATGAACTGACCACATTTTGGGAATTTATGTGATTACATGCTTGCTTAAAATAATTTTATACTCACTGAAGTGATACATTTATAGTCTTAGAGTGAAACTTACAAACAGCTTCTTTTAGCCCGCTCCCCTAGGCTACTGGCCCCGCCTTTCCTGCTGCAAGTTGCATAACTGATTAATTTTGAACGGTGATTAAATGTGAGCCGAACTACAAGTGCATTAAACAGATTTAACACACACCTGTTGGCCAATCAGAAAAGAGTATTTACCCAGACCATGGCATAAGAGCAGTTAATTACCTGAAAGAAATGCTGTCATACTGTTTATACCGAGATAACTGTTTCCCTAACTATTATGTTAGGAAGACAGTTTAAAAAAAAGAAAAAAAAAATCAAAATGCTAAAGGAGTGATTTATAAATACATTCAATTTACAGAACATTTGCATTTATGGGATTATATATCTTGATTTATCAGTTGTTTCATTCACCTGATTTACATCAGGCTATTTTATCTTTAATCTGTTTTTAAATTTCCAAAGAATTGAAAGTGTATACACATTGTGAGTAGAAACACCTAAAAAGCTGTGTAATACAACACCTCTACAATAAATCCTATTTTCATTATATTTGCAAAGTTTTAGAGAGGTGCTATTTTAAATGTATAATAATTTCTTAGACGGCAGTTTAATTCTACTGTGTTGTATAGATATGTTTTTTTTTATTGTCCATCTCATCTATTTCAATGACAGTAGTCTAAATAACTGAAAGACTACTTGGTTATGTTACAATGCAGTTCAACAGCAATACAAACCACCTCCTCAAAAATGACTGTAAAGTTGAATGTATACCCCACTAAAACACATTAACTGCAGGATTTTTTGAGAGACTGCACTAGTTTTGGTTTTGGTGTCTAATAAACTTGAACATGTTGTTATAAAACCATCATGAGCAAGAAAGTAAAAAGTTGCCAGTGTCACACACAGAGCTGTTTCATTTGTTTGGATGACTGTATAAAAGGGAATTTGTGTCAAGTTGATGTTAGTTATGCCTGACATGATAGTTGCGTAACAACTAAGAGCTCTCTTACAGCCTGAACCACTAAATCCGACTGGATTGGATGAGAGCCTGTGACAACAGAAACTGAACATTAACTAGCTTCACCGTGCACATGAACATGACCTCCTAGTACCAATTTCAACTTTGACCTATGCAAAGACAGATGGAGAGGACCCACCACTGCACACTGAGCCTGAGGGAAGAACAATGATGTCAGAGAAATAGGTAACGGGAGGGGGAGGAGGAGAGACCTAAAGAGAGTGTATCTGCTATGACAGCCAAGCAGGGCTTAGCTGGCAGCCTTAAAGAGACAATAAATGTGTGCTCACAAATCCTTTTTCATTGTGCGGCTATCACATTTAGACCAAAAAAAAAACCCATGAGTAACAATCATCAACATAAACATATTCTTCAAACCAACGCAGACACAAAGACATAAACAGGAACGCGAAAGAGACAGAACCACAAAGACAAGGACACAAGCAGAAGGGTTACCTTCAGTTTTTGGTTCTCCAAAGGCTGTTTCCAGAGGCGGCCCAAATAAGGCTGTGGTGTCTTCAGAGACCGGTGTTTGTTGACTGCTGACAAGGAACAACATGGAAAACAGTTGTGTGACACAACTGATACAGAAAATCATTGTTTTAATTATCAGTGATCAACTACACTACATATGGACACTTCAAACCATTTACTGATATAACTGATAATTTCTTGTCATAGATTTAGTTGTGCTGTGTAATATGCATTTTCAATTAACTGCTTTGTTTTAATTTATCAACACTTCTTCAACACTGCTTCACAAAAGTAATCTTTACTTGGGATTTTTTTATTTAGACTGCAGGAAGATTAGTAACTGCTACACAGAGGCTAATGGGGATCCGACAGTTATAAGTTTAATAGTTATTCAAGTACTCTGTAGATTCTTGAGGTAACATTTGCAGCAATCTTCAGTAAAAGAGAGTACGATCAAGTAACTGAGAGTAACATTAATGTAGGAAACAGACAAGTTGTTTAATCAGTAAATAAAGTCAATTAAAAACTGCATTTGTGTATCTTTATTTAGTAGGGCTTTACCATGCTGATATTTTTTTTACTCAGATTAGCACTTTATGTAGTTTTAACATCAAATATGAACCGGAAGTAAACTGCAGGGCGCACGCGCAAACCACTGCGAATCAGCTTGCAAGTAGGTCAACAAGACAAAATGTCTGCTAAAAAAATTCAAATCGCTTAAAGTGCTAATCTGAGGCTGAAAATAACATAAGGTTGTAAATAACCAAGTCACAACAAGCATACAGGATCATTAAGAGCTGTCAGAACGTTTATTTGATGACCTTGGTGGAGGCACACTCGCACTTCCTATCGACTACCAGTGTTTGAGCTAAGCTAATTAGCAGTGGGTGAGCTCTGCCCATCTCTTCCTTGTAAATGCACGCGACGTGTATCTGATTCACAATCAAGTTACATTGGTACGAATTACTTTAAATTGTTACTATGGAATTAAAAAACTTGTTGTGAAATGTGCAAATAGATAGAATCACAAACCTCAGATAAAATAGGATATATTAATCATTTAACAGCCCTATTATTTATGTTTTAGGGTAGAATAGAGAAGTTTGTGTTGTCTTTTTTTCATGTTTGCTCCTTTTGACAGAAAAGAGCAAAAGGAAACAAGGAGGGACATGTTCAAGCAGTGTTTGCAATCTTGAGTTTTGGAGGGTGGCACATCCCCTGCTGACTAGATGTATACCATGGCCTAATATAAAGGACAGACAACAGACAAAACAAATACACACAGGCCCACCTGAAGACTAAAAACTGGCAGGTATAACCATGTCTACACAATAAACACTAGTATTCATACAAGCAAAATATGCTTAAATTCTTGTAACACACAGCATTATAGTTTTATTTGGATAGAAAAAGACAGTGATAGCTCTGCAGATTCACTGAAGCCTCAACTGGCACTCTAGCAAAACTACCCCACCTCTTTTTTTTTTTTTAACTCAAAATTCTTTCTTTGTTTTAGTGGAAAGGTAAAGGTTGAACACAATTTTTGCAGTGCTGATCAATCATTGTGTTAGAAGCACAACATAATGTGTTTATTTAAAAACAGGGCCTTTGTTTACATCAAAAGTATTACCAAAAGAAGTTCTTTTCTTTCAGTGCTGCCAAGGCTTTTTAAGATGTACTACTGTTAGAAACATTTCAGCCAATTCTAAAGTAACATCCAGTTAAAGCTGCTGTTCAATCAAACCAAGGGTTTTGTTCCTCTGGTCAATTTGACTTGAAACCCAAGTTTTAAGTAGGTTGGAAAGACTGGACAAACTCCCAGAAAGGCTTAATGAGGCTTGATGGTGACATTTGAAAACTCTACATTGTGTATCAGGTGATTAGCTCAAAACATGACATTTTCGTTTTGAAATTTAACATTATCATGCATTTTATGATTAAAATAAAGCTAAGTGTAGCACAACATCAGTAAATTAAATATTACCATGATCATTGTAATCTGTCGAGAACATCAACACAGCCTTCATCTCCATTAGCTTGTACTCTGCATTTTACATCCATCACCTAAAGAGTGCCTTCACACCAAATCTACTGCACTGTTTTAAAACCCAAGAGCTTATATTTTAAAGAAACAAAATAGTAAAAGGGAGCCAGTGTCCCAGACTAAAACAGAAAATGTTTTTCAAAACAGTAGTGGAACAATTTAAGGGCTAAAGAGGAAGCCACTGTCACAGCCTTTTTCGGAATGCTACGGTGGAGACATGCAGAAGACATTTTATGCAGAGATTACAATAATAGGGAGCAGGGACCAGCAGTGACACACTTTGTCAGGGAATAATGAGGCACATACCTGGGGGGTTGTGGCGCTGGAGCTGGTGTGGGGGCTACAGTGGGTACAGTAGGAACGACACGTCGTGGGCGGGCAATCTCCTCACCTGGAACCATAATCAAGTCTATCAACAACAGGCGACTCTTGCACAGTGTGACCATCATTAAAAGTGAGGTGCAACGTGACTGATACTTACTGGATGTGTTTCTTTTCAAACCCTGTAACATGACAAAAATGTAAGACAGAAAAGACATTAAACTTAAAAATATCACCAGCAAAACTCTAAGAAGCACAATGCAACAACATTAATTTAAATAATGTCTATCAACCTACCATCCAGATACATATATATGTTATTGGGTTTTTTTAAAAAAACAAATTCTCAACTGTAAACAGGTGAATTTTAGTGTCAGCATCATCAAACATCTTTTGTATGCAACTACAAAAGAATTATAAAAACTGCATTCACATGATTATAAGTGATTTATTGAACGCTGGACATTCCCTGAAATTTGAATTCTAACAAATCAGGAGCTATTATACGATAATATCAGATAAAACATAAAAAAACACCTGCCATTAAGGATACAGCTTAAATTAAGGAAAGTTAAGTTACGCCAATAACAACTCAAAAATTCGATAACAATTATTGTGAATATCAAGTTAAAAAATGACAATTTGGTGAACTGCTGCTGCCTTCAGAAAAAATATTTGAGAGGTTTCAAAACATGCTTTTGAAGTCTTAAGAAGCTAAAAAGCTCCTGGTACCAGAAAAGGAGTAAGGCTGATAAAGTGTGAGCGTAACAAAGTTAAAAGAGAAACAAGTTTTGTTTTTGGAGTGGTAACAGCACAATAATATCAAGAGTATTGCCTCTCCGGCTGTTAAGCACACGTGTGTACACAACCATATGTGTCAATTCACCATGAGTGGGACACAAGAGGCCAAGAAAGGCAGCTAGCAGATAAGGAGATGGAGGGAAGGGTGGAGGAAAGATGGGAGCAGATGAGATGACAAGACACAACGATGGGAAGTGACTGAAGTAAGACATCAAAGGGTCCAGCTGTCAAAAGTGCAAATTCTCTCCCAGTACAGAGACCAAGCATGGAGCCACTCAACACGAAAAACACGTACACAACCAATCCGGAGGATCTTGAAGAAATACATTCACACACAAACTGTATTCTTGAATTTATGTTTAAATATGAATGAATAACAGATTAGCTAACAGTTTTGACCCATTGCCTCAGCCACCGAAAACCACCAACGCATTTTCTGTCTTATTTAACCGACTACGAGGACAAAGTGAAGGGCAGAAGGGTACAGTACAAGAGGTGGGTGACATGATCCCAAAGAGACAAAAGAAAAGGACACTTACCGGGCTACGTCTCTGTGACCAGCAAAAAGGAAGAGAGAAGAGACACCTGGTCAGAGAGTGACAAATCAGTAAAGCAGATAGCATATGTATCAGAAGAAGAAGAATTTTGGCCTCGCTGGTCAGATTTGGGGAGATGAGACATATTATAAAATATGATAAAATGTATTTATATAATATGTCCATAAAGAGGGTGATATATGTTCATGAGTATAAGATTTTGTGAGAAATTGCTTGCACACTCTCAGCACTTTATGGTTTTTCAGCATAAATGCAAATAGCCAAATAAGTCGTTGATAATAAAGCCAGTGGGTGTTAGGAGGCAGCTGAGGATAACTTACTCACACAGATCTGTGTGTTTGTGTTAATGCCTGTTGACGGTGAGAAAAAAAACAGAGCCGCAATTCAAGCCCTTTAAATAAATGAGGATATCTGAATGAACCTCTAATTTCATCTGTGAACCTGCTGCGACCGGACGTCATCCAAAATATCATGTGGAGCTCCCTAAATCACTTCCCTCTCTTCCTCCCTTCATTTCCCTTTATTTGTTTTTTTTTTTTGAAAAACATGTAATTTTGCCATATAACCCTTTTGAGTTTAATTCTACTTCCCCTTGTAGTCTCCCATCTGCCTCCTTGGTCTCTTAAATTTCTGATGAAATCTCTCCATCTGCCTGCGTCACGTCCCCCTCACATCAACCCTCTCTTGCCGCCATCCCTAACACGTATGCTTGTTCCAGTTGTGCAGTGAGCCATGAGTGATTAAAGTGATGCAACAAGAGGGGTGGGACATGCTGATGGAAGGGATTCATTTCATTGCGTAAAATGGTGCAGGAGTGAGTGCAACTCTGTGTGCAACAACCAATCACTGTCTGCCGGCTTTATGTAAACAGGAAGAACAACAGGAAGTATTCACAGTTTCACACTGTGACCTTTTAGCCTCTGTCGGGGATTAGTAATGACCTTTAACAAACAAATAGTTGTGTACAGACTTGCTGCAAGAGCAATCGCATATTAAACATCTGAACAGAGACTCAGCTGGGCTGTAAAGACTGACTTTGCCTTTAACAACTTGCTGTGTAGACCTGATTGCACAGTGACTGTTTACAATAATAGCATGCTATTTGACTTCATCACACAAATAAGATGTTTGTCTTCAAATTATGCCTTTCTGGTTTGTATTCTTGTTGATAATAAAATAAAGGAGGAATAATGATATAATGTAAGACCTCTTTTCTTCATTTCTCACATTTTATTTCCATCCCTGACCTTTTCTGCACCTCCTGTTATTTGGACTGAGAACTGGAAGCTCAAGGCTCCAAAACCAATTAAAATCAGATTTATGACATCTTAGTCAGCGGAAACAACTTAAAAGAAAGCGCTATTTTATTCCAAGTACCTAACAAGTGAAGTCAACATGTGCAACAAAAATGCTGAGCAACCACACATGCACATTCAGTATTCTGCCTTTATGTATATAAAGACCTCAATGAACCACATTCGCACAAAAGAGAAAGCACAGAATATCGGTCATTTGTCCCATGAACGCAAGGCCCAAAGTTAAGCCTGCTCCAGTTACACAAAACACACACTACATCTTAATATCTGTCTTCATTAATAGTACACAGAGCAGCTTTTATTTTTAAAAAAGCCAAACATTTATAAGCAAACTGCAAGCTCTAAAAGGGATGCAGGTTTAACTAAAACAGTCAAAAATAATAATAATTTTAAAAAGACATAAATACAACAGCATGCAAAGCAAAGGCTTACCGGACTCCTCTGCAGAGGTTAGCATCATTAGAGGCAAAAGAACAACAGAGAGAAATAAACACAAAAGCAGGGTGGAATAGTTAGAAAATTAGAGGGGAAAGCATTTTCACATTGGCAATGCAAAGCAAAGAATCTCTGCATAATGTAAGTAACCATTTACACCAGCTGCAGTCTTAATTAGACACAGATAAAGCTGGTCTAGTGTGATGGCTCTTCACTGCATTCAGTCAGTCCTTCATCCCTCCACCTACACTTCATCCTGACATGACGAGAGCCTCGATTCCTGGCTAAGGTTTTATGTGAAATGAGCTGTTTACCTGCATCCTCACATGCTTGAGTTTATGTGAATAATTTGTGCAGATTTTGCCAAATATTAACACAGAAATGAAGGTAACGTGTTCTGCTAAATGCAGCACTCAGTTTTTAGAGATGTTAAGCACTTTGTTGATGTTTCAGGTTTATCACAGCTGGGCTAAGAGCTTGTCAAGGTTTTCAAATGCAATGTCAGACTACATGATGCAGAAAACCTAGGTCAAGTCATTAGAATACAGAGTCTCAGTTATTAGTCTAGGGAATTTTACTGATATTTAAATGGCTGTGGGCTGTTATCAGTGTGAGTCTTGTTTTTGAAAATAATAGCATTTTATCCATGTTTTCCCCTGAGGCTAAAGTTTTATATTCATGGAGCAAGAAAATCAAAAAAGAATTGTAAAGAAGCAGTGTTTGCTCTTGGAGGTCAGTTAACATTTGGGCCCCTCTTCCTCTTTTCATCAGACCCTTTTATTGTCAGTCCATAGCCACGGTTACCCAGAGTTGCCAGGGACTGGGAGTGTCTGTGTGACTCATGCAATTTATGTGTGAGTGGGGCAAGTTCTGCACAAGCAAACGTGATGCTAATTTGAACTGGTAGAGGTGAAGGTGGCAGTGTTATAGTCATAACTAAAGGTAATTCTGTAATTCTCAATGTCATGATGTTGCTCAAAATTCTGGTGACTGTATTATATGAACTTCAAGAAGATGCTAGGGTAAACATTATGACACTGTTCAGCCTATGATGGGTGTCTAACAGGCACTGAACCTACTTAGGCAATCCCGCTGTGTTTAAATACTTATGGCCCAGAAAACAATGAATAGGTAACAAATTAGCACCCTTCTTCCACTGATTTTTGCTAAAGGACCTGATGACACTTGTTGCAGTGGAGGATTGATTTGCTACCCCTGTAGCCACAACTCTCTTCATGCAACATTGCACACAGCTTAATCCATGTTAATTGGCTCACTGTCTTTGAGATTTAACCTAAAACACTTGTAAAAAGACAAGACAAGTAGTGAAAAACGCCTATTACAATTTGTTTGTGCCTCTTTTGCCATGCTAAAAAAAAAAAATCCATTCATGACAATAAAAAAACATGAAACAAGTATCAGAAGCTGAAACTGTTGAACGATCGTCCGCCTGTTCACTTTTTCTTACTGAATAAAACAATATTCTTGTTGATTCATTTTCAGATAATTGATGAGCCACTTGACTGTTAGATTTTTAAAAACTCAAAATAGGAAAAACAAAAAAATGGGAACTTTCTATTACACACAAACACACAACTATTAGCAGCTGTTGAAAGATGTTCACAGCTGATCAGGTTAACAGAGCCTGCAGGTGAACACATGGAGGATGGATTAAATTATTGAGTCAAGAAGCTCAAATGACAACAAGCAGTGTCACCGTACAGCAGTCTGACCTGAACGCTCTTTGTGCCCACTTTCCTATCTGAATTATTCAAGGCAGACACCCAAGCTAACCGTCCTCACTGGGAAACCTACAGTAGGAGCTATGGGTGAAAGCTAGAAAGACAGGGTCTCACTGCTGATTGCAGGCTGTCTAAAGGGGATGTTTGCTTGGGTTTGGACTCATCAGCTGTTGCTGCATCACTTTAAACAAGAGCTTCACACCCGGATATTTGGCTGTGATATGTCATCAGATTCTTTCTGTTTTGTTTGGCCTACTTAGCCTTGTTAAATGACACTAGGCTAAATGGCAGAATACTAAGGTCACAGACAGAACCAAACCTGCATCACAAGTATTGCAATTAATCATACAACATTTAAACTAGGGATGCATGATATTATCGGTATGTTATTGGTATCGGCCGATAATGGCTTTAAAATTAATTATCGGATATTGCCAGCACACCAATATCTGCCAATGTTATAACCTATAAAGTAACAGGTTGCTGTTTCCCTTAAATGTCCAAGTCGACGCCATGTTTCACATGTTCCCTGTTGACAGACGTCATGTTTATGTAATTTGTCACTTGTAAAACAGGTTAAATTTGCCCTGGTTGTGGGTATTGTTTTGATTGTCTCAGGGAGGCCATCATCCAGTTCCAAGTAGGATGTACCTATCTTGTTTTGTTGAAAAGTAACTGTCTTAATTAAACAAATTTTACATTATGTAAGTTGAAGAATTTTTCTTCTTTTGTATAACGAATAAATATTACATAATTTTAAGCTTTGTATTTATGCCTGCATTTGCCGGTGGGCCAACATGGTAAAAGTATGCATCTATAATACTGTATGATATACGACTTGATGATCTATACAATTGGATGTGGAGAAAAAATATACAAATGTATTGGTTATCGGTATCGATTATCAGCCAAATGAGTCGTAAAATATCGGCATATCTGATATCGGCAAAATATCCAATATTGTGCACCCTAATTTATGCTACTGTAGAGAGGGATATTGGATTAAGATTTCAGACAACAGTTCCAAGCAGAGACATTACATTAATCATCAATACAGAACAGCTGAAACAAACATAAAGTCAAAACATGGACAACACAAGCACAGCCATTTTGGTGAACATGAAAATTAAGAAACTCTGAAACTAAAAGGCAGTTAGATGATGAAGAAAAGAAGCAGGAGTGTTTCCACATACACATTATAACCACTCAAAGACTTAAATACAACTGTCTGTTAATGAAAGCTGACAGCGACAGAGTAGTGACTTCAGGGCTACTCACCAGAGGAGACGGGGACAGTGCTATGTTGCCTATGGAGGCTTTGAGCTCATCAACCGAGGGTGCCAACACTACACGGTTGGCAGGGAGTGGCTTGATCTTGATTTTGAATTTTTTCCTGTGGTCCTCCTCTTCTTCCGACTCGTCAGAGGAGAAAAAGTGGGTCTTTTTGGTTGTAGGAGGTATTGGAATGTCAAGGAAAGTCAATCAGCATTTCTCAGACAGTCCAGGATTTCTCTGACAATTGATTATATCATAAAAGCAAACAAAAAATTGCACCACAACAAAACTAGCCTTGCTACCTTGATAACTGCCTTAAAGTCACCAATTCTGTCCAGCTGCACATTGTGATTTTGTCCTAACCAGTCATTGCAAACCTTCTCTCTCCTTCCTAAATACCTTGCCAAGTTCCTAATACAGTCCATAATTGTGATCTAAATTTTTGTGGTTCTTTAATTCCATTTCACTGCTCAGGCAAAAAAGACTTGAAGTGAAGAATGAAATATACTGAGTGACATTTCTAGTCAGGGCATCATGCAAATATTGGATTCATTTTGGCGCATGTTTGCTCACAGGATTAAAATACTTTTCTTTTTTTTGGCACCTTTTTGTTCACATCTGGTGCATCAATGACTCATTCTTTTGTAGCTGTGCTATGTACTGCGCCTTTTTACCTTTATTTAGATCTTTGTTAATTAGATGTTTCAACACTTTGTTAAGCAGATGACGCACTTCACCATCACTGTACCTCAAAGGGTATTTTTTGTGAGGATTTCTCTGTAAAACACAAGGATATTTGATTATACAAAATTGTTTTCCCTGATTTGGCAGCCTGAGCAGAACTTATGAGGGGTGACACACATATCCTGTGATTGAGATTTAACACATACACTGTTGTCTTAAGAGCACTCACATATTTAACAAACCCTGCACTTACAATGGGAATAATTAATTTTTAGTTGGAAAAAGCAACTTGGCAGGGATAAGACAAATTAATTCTGTCAAATGATAAATCAAGCAGTGTTGAGGATATCTTCTTCTTCTGCCTCATCAGGCCTGATGCTGTAGCCCTCCTCATCCACCTCAGGAGAGTTCTGAAATACGTAAGAGTAATTTTGAAATAAATCTGTAAATGTTTGAAAAATGTTTTCAGTAACACACTGCTGTGACATGAGCTCTATGCATAAAAAATTGGTTGTAAGAGTTTAATTGAGTTAATTAATTTCTCATTTACACATTCAGATGAGAAATTACAGTGCCAGTCATAAAATTTGCTAAGCTCTCTGCTTAATGAAACATGACTGAATGCATATTGACAAACTCATAACCTGGTTGCAAAATGTAATTAAAATGAAGTTGCCAATGATTGAAGTTAAACCCATCAACTTGAACTACTACTTGAGCTACTTTTAACATGCTTTGTCCACAAGTTTTGTCAATAGCACATTGATTTTACAATAACAAGAATCAATACTGTAAGCACATTTAATGCAAATGAAAACACATCAGTCGTGAGTGGGTGCACACCAAATGCTGTTTAAAATCAGCATAGACTAGTAATAAACCTACAGTTTAAGTTTTACTTACATATCTGTCCCAGTCGATATCTCCGTAGAAGCCATTAGGGGCCCCGTTTGTCTTCTTCTGAGACTGAGATCAGAGAGAGACTTTGCTAAAAATTACACAAGACAGTGACGGTAAAGTATATCCTGCACTACTGCCACTGCTCAGGGGAACTATTAACTATTATCAATTCTGCCACATAAACTTTGATCCTGTGTACTGTGGATGAAACATCATGTGATACTGTCCCCCAGTTTCCTATTTTCTGCTTACAGTTCCCAATTTGGTTAGTTTTGTCCTGTTTCCCATTTACAACTAGCCTGGTACAGTGGTATCTCTAGATTCACTGTTCATTTCCAAGGGGCATTACTAACGGGCACAGTAAAACAAACTGCCTCTGGATGCAACTCTGGACAGACACATACAACCAATCAGAGCTGTTTACTCCGTCTTTTCCCTCGCACTCAAGGCGAGCCAGCACAAAGTTTGTTTTGAGAGGAATTTCAATTGAGCCAAAACCCCTCGTTATTGAAAACGTGGCAATTTTGAATAAAAAGAATGTTCCGACAAGATGGATAACAACCTTGGAGAGCCGGCAGTTACTTAAAGCAAAAAAAATGTCTCTCTCTTTCCTCGATGCATGATGGGTCAGAATCTCAATCACAACACAATATAACAACATCTATGTGATAATTTTACAGCTTTATCCCTCGGTACACAGGCCAGAGCTGCCAGCTCTTTGGCGCTCCTAAATGAGTCATAGCATAGAGCCCACCCCATATGAGATGAACCACTGCGATTGGCCTGTTCAGTTCTCAGACAGGTAGAAATCGCTGCAAATGGGAGGGATACCAGACCATTTTCACAAAGGGAATTTATACACAAAGCAAATTATGATTTACCAGGCTAATTTGCAACTCCCAGTGTTGTCAAAATAAATACAATTTTTTTGGAAAAAAGTTTTTTTTTTGGAAAAAGTTTGCTTTCTGTAAATTTAAACAAAACTATTTGGTGACCAGTGGGGCTGCACAACTTTGAAAAAGTATTTCTTATTATTATACTTATTTGGACTGACATTGCAATTGCAATATGATTTGTGATATTAGATGGAATAGGGATCGGAATCATGAACTGGTTCCACTTAAGAACCGATAAACTGGAATTGGAACATATATATATCATATCGTAATCCTCCAAGCTCATCAATTCCACTTAACAATATGCGCAGGCATATGATGCTGAAATGAAAAAGGCAAACCTCAATTGCAAGGGCAATGCAGCCTGTGGACTGTCAGCAAGCTTCTTTATGAACAGTACTGATAATAAAATAGTTGCAATGCTGACACTGAGAGCCTGTGTAGGCCTACAGAAAACTGATCAGGAATCGATAAAGACGGATAAGTAAAACTGATAATGGCATTGGTATTAATAAAATCTTATCAATTCCTACCCCTAGGAGGAAATTATTATATTTACTTTGTTCTTCTCGTTCTCATTGAAAAACGTAATAAAGTGATTATGGTGTGATTTTTGCAGGAATCTGTACCAAACAAAAATGTTTTCTTAAGTCTGTAAAATATGATATGGGCCAGGACAACCCGCAGCACCACAACATTTGAATTTAAGTGGAATTTTGACACACACAGTTTTCCTTTAACATAGTTGTCTTCTGCCATATTGCCACTTGAGTTAAATTTCGAGTAACTGTGCAGCCCTAGTCACCAGTGACATGATAATGATAATGATCCTTGTTATTATCCAACATGCTGCAAACAGTTCAACAGCACTGGATAATATTTTTTGAGTTGGGTCTTTTAATGCTACCCTAAAGGATTTAAGGGGATATCCAGATGACCTATTTGTTTTGTTCATCTTGAAGCCTCCTCAGAGAGCCTGCAAAAAAGACAGCTAACACAGCAACACTGGGGGCTGACTGATGAATGGAGGAATGCACTATGATGTCTATAACCAGTCTCAGATCTAAGCTCTTGCAAACTATTCCAGAGGTCACACTACTTAATGGGATAAGATACTAGAGCTCTGTACCGATTCAACCTCTTGGGGTTCCTGGCAAGTAAAAAGAACACAGAAAATAAAGTATCGCACAATCACCAGACTTGATTTCCATTAGTATTTAATGTGTACAGTGAATAGCAATTTGCAAATGAATTAATTGGCTGGTGTATATTAAATATTTCCTGTTACTTACACCCCCGTCTCTGTCTGGGGACCCCCTGTAAGAATTGAAAGAAAAAGATGGAAGAAAAGAGAGCATGAAAGTCTCGTAACATGTCAGCTCTTCATTTTAAAATCAAGTGCTTTGCTATTTAGCTGAGTAACGAGTATTCAAAGAAAACCTTTTCATACCAACACACCCAAACACTTATTCGCTGACAAATTACGTGCTCACAGACATCACAGCACAGAAACGCTTTAGCATGTGTTTATGTTTCTCATGCGCAGCTACAGATTGGCTGAACATCCTTTGAAAACAATCACACTAACAACAGATTCTGTGAGCTGACCAAGTACTTCATAAGTCATCATTTTAGCACCAGATATTTCAATAATCTCCACAATTTTGTAAATCCACAGTAAGCCACAGTGTCATATATAGGATTTGTACCAATTCATTAATACAACACACAATAGACCACTTAGGGCCATAACTGACTAGCGTACTCCTTAACTGTACATGAGTAATAGAAAAGCAGTCTTATATTTTATAAGACCTGTACTTAATACTAATCCCTAACTGTTCTTACTTATTTTGAACCTTTTAAACTGTTGATATAGATGCTTTACATGCTGTCATGTATTGTTTTTCTTTCTAAAATAACTGAATCTAGTTCAAAGGTTTAGTCAGCTTGATGTCCCACTGTTCTATTAAAAAGTTCCCTTAACTGTTATACAGTACATCAAGAAGAAGAATCAGAGGTCCTGGACTTACGTGGAGTCATTGTCCTTCTCTTTCTTCCGTATCCCAAAGGCCTTCCTGGTACG
>JAQLOL010000020.1:10222651-10233104 GCA_029783665.1 Naso thynnoides | reverse complement strand
GGGGCAGTCTTTCCTAAACATAACTGTCAGTGATTACTTGCCTAAACTTAACCGCTCTCCTGGATTTTTATGCACCACCCAGTAATTTTGCCCTAACCTTAACCATTTGGACACATGCCTAAACTTAACCCTAATGGAGAAGGGAACATTGAGCCCTGGGAACATTGAGCTGACCCTGCTGTACCCACAACAGCTTCTACAGCTAAATTTTTTTTAACAGAAAACAGAAAAAACAGAAAGAGAAAGAGCAGTAGGTAAGAAGGAAAATCAGAAAAATCAGATAAGTCAGATTTAACATTGGTGTGGCTTTTCGGTAATCGCGATGGCTGCGGGAGTTTGCCTGAAAAAAGATGTGATGGTTACTGTTATCTTGATGCCATGTCTTGTTTTTTTTATATTTATAATGGGAATGTTCAGTTGGCCTAATTTTATACAACTGAACTTACCCAATGATGGCATGCTGGCACCTCTGAAACCACAAACTTTTGAAACTGACAAAATGCGACCATTTTACAGCTGCGTAAACTGGCGAAATGGAAAGCCTGTGAGAGCAGCAACTAAGCTAATGCTATCACAATTCAATGCATTCCACATAAACCACTACCAAACTTGGATTTAAAACTCCACAGGGCACTCAAAGCAAACTGTATATGACAACAGTCTATTGAGGTGGATTTGAGTGTTAATTGCATAATTTTTAGAACTACAGCTGAACTTTTGTAAATTGTGGCTGCTTAGAGCTAGCAGCAACAGGAAGTAAAAAAAAATTCCACAGCTCCTATAATATGTACAAAATACAATACAAAATTGCACTGCCAGCTACCGGTCTGGCATGCATAGGCAACTACAACACTTTGTTTGTTCATGGTTTTTTTTCTTGTTTTTTTTCTTTTTTTAGCACAAAGGAAAGACTTGTCCTAAATTGTCCATTTTCTGCACAGGAGTGCTTCAGCACACCCTACTACCTGGTTTTCATTTTGTATGCTGTACATTCTGTCTTGTGTTCCTGCATCACTAACATTACTTTTGCATAACCCTACCTGCTCTTGCAGCCTAGAAGGCTCTGACTAATTATTTACTGCTGGTGCAGAGAGCGCTGTTATGATTTATTCAAACAACTCATCTGTTACTCAAGGTGAGAAAAATGTTCTTAATCTTATGACAGAGGCTTAGTTTTTGCATATAAGCAGCTTCACATTCATCCCTGGTTCCCTCCAAAAAGCTGCCCAGTCCAATCAGTCAGCCACAATCACACAAACGTGGAAGCTGCACTTTGGCTCATTCAACTGCACCATGGCATTCACTGATAGCGATACAGTGGGAACATTACTCATACACTTAGTCAGCTTCTCTATGCAAGCACACAAACTTTTGACTTTAAAGACTGAGTTTTTGACTCAGTGGAAAGATAATTTTTATTATCCATTTTTAAGCATAAGCCCATGTCTAGATTGTTCTTGTGCACAAAACGGTGTATTAAAATATAAACTTGGAAGTAAACAATCCAGGTTAAAAAAATATTTTAAAAATCAGCTATGAAAATGTTTTACGAGGGAGGATATCCATGGTTCATGTTTGTTTGACCATAAGGATAAACAAAATGCATTTCTAGATGGAACACTGAATGGTAAGTAGAAGCTTACTTACAAACTCTACATCAAGTATCATTTAAATAAAATTAAAATACCATTTTATACTGCTGACGTCTCCCCTTTTCCTCCCTATTTACTTACAGTCCAAATCAACCCCCTCCTGTACCTGGCCGCCCTCAGAGTAGTTTAAAGAAATACAACTGGACCTTTTAAAAGGATCAATTTTAAGCCTTATCTTGTCATATTCATTCTATTGGACATATTATATTGGCTGAGATATCTAAATTAAATCATATCATAGCACGCTGAATGGCCTCTTACAAGAGAAAGCTGCTTGGCAACAAAAAACCTTAAAATACACAGTTTAAAAAAATCATTAAAAAGGGCAAAGAAACATTATTACAGTGTAAAGTGTAAAAAAAAAGCCTTTGTTCAGGATTACCAAGCATGGGAGAGAACTGGGTTCATTACACACAGCACAAAGTACAGCCGATGCAGATTCATAAATTTTGCAGGTATTTAGTCATAATATCATTGTACACGGGGACCATGAGTGCCTGAAAAAAAAGATATTTTCAGTGTGGACCAAAGCGCTGGGTCCACCAACTGCCCAATATTGCATCCTGAGAACAAATCCATTCTCCTGGCTTATAATCAAGGGCAACGATCATTAACATTATATCAGTGTTGTAAAGCGTCTGATAACGATTTCATATAAAATGTGTTAGGCTTACAAAAAATGTTACATCAATACTCATCAAAGCAGCACAAATAAAGTTTGAACACCAAACTAATAATATACTCAGACGACAGCTGAACATTAGAAAGTACGCTAAAAGGCCCAGTGCTGGCTTCAGCATCAGCGCAGCCGTAAAATAATCAGTTAGAGCACAAGGTGTGTGACAAAGAAGGACAAGAAGATTAAATAAAATGAAAAAAATAAAATAAATCTGCTGCGCAAGGGCTGTGGTTTTGTGAAAGCATTGAGCACACAAGTAACTGTGATTTTGAAAACATCTATTCTTTGTCATTCGGCTAGCTGACTCCTTAATTTTCAGCAGTGCTTTCTCTGAGGTGAAGTAGGTGACAGAGTGTTCATTATGTTCCTTTCTAGTGATAACAAATCCAAGTGCAATTAGGGTCAGACGAGAATAATCAGAAAATTTTTCTGTCTGAATGAGACATCTTCTCCTGGACATCACAAGAAAGAAATGAACATAAAAAAACAGAATATTATGAGAAGAGATTGCAAAGAAAAAACAGAAGATGTCAGCCTGCATGTCAGTCTCATAACATTTTAATTAGAGATTATTATATCTGATCAATAAATCAGCAAAGGCTAACTTTTCAAACCAAACACATCCTTGCTATTTGGCCTTTATGATAATTCAAAATTAGGCAAACACTGATTAAGGCAACAAAAGGATATTTTTAACCTCTTACCTGATGGGTTTTAAAAGGCCAGTCTCACATTTTGGGGAAATTACTTGTTTGCCATCCTAAACAGAGTCAGATGAAGGAGGCAGATGCTGTCCTTCACAGTTAGCATAGCTTAAATTTAAAGTGATACACGCGAGGATTTACATTGTAGGCTTTTTCTCTTCATGGACATTAGTCAAACGTTAGGACAAAGATAAAATTACATTGGTCGCAGCTTGACCGAGGTTGGCTATTTTCGTAGTTTTCGAGCCCAGTGGCTTTCTACGGCGGAGCACAGGGCACTTCGAGTGACGCGTACAAAACGCTATTTTTAAAACACTTAGAAGGTTCAACATCACATGACACTTCCTACAAATTATTATCAGGGTCTCTACACATAGAAACCATGGTAGAAAACATTGTTGGTGCACACAGAGTTTAGTAAAACGTATGTTTGTGTAGGCAGCGTCTTACCTTCCCATCGCCGCCATCTTGAAGCAGTTTTCACAATAAATGTCCATCACTGAACACAATATCCATGTAACGCGAATTCAGTAGAGAAGAAATGTGGATTGTAGTTTTTTTAAAATATCAATAATGACAAAATGGACATTGTTGATACATTTTTATGGAACTAGGCTTCAAGAGCTATCCACATTTCTTCTACCAGCGAATTTGCCTGAAAAGTTAAATGTTTTCAATTTTAATTTGTTTAGTTTTCCAGAGCATGCAATTAGTTTACAAAACACATTTACTATACAAGAAATTCCTAAAAAAGTTGTAATTCCTAAATCACAGCAAAATCATTTTGAGGAACCAGGAACTAAACATAAGTCTTCAATTTGTTTGTAAACAAAACTGTGGTCCCTGCATTTGCTGTAACTTGTAAAATAGTCTTGACAATATAAAAAAAGTAAAGAATCAAGATAAAATCGAGACTGTGATCCTGCCATTACAAAAACTTGTGATATGATATTTTTGCCATGTCGCGTGCCCCTAACTCAAAGCCAGAACACAGATTTATGTGAATTTATGAACTAGGAGTTGGGAGGGCAGAGGATGAACATCGTGGCAGTTACTAGTACAGTACAAAATATGTTTAAGTGTATTTTTGTGCATATGAGTAGGAGTAGTGGGAATGGTTGTTAACTTGAAAGTATACAGTGACTGTTAAGAATCCACTAAAATGCATCATTGTGTAAAATCACACCTACCTCAATGTGAAAAACTAAATTCTTACATCAGCTGATGAGGGAATTTGTAGTCCCAGGATGTTCTGCCATTTTCCTTGAGCTTTTTTTTTTTCAGTCTACTGTATCCCAGCAAAGACCATTTGTAACCTGAAAGAAACAAAAACAAATATTAGACCTCATTTGATAGATCAGTATGGCAACTGAAATTGTGTTAAATGATACACCACGAACCAGCAGAACAGAATGAAAGATCTGGCAGACTGCCTACTTCAGCAAGGTAACTTGTTTTAAATAGTAATTATTATGTTAAGAAAACTCCTCAAGTATCATGCTGAAAATAGAAATGTGCAGATAAATTACATCATAACTGATGGGCAGGCAAGACAAATGATTGGTGTTTTCCCGAGCAAGCAGGAAGTCCTGAATGACTGACACACTGAGGAAATACTTCACTGCTCCTCCACACTGCCACAGTTCCTGTGAGGCTTCCCCCATAAACAATCCACAGCAAAAGCAGCATGAATGACTCAATCCTTCTCAAATTTTATGTATTTTGCAAGTAAGCTGAGGACACATTCTTACTTCTATGTTTACTTCTACTGTCTTTGCTCAAGCATTCAGGTGAGATTCTTGGCACAGAGTGGTAAAACAAAAAAACTGTACACTTAACTCTTTGACGAAAGTCATTAACAAAATTTTAGTTCATGCAAGCGTAAATCACTTACTTTACCCACACATCTCTTTTTTTAATGTTTCTCATTTCCTTGTGAATCCATAGATCAATAAATTCTCACTTGTGTAACTGTCAATTAAATTATTTTGATTTTGTATCTTAAATTATTTTTGATGAGCAAATCTGGAAAAACAGTGTCTCAAAAAAGAACCAAGCTTTCATGTTTTGCTGTTTAAGTCCTTTAGCCTAATAACTGCAGCCATTTTGACTTCAACAGGTTTGAACAGGTCTGTGCTCACTGCATGTCTCTCTCCTACCACCCTCAGGCAAAAAAATGACTATGTTCTACAGTGTTGTTAACAGAAATAAAGATTGAATGGTATTGAATAGAAGTTAGAATATGTATGTAGAGTAATGACATTGCAACATATTGTTATTGGTATGTGCAGCTCTGCTTTTTCACTTGACACCTCTTAATACTTTTTCCCCAAAGTCTCTCCTTTGCTAAAAATGTGATATTACTGTCTTCATGGACAGAGAACAGAATCCATTGGCTGATAATACTGCATCCACAGACTTTCACAGCTCAAGACAGGAAACCGAGATCAGAAACTTTCCCAGGCCAAATTCCCAGGCAAAGTCCCCTTAAAACTGAAAATTCACTCCTCATCTTGGTAATCCCTGCCACCCCAGCTTTTCCCACAATTTACAAACCTCAACTTGAACTCACTTTGCTTCAGCAATCACACTTTTACGGGGCCTCTGGGATATTTTAATTGTCCCAATGCAATACATCCAAGACCAGGAAGATTACAGTAGGAAAAATAGTGTTCTTAAGGGTACCTGACTATAGACTATTGTTGGATATATTGAAATTTTTATGTAGACATTTTACATTACATTGAATTAAATTGAGGGAATCACAATGAAGTTTCCTTCGCCAAATAGACATCACCATGTAACTTAATTCAACCTTCTTCTCAAACTAATGAAATGAACAAAATCATGTACTAAACGCAGTTTACTGAGCCAAAAATTTTAAATTTTCAGTTACAATGAAAGGGGAGCTGTCACATACCTCTTGAAATTCTATGCAGCGTGTCTGTCCTTCAGGTGCTTTGCTTGACTGCTTGTGTCAGTACCTTTGTTTAGCCCTGCTCTGCAAAATCTCTTGCATATGGGCTTGCTCGTATCTTTCAGCCTTCCTGCCTCAAATGCAAAGCACTTCCAAAAAGCCCTCTTACTGTTTTTTTCACCAAAACCAGTCCAGAGACTCCATGGAACTTACCATATTCAAACTACAACAAATTAAACAAACTGGTGCAAAAGAGAGGAGCAAATAGCAGTGTTTGTTAGTGGGGGTGTAAGCACTTAAACGTGTGTATCATCTCGCCGTTGGAGAGAAAATAAAGGAGAAAGCACGGCTGCTTTCGTCAGTGCGGATAATGAATATTCTGTTTTAAATATTCAGTATAAATATCTACTGAGAAATCAATCAAACAAAAATACAATGTTAGTTAAGGCAAAGGGGCATGTACTGTTGAAGCCGGGGGTTCCCTAATTTTGTGATTCCAAGGACCCTCATATAGCGCTAGCGTCACTAGCTTCAGGCAGGGACTTCCCTGTTGCAACATTTCTTCAGTTGCGGATGTGGCTCTCCTGCTAAGTCATCCTCAGTCTAGTTGTCCGATGATCCTTTTCTTTTCAGAAATTTTTATATTTTAGCTTGAGGTAAGTAGTATGTTTTCAGGATAACAGCAACTTTCTAAAAGACCTATTTCAGTGTTGCTCATAACAGCTCAGTTCTGTTTGGCTTGACTGATGTGTGCTTTTTTCTTTTTTTTTTAAATTGAATCATTGGCATTGAAAAAGAATACACAGATTTTGATATACAGTGATTAATTACCTCCAGAAGACATAGATTAAAATGTTATAGCCACAAAAAACATGAGTAGTTGATTTTTATTTTTGTCCCCTCCCCTCAAAGCTTTCCGTCAGGACCCCCACTTTGAATTTCACTGGTCCATGCGGCCGCCAAAACTGTAAAGTACAGCAGGAAACAGTTTACTTGACAGCATTAAAAACCTGCAAACCTATCCTTTAATGTAATGTGTTTGTCAAATTTTCACTTCAAGTATTGCAGTATTCAGACTGTTGCTGATTCATGCCAGGACCACCACTGATACAGGATGGATATGCTGGAATGAATGCCAGACCCAGAGCTCAGGTGGAGCTCCATGTGAATCATCACATGCAAGAGCACCTGTTCAGCTAAACTAACAAATCAAAGACAACACACCAAAGTATTCTGATTGGACACAAATATCACCACATGTGGATGTTGTACGGTCTTGCCTCTGATATTCTAATTCAAACCTCCCCGAGGATCAACACCACAGCTCTTACAAAACATCCTCAGTGTAATTAATCACACTGATTATTAACTTCCTAAACAAATGCTAATTATTTTTCAGTCGGGCCAGACCTCATGATGCAATGAGCTTGGCCAATCGAACCTGAATGAATTGACTGGAGTACACTGTGCAGCAGAACATAATTACACTCAGCTGTTTCAGATGACAAAAGCAGATCAATCTAATGTCCCGTTCTCCTCAATCTACTCCATTCTCCAGCCCGTGCTTTCACATGCGTTCAACATTGTGTAACAAACTTTAAAAGAAATTAAATATGATAATGAACTGGATGAAATGACAGAAAAGTTTTGATGCCCAAGACCTCTATGTGCTGTGTTGCGGGAATATCCAATAAAGTCAGAATCAACCTGCCGGCCTCGGCTTGGCTGTCTTATAATTCCCCTTTACACATTGAGAGCCAATAGTTCATACAGCTCAGGCTAACTGACACCTGACTCTCTCGGCCCTCTTCAAGCCTCTTTTGTTCCCTCTGAACACACCGCATCTTTGTTAGTATGGAGCTGTTGTAAATCACATCAGCGCTGCATTCCCTTTTCTCAACTGGCCTCTGCAGGCCTCAGAGAATGTGTTCGGCCCCTGTTCAGCCTTGTTTGCTGAAAGGTTGATGAGCTAAGTTTGATTCTCTGCTCCCCAGAATGTCCTGGCCTGAAAATCTCCTTATCTCCCAATCATAAGCTCCAATTTTAGAAATGTAAACTAGGCTTAGGAAGTATCAAGGTATCATGGTATAACTGAATATTTCGAAATTCCTAGAGTATGTTGGTTTTCTTTATTTTTTAAATACTGACACTTCTCTTTCTTCTAAACCAATACAGGCATTGAGATGTACAGTGCACAGCCAGCAAGTACCAACAGGTCAGTTTCTGCTGTGGAACGTGTAGTTGATTGTAGAAACATGGTGACTGCAACTGGTTGAGATAAAGTTAAATGTAAAAACAAAAAATGTCTGCCCCTGTTCAGGAGTATTTCAGGTTTATTCCTGATGATAATGATCAACAATCCAAACCTAGCAAGACTTGTCTATGTAGGCTAAAGCAAATTACACACTCAGCACTGTGGGGTAACACAATGGCAAACATGCTGCAATGACTTTTATAATCAGCAGCAGTTTAGCTTTTCCATTTGTTTTTGTTTGTTTTGTAACACAAATATAATCATGAAAAATATTTCACATCTGTCATACATGTTGGACATTGTTAGAATATAATTGCTCTAAAGCCAGTAATGTAGTTCAGCTTTCACCATCCAGCATGCTCACATTATTAGGGCTGGGAAATGTAGGCATAGCTAGCTACAATACATTCCTATTCAACAAAATTCTCTGATCCTAAAACAAAAAAACTGATTAAGTTTTTTTTTCAGTGTGTTCCTCCAGTCTATTTTATTTTCACTTCTGAATCACTTAGTGTAATATGGTACAGTACATGCTTTAGCTATCTCAAAAAGTCCACTTTAGCTGCTACTTGCAGCCAAACAACTCATTACAAGTTTAAGCTGGTTAGTTTAAAACTTTGTGAATACAATTATGAGTGTAATGACAGCAATGATTTTGTGTCTAGACTAGACATAGAGGTTTCCACAAAGGTGTCAAATAGTTTTCTACAACTTACCGCCATCTTACCAACGTATGCTAGTCAGCTGGCAAGGTGTAACAATGACATTACCTCATTAAGGTACAGTTAACTACAGGCTTACATTTGTTCGTTTTTTTACTTTTGGAAATGTTTCCTTTAAATAATGTTTCACTTCAAGGGCTGAATTGTACAGTAACGTTAACATTATTGGAATTAACTTTACAATGTTGCAAAATGATAATATCTATAAATAAGTCCCAACTAATTTCACTTTAGACACTGTGTGGCACCACTGTGGGACTCGCATATACGTTAGCAAACTTAACCGTCAAATGACTATTTTTTTTAACCGTTCGTTAGTGGTAACTGACGTTAACGTTAAGTTAACCTCACACTTTTGCATTGAATGTTTTGCTCACGATTTTAGTCTGTTTTCTCTAAGATAATTAACATACAACACTTACCGTTATTTGGACAACAGTTATATCCCTCAAAGTAACGTTATCTTCCGTTGAGGTGAAAACTAAGCTAACTTGACCCTTCAACAAGTAGATAAAAATGTCAACTCCAAACTCCAAATGCCAAATTAGCGACTGTTTTGTTCAGCCATTAAAAGATGGTCGCCGGAAATGGCATACTGTTTTCTTCTGGCTTGACTTGTTTTACGCAACCCCCTCAAAAATTAATAAGGTTGCATTTATTGTTTTTATAGTCCATATAGTCCGCTGACAAAGCAAGTTCTGCTGGTTGCAACAGGCCTGGCCGTTTGGTCGCTGTTGCATGTTAAAAACGCTTACCAGCCGATTAAAATAAGTCAAAAACGTAATAGTATCTATATGAAGGACACATTTCACCACATGTAGCCTACTAAACTACAACTATTTAACCATACTGCAAGTTCTATGTAGGCTACTTTTATGAGGTATTTACACACACCGATGTTAAAGCAGAATAGTTTAACTGTGATTTAAATGCCACGTGTAATAGTGTTCAGTTTTACTGATTTGGCTGATTCATACACCTGGCCGCCCCCCTCCCCACTCCAAGCGCTTTGTTTATCAAATCAGTCTCGGAGAGTAATTTCCTGCGGCACACCACAACATTTTGTCATGCGGTCCAATACTGTTGCATAACACCGACGCCTCTCCCTGTTCACCCGCATTAGATTTTTGACAAATGTTTGTAACAGCATAGCCTGTGAGACCAAACTTGGCCCGAGAGCATGCAGACAGTGGCCTACCTGATCCACGTGATGATCTTCTTTTACTTGCAAATACTTTAAACAATATTTTATGAATGGTGCATATCCCACTGCAGATCACTGTTTTGGTCGGTATGCATGGCATGCATGTTGGACTACGCCTAGAGGCTTTGGAGGTGTTTGTGTCTGTGCACAGGGGGAGAGAGGACCTGCTAGCCTTAGTACTGGCAAATCTGCTGTTACTATTTTTATCCTCTAAACAAAACGCCCGTTAATAATAATAATAATAATAATAATAATAATAATAATAATAATAATAATAATAATAATAATAATCATATGTAAAATGTGGATTTTATACTTTCT
>JAQLOL010000020.1:10196224-10210910 GCA_029783665.1 Naso thynnoides | reverse complement strand
AAATGATGACGAAATTTTATAAATCAAAAGTCTTATTCATTTTACTGAAAGTTTCGCAGGAAACCTGGCTATATAGCTACAAGCATCATATCCTCAAGAAGTGTTTTGCATTAAAAGTTAAGTTTGGTGTGAAAATGTCAGAAATGTCCAAATGGTCTGCAGACTGTTTCAAAGAAAAAGAGAAAAGATGACATATAAAGATATGGACTGTGAAAAGAGGTGATGTATTTTCACTGTGACTGTGACATTCATTCACCAACATCTGTTACACAGAGCAACAAACTAAACATGTAACGTGGACCATGAGTGAAAATAAAAGTTTGAACTCCTTGTGTATAGAAAATATATTGTGCATATGTGACAAAATGTGCATATGATGTGTGTGGTAATGTTTTCCTATTACAATGAGTTTGTTGACGTTTGTTTGGATTTCTCTATTGCCCAATACATGGAAGACTGTTCTCTTTTAACATACAAAAAAGATTTTGCTCTCCTCAGATAAGAAAGAAAAAAACATTTCACAGACATACTAGAGTGTTCAATAAATAAAAAACTAATATAAAGACAATAGTAAAAAAGGCACACAAAAGTCCTCTGACAAATGGTACAGGAAAAAAGTAAACACTTTTTCTTGCTATACAAATGTGTCTCCGTCAGTAGATCTTACTCTATGCTACTTCTAGATCATATCTGTAAAAAAGTCTTAAGGTACAAAACTTCTCTCAGTAGTGTCAGTGTCCATTTAATGCCAGTCCAGAAAAGAAAACAAACCATTTCCCAAACTGGCCGAAATCCTTCAAGTTCCACCCTTATGTCTAGCCTGTCCATCAAGACTAAAATGTCCGCAGTAATTATTTCCTGAGAACTCTGAAGCCGCTTCGCTGAAACTGTCCGTCCGTGTCTGGCTTCAAACGCCCAAGTGCAAGACGCCCTCGTGCAGGACGAAGCTAAGCCCTTGCTTCTGTGGGCTCATTAAAAAGCACAGCTGCAATAGGATCTCCCCTTATTCGCCAAAAAAACTTTCATATCGCCATGTGAGGCTGATGACGGAAGCCCTATGTGTCCGTGGGTGACGCTTCGTGTGTCACGATCTCTATTGCTGCTGTGGGCTCCATCATGCTGCCCTCCTCCTCCTCTTGCTCCTGAACGTCCAAATAGTCCAGTGGAGGAGAACGAGATTCTCCTAGACTATCCTCTTCTTCTTCTAACTCTTCCTCTTCCTCCTCCACTTCGCCCTCTTTCTCTATTCCATCCAAGTCCTCCTCCTCCAAGGTCAGCTCAAACTGAAACTTCTCCCCACCTCCCTGCCCCCCAGTGCCTCCACTGTGTCCGTGTGTGCCCTGGTCATAGAAGGGTGGGGAGGGACTCTGGGGGATCATGCTCTGGTACCAGTTCCTGTTGTCCTCCAAGGTGTCCAGAATGTCCTGAGCGTCAGGGTGGACCAGATCAGCCCAGGTCTCCCACAGAGGGTGCACAATGTAGTCGATGAATCCCACCTGGAAAGGAGCAAGGAGACAAATTAGAATTTGATGTACAGATGTGACAATACATTTGGGTTTGCACATAAGGCAGTTTCTATGTTTTTTTTGCTGGTGTACCTGGCTCTTCTCCACGGAGGCCGTGTGTTTATCACACATCGGGCTGATCTCCATTCCCCTCTCCCTCTCTCTGTCTCCCTGGTGGAAGAACTCCTCCATTATCCGATCAGTCCACTGGCGATACAGCTCCAAGGACTTGGTGGGGTTACTCAGGTCAGCACAGTGCACCATGTTACGCAGCACCTATAAAAAATGCAGAAATGCAATTTAGTAAATGCTTGTATTTCCCTGTACTGGGCTCATTATTTAGGCTTCTGTTATTTCTCTGAAGTATTCTCTGTGTGAAAATTGGATAACAAATCAGTCATGCAAAAATTCAGGTTAAAGTATACTAGTAAACATTTTTATCGTAAAAACACTAGTTTACTTTTTTTTCCCCTCACTCTTGTAGATAGAATCTTGTATGTGTAATCCCGATAACATTTTTTAAAAGTCTATTTCTATAATGTGCTTAATTTTGAAAAGAGGTGAGCCTAAAGACGAAATCCTAGAAAAGACCATAAGAGGGAAAGCGTGGGGAATACTTAGTGGTACAAAGAAGATTGATGGAGCTGGAAAAGGAGTGACAGCTGGAGCAGAGGTCAGCTTTGAAGGAGGAGGATAATGATCATTGGCTGAGGAACCTCCGCTCGCACTTACACTATTGATTAGAGCTATTAAAAGCAGGTAAGCGATTGGTGGAGGGCTTACAGTATGTCCAATTACAAGCTAACAGTCCATATACTGTAGGCTTTTTTGTGACTATTGAAGCAATAGAGTTGCAAAAACCAGATCCTACCTGTATCCGGTCGGTGTAATTGTCCAGCAGCAGCACTCCAGAGCTTGTCACCTTCTTCGTCTCCACCATAGTCTTCAGATCAGCCAACAGACTCATGTGTTTGGACATGTCAGTGGCCAAAACCTAAACAGAGAGAGAGAAAACAAGCACATCCTCAGCATCAAGATCATTTGGACAAGTTATGATTTCAAACAAGATCAGGTTATAAAAGAAAAGACTGTGAAGCAGAATAACTTACCATGTCGATGACCATCTTTCTCAGGGACTGCCGTTGCTTCTTTGTGAGGTTCTGGAAGATATCGCAGTTGTCCTCCTGCAGTAGCTTGAATCCCACAGCCAAGTGATGGTTCTCCAGCACCGACTCATCGTTGTACATCAACGCCAGCTCAGAGTCTGGGAAGGCATTGAAAAGAAATGTTAACATTTTAGTTTTCGTTGTGACTCCATCCCTATGAAAGCACAAAATTAGTTTCATGACTATATCTTGAATACAATTTAAACTTACTGGTATTGATTAGGAATTGGTTTGATACTCCAGGATGGTCGACATCATGGATAGCAGCAGCAAAGATGGCTGCAAGGATCTCAAGATCTGTGAAGACCGCCTATGACAGAGAAAGAGGGAGAAAAAAAGAACATTTAATTATTTTTTGAGGATAAAAATAGCAGCAGCATGGCACTAACTGTTGATTTTTATAGCATTATGTGAGGAATAACAGATCCAGGGATGTACATGACCAACATCCGGACCGGATTTGCTGTTAGCATCTGATTATGAACCAGATTTGACCAAAAAAAAAAGGGTTGTTTCTGTTTCTGTATGCAGGCCAGCTGGCTGCCTTTCTGCAAAAAACATCACTAGGAGAGAGTGTAACACCGCCTCTACTGGCTTTGATAGATGAAAAATAAAGAACCTAGAAGAGTAAATTGTGACATTAAGGTCAGGGTGTTCTGACCTGACTGTGCAGCATCTCATCAGCTACTCCGACTTAAGTAAGGCTGTGAGAAAATGCACCCAGGAAAAATAAAACAAATAAGGCATGATGGAGGGAGTTTTGAAGGAAAGAAAGGAAGTTCTCTGAGGGAAATGGTGCAAGCAGAGAGGGGGAAAAGATGATTCAATGGAAGGATGTTGAGCTCTTCAAAGCTGCTGTGGCGATCCAGGAAAGTGCCACGTGAGGTGATGTGAGGGCTCACTCCTCTAATTTAGTTTTCCCTTATTTCTGCGGATGCACACTGGTGCCAAAGTCAAAGTAGGGGAAACTTTTCAAACCTTTGCCCATTACATAATGTAACAAGACCCTGATCTGAGGCACTAGAAATTAAGTACAACTTGGATGACAATATTTCACTGTGTATTATAACTTACATCCAGGGCTGGAGTGGAGAGGAGGATGTGTGTGGATTGGGCGACGTCAGCGGCATGCAGGCTGTTATGGTAGGCCACATCTGAATGATAGTGATCTTCCAGTGTCATCATGTAGGCCACAAACGTATCCATGGGGATCTTAAATGTCTTTAACAGGTCTCGCTCCTAGAAAAAAAACATAATGATATATTTAGGAATAAGTATGATTAATATTAGCAACATCTAAAATTTAAAAAAAAAAAAAAAAATTGAAACGTTAGGATGGGTTATACCTGGAAGATGGCGTACATGATGCACGTAAGAGGCCGGTTTTGGGAGTACTCTGAAACTGTGAAGATGTTCAGGCCCCACTTATTCAGGTCCTCCAACTCCTTGGACAGCAGCTCCTCCTTGTCGGTTTTGACCCCGAAGCGCGCAATGCTGCTGCTGGAGAGCGAGGGCCCATGGGAGACCTTCTTGACCCCGCTGATCTGTGTCATCAGCTGCTGCTTCTGCTGCTTCTTCTTCTCTCGTGTCTTGGTCGTCGGGGATGGGATTTCCACCTCATTCTGTTTGTCTGAGGGAGGGGAGAATACGTCGTTTTTAAACAAGTGTGGACATTTTGAGGAAGAAGCTGTTAAGATTATGGGAGTCTGGGCTTTAATCTAGCTCACGATTTAAAAAACAAGTTCACTGTGAAGGCTGCCTGAGGACCCAGGTGCACTACAAAAATACCAGCAGCTGGTTAGTTTCTGAGGGATTTATCAATTCCCTCGTTTATTCATCCCTCCCTCCATTCATTTGTTCATTCATGCTCCCTGTCCTCCACCTGCAGCCTCTCTTTGAGCTCCTACTGTTCATTCGTCTCTGTCCCTCTCCCTCCTTCGCAGCGCTCCCCCTCCCTCCATCTCTCAGCAGGTGGCTCACATCTCATCTCCTGTTCTTTTCATTCTCATAGGTCAGCCCATTGACAGACTGACTGCTGGGGCTTCAACACGCTTAAGGCAGTTCCATGAAGTCGGCCATTCAATAAGGTGCCGCATCTTTCACAGCTCTATTAAATTGCCTAGTATAGTGGGTTTTTATGTTTGGCTTATTTAATTTCGTCACTCTATTTAACTATATTTGGTCTGGCTGAAAATAAAGTGAATAAGAACGTCCGAGAATAAAAACCGCAAGGCTTTCATTTAACATTCTTCTAAAGTAGAAGAACAAAAATATGCCAGTTTCCACACTTTATCCAAGAATAAACACAGAAAACATGCCAAATTTCTTGTTTTGAGCACCCAGGCACTTGTGTTTGCTGCAATCAAGGAAGAATTGAATGAAATCCTGCAGGGACAGGCTATCTATGTGTGTATTTGAGCTGCTCAACCGTCTATCAAATCTTGACTCAGCTCATCGCTGGCATATCAGCCTTCCCCTGTGGAGGGTTATTCAATTACCAGCTGTAATTCAAATAATCACTTTCACTCTCATGCTCTCCCACTCTCTCTCGCACAGTTTTCTCTGCTGTTCTCTCTGTCTCTTGCCCTCTTCTCAGTCCTCGTGTGGTAATTGACAATGGGCAATTAAGCGCTCTCAGACATGTGCTGCATGGGAAACAAGCGGAACAGCAATATATTTCCCTCTAATTTATTACAAGCCATCATTATCACAACTGCTGTGTGGTGACTGAGTGTGCATGGCCTGCATGTATGTGTGTCAGAGATCAGATTGAGAGACAGACAAGTTGGCAGTGCAATTTTTAACGTCTGTTTCTACATAAATAAGTGGCAATATAAAGTAAATGGCTTGCACTCTGATCCATAGTTGACTTGATGCGATAAACTGTTCAGGGAGGCTTTTAGCACAGATATCACAATTCTGGTGTCCATACTCTGGCAGATTAAGTCTCTGTCGCAGTTTGGCCTGCAGTGTGTCAGCCAGTCACATGGATAGTCCCTCATTATTTGTCTTTTTTTTCCCCCCTTCCTCTGTTTTCACTCTTTGCTCTTTTGCATTTTGCCTATCTTATCTGTTTCTTTTTCTCATTTTAGAAACTGATTTCCAAAGGAAAAATGAGCCGATGAAGTAAAAATCTGTCGTTCTTGCTCTGTTCTTTCTCTCCTTTTCTTCATTCTCCTTCCAGCTCCGCTGTCACCTCCCACGTTTAATTCAATTTCATCGGATTCTTTTTCATCCTCCCCCATATGCTCTCCTGTGAGAGACACAGATGCATGGGAGAGGGAGGGGCTGGGGGTAGGGGGGCTGCTTTTTGGGGACATTTTGTTTCCTCAGTATATTCCCCAAACTAGGTGTGTTCTGCTGCTGGCCGATCAAAAGGGAATTATGACAGAATTATGCTGTGAGGACAGCTGTGGCAGGAGGAAGGCGCACGTGAATGGCCAGCATTCTGTCGGCCAACAATCCTTAATGGAAAGCTGGAAAACCTGGTCTGAAACTCTGGGATTTTTATTTATCCGGGGAATTATCCAGGCTTCATGAGCCCTCTTCTACCATCAGTGGAAACATTTTAAAAACCAGATATTTGCATGTGGATTTGAGCTGCATCTTATAACTTTTGCAGACTTAGGCATTTGATTGGAAAATGCTATTTGTGTAACCCTGAATGGAAGCTTTAGATTAAAAAAACAACAACAACAACAAAAAAAACAGAAATAAGTGCATTACTCATATGATGCTTATCTTAAAAGATGTAAGGATTAAACAGTCCAGCTGGTCAGCTAAGGCCAAACAAGGCCAGCTGTGCGGTATTTTTCTCTCCACTCTTCATTAATGTTTCCCTGATTATTCTTTCTGCCGTCAGCAGGGTAATCCTGACTTCTTTTCCGTAGCGATAGTCATCTCTGTCTGGATTCTCGGGGCAGCGACAGGAGGAGGGAGAGATGGGGGGACAACAAGGTGTCCCTACTGACAAAGATGCATTAAAGCTGTGATGAGTCACCAAACTGCCAGGCTCATCTCACTGCCAGCAAAGGGGGTTCCTCTGTACCTCCTCCTCACTGCAGTTAGCTTAGTCTCTCCTCACCCCTCCTCTCGCTCTCCATGATCCGGCAGAGAGGGATCCACCAACAACCCTACACCGGATCAGGATGCCAATTGATCGGAAGCGGCAATGTCTATAAATAGTTTTAACAACCATTACGTGCATTCTGTCTAACATCTATTATATTTTTTGTTCGTCGATATATATTACCCTCAACTCATTTACTTACTATTCGTGACAGCTGTGTCTGTCCTCCAGCTGTTGTCATGCTTCTGTTGAAATCTTACATTAACACAAAGATCATTTTTAGTCCAAGAAGAGGTTGATTGTCTCACTCCTGTTGGTTAACGTGATTTTCTTTCCCGACAGTGAGTTACTAGTGTAGTTTAATACCAAGGCCAAGAAACATTTCGTACTATTGGATGATGAGAAATAGGAGAAGCAATGCTTCTAAAGACAACATGCATCCATTCTCAGATTTCTAATAAGCAGCCCACGCTGACAGCATCCGTTTCCAATCCACTCACTCTGATTCTGGCTAACAAGATACCTTGTTGGTCACGTTTTACATGGCGGACCATGTTGAATATCCCTGTTTTTCCAGTTCAATAGTTTGAAAAATGTAGATTTTTACATTCATTTCAATGGCCATTTTAAGCCCAATAGTGTAAACATCTAGACAAAGCTTAATGGTGCAGTGCTTTATGGTACGCCCCCACAGAAAATCTGCCTGAGCAACTTGCACTGCTTAACATCCACAAAAACACTGCAGCAAAACAGTGAAGAGGGGATCTGTGTGAGCTGCTACACATTTGTGAATATCTGTGTGGCCTTTGGTAAACATGCAGATTATTGTTTGAGTCTGTGGTGATTTAAGGTGGACCAGGCTAAAGTGGTGAAGTTGTTTGTGAGATTTTGAGTGCATGCACAGCAGACTCTCATTTACCTAGGAAGGTGTTGGAGATGAATTCAGACACCTGATTCCCAGACCGACTCATCTCGGATAGGTGCGTCAACTCCCGATTCAACATTCTCTTGAACTGCAAGAAAAAGAGAGAGGAAGAGGAGGGGGAAAGAGAAGAAATATGTCGTCAGTTTCCACTGAGGGAAAACCTGGCAGAAATGATGGTATAATGGTCTAATTGTATGGTGGAAGACAGTACCCAGTTTTATTTCACCAGCTCAAGAATATTATTCAATTACAGCCCAAAATTATAGTGGGGACACATCTTATTTTCCTTTCCATTATTCCTGCAATTAATTAGGGAGTGGATGATTATTTGTGTTAATAGTTTGAGGGGGTATCACCTCTTAATGCCCCTTAATTCACCCTCTGCATCCAATTTACAGTTTTATTACAATGAATTACATTTTTAGGGCCTATTTAGCTGTTTTACTTGCGTCAGTGTTGAAGAATTTCAGTGATGTCAGAAGGAGATCTGCACACGGCTTTTGTACGTTTTTCTTTTCTCCAACATTTTGGGGATTTTCATGTACTTTTGATATCATCAGCAGTTTTAAAATAGATGAACTAGTTGACAGACACAGATGCATTTGACAGTACACGGAGACCCAGGCACTGCAGTAGCAGCTGTTTATGACAGACTGATGCACGCGCGTGCACACACATACACACTTACACAAATACAAACAGACACAAAGCTCTGCAGAGGGCTCAAGATGGAGCCTGAGCCACAAAACACCATTCTGTTAGACTCCCCCTTATCATGATAGAAATATCTTATGGTGCAATTAGGCTACACAGAATCCTAAAGAGCTCCACATTCACAACAAGTCAAATCAAATGCTGAATTTCTTGAGAATACCATTGAGATAGAACAGCAACACAGCACAGAGAGGTACAATGAAATGAGTGTGTTAATCAATAAAGCTACGTAGATAAGCGACACACACCTTAATGTAACCCCAAGACACCGACAGCAGGTAATTGGCTTCAGGCATTTTGGACCCTGTTTTCTCGTTCCTACACAAAGCCAGAACTGTAATCCAATGGTAAAAATAGAGGCAGACGAAAAGGATTCCTTCAGCACCAAAAAGGACTAAAATCCCTTCTTCTCTCCTCCAGTGTTTCTCTTCTCAGCAGGTAAGAGAGCAGCTTTATGATGGCTCACTCTCCCTCTCAGCAGCAGAAACAGGGCAGCTCTGAGTCTCCATGCCTGGGGATGGACGGATAGATGGAGGATAAAGTGCGCGCCTCTGCCAGGCTACGCAAGGAGGAGATCCAGGCTCGGTGGATCGGCTGGAGCAGGAGCAGCAGCTGGAGCCGTGTGCTGGGAACTCTCAGCGCACTGATGAATAATGGAGAGGAAGCGAGGAGGAGGAGGGGGAAAAAAACGGCAATGGAGACAGGAGGAGGAGGAGAAGGAGGAGGAGGGAGTGAGGCAGCGATGTTCATCTGACTGGAGGGGGGGTTCCTCCACTGGATTTGTCTTGCTTCGCTGCTCGCACTGCTGTAGCGCTCACTCCCCCTCCTACCCTGCTTTTCTCTCTCTCTCTCTCTCTCTCTCTCTCTCTGTCTGTGTTTCTCTCTTTTTCATTCCCTCCCTCTCTTTCTATTCTGTCTCTTATTCCCCGCTTTAGTCTGCCAGCCCCAGCAACATGCACTGTTCAGAACACATGATTTGACAGAAAGTGGGGAGAGGGGGGAGCCCTAATAACAGCTTGGCATGTGCGTATGCATGAGGTTCAGAAGGGATGTTTCAGTGATTGACAAATAATATCCAGACAATGATCACAGAGTTTTCCTCTCTCTTCTGCAGTTACTGTTGCAGATAGATCCTATTTTCTTTCATTTCCAGCCCCTGCGATTTCCTCTGAATGCTTTTTTTAAATTAAAACAGCCATTGTGAAGGAATGTCATTGAGCTGCACAGCAACATCTCCCCTCACAGTAAAACAAAGAAGGTTGAGAAAGGGGGATTTGGCACGTTTCACAGAATGTGAATGCTCAGTGACTGTATTTTTATCACAATTATCTCTATTATCTTTTGCTCTTCTCTCTCTCCCTTTTTTTGAGTCTTCCGTTTTCTGCTGACAACCCCGAGTGTGGCCGCCATTGTGGTGGACTCACAAGCCTGTTCATTATCCACATCCCAATTCCAATATTAGATGCTGTCAGGGTGTCTGTGGAAGGCTATTTTTAAATATCTGAGAGCAAACAAGAAACTGAGGATGACAGTCAGAGAGGGGAAAAAGGAGGGATGGGAGATAATTGCATTCTTCCCCAATTTAGGTGACAAAAGCCCACAGTTTTCTCTCTCTGCCTGTGAGTAAGTGTGCACTCCAATTACCAGAACACCCCAACGCCATGGCAACAGTATCAGGCGCCAGTGTGAGGCTGTTTTCAGAGGAGAGGAGGAGAGAAGAGAGGCGAGGCTTTCCCCGCTCCTTCCCAGGCAGACATGTGGTGTTGCTGCTGAGCTGTCACGAGGACACACCACATACATCGCCTCTGCTCGCATCCACTGATGCACAGACTGAAAATCGCTCCCCCAACCCCCACCCCCTGGTCTCTCCGTCACACTCCACCACTTACATGTCAATTTCTCTCCCGGCTGCCACTTGCCAACACAGTCATCAATCTCTCTGTCTGTCTGCCTCGCTGGCACAATCAATGGGCTGTCCTTGGAGCAGGTGTTGATACTGCTGCAGTGAACAAGGCTAGGGCCATCTAACTGGAATACACGGTTACATCAGTACCCGCTGGCCAATTTTTGAGGCGGGTTTGTGCTTTTGTCGATTCAGTCACGACTTCTGCTTGTGAAACCCTCGAGGATGGCTGTGATGCTTCGCTAATGAGAAAATACCCATGGTTCTTGTCACTCCACAACCCAATTCATGGGAAACTGTAAATTGAAGTTCCCAGAGAAGCTTTCAGTCCAATGTATGTTTGTGTGTGTGTGTATGTGAGTGCACAAATTTGGAAAGATGAGGGGGAGATCAAAGCTTCCCCAAGAGGATTCCGGATTATCCTCCCACTAAGGGAAAGAACCAGAAGCAGGGAGGTAGGATGCAAGAAAAGAGCAATTTTTTTTTTTTTTTTTTTTTTAAAGGCAGCTCTTTATATAATAGCCCACTGCATAATATATAAAGAAACCAGAAACAACAGCGGGGGATGTCTCTATGCAATGTGTTGAAGAGCTATGTTTCCCCAGAGGCTGAAAGAAATGCTTCAGTACACAGCAGCAGCAGCAGCAGCAGCCTTTGAATACTGTTATCTACTTGGTGCTGACATGTCACATGCATGTTTTACACACTCATGCCAATATATTTATCTTCCTGCGAGCGTGCGTTTTATTTTATGGTTCAGTCAGAAGTAAAGGGGAAGCCTTTTCACCTCCTACTGACACCATGACACTGGAGAGAGATTAGCCTCTTTGAGCTCTGTGGATATCTCTCCCTCACATACTGCACATCCTTGTTCTCTTGTTTTGCCCATTCACTTTTTCTCATCAGTATTTCTAATTTAAACTGTCTCTGTGTCCAAAAAAAGCCACTTTCAGCCTCCTGTTGTATTTGTTAAGTCAAGCTTGAATCAGTCCAGCTTCTTTCCATCTTAATTCCTTGCTTTAAATCTTCTGCTACGCTCATCTGGCTTTGTTATTAAGCCTATGGGCCACTAGTGGGCGCACTATGCCAAGTCTGCGAAAGAGCAGCGGCTCAGTCTTCAGAGAGCATTGGCTCTTTCGCCCTGCAGTGACAGAAACTTGACTTACAAATAAAACCTATTATTACAATCCTTCTGTAACAAAAAACTCAGGTGAATATAAAATGATGAGTGTGTGAGTCTTGAAAAATATGGCAAATGAACTATGAGGTGCATTTTTTTAACCTGAACCTTATTTTTCCATTTATCACCTCATTAAAAGCTTCAAATAAAATTGATCACAATTGCAATACAACAACATGTTGTATTTACATCACTTTACCTATAGAACCTCATATTTACAGTGTGCAACGTCACTGATCGCGAACTGTGCAAACATGTTTTCATCAGCAGCAAGCCTGCTGCCATTGTGGTTCATCTCCTCTCCGCTTTAGCAAAAATATGACGCAGACGCCATCATCAGCGTAATGGCAAAGACTCGCAGTGACATAACTGTGTGAGGATCAGGGAAGCTACCTACGTATGAACTGTGCATATGTTGGGCAAAACTACACACACCACGACTGAGAGACGGCCTCACAACCTCTCACTTCCTCTGACTCACTCGGGTGTCTGTATGAGAGGTGGTGCTTCTCTGAACCTACAGTACACATTGAGATGTGTTAAAAAATAACAGTAAGCTTTGAAAACAGAAGACAGAAAGACAGGAAAGTAGACCAGTTAGTAAGCAATTTCTTGGCTGAGTGATTTATTCCAATCACTCCTAACAGACTCTGATGTGGTGCGGCACACCATTTTTGACTAAAGGAAAACAGTTAACAGGCTGCACAACTGTGCCCGCTTGAGCTCCGGCTGCTTTGAAAACAAAACGAAACCTCATGTACAATACCACACAGGCAGAATTCATCAAGACATGATGTTCAAAGCACAAGACATTAGAAGTGCCTCAGACACCAAAATCTTCTTTACTCAAATGGATGCTCACAGAAAGTACATGTAATCAAATGAACATAACGGCATGAGTCCCTTCAATTTTTGAGAAAAATTACCAGAAAGATTTAGGCTACTTAACCCTCTGCATCTCATTTGGACAAATCGGGCAAAAAACAATATCTAACCATGCTGTCACCTCCTTTCTAATCCTCCCCATATGACCTGGGTGTACATTAAAAAAATAAATAAATGAAAAAAAAATCCTCCAGATTTTGTTTCTATACTTTAAAACATCACTGATCACCTGGCTGGGCCTGAGGTGACTTCAGTTCGTGGATATTTGCATGTTAACTTCAACTCTTCCCTCTATAGAATATAGTGGACTTTCCTAAAGAACAGAGACACACACACACACACACAGACACACACACACACACACACACACACTCATGCCTCTTTTAGAGCAGTTCAACTACGCACAACTGTTGCCTATAGGTTGCTTACTAACTTTGTTGGAAATTAGTTCAAACAGGGAAAACAAAATGAAGTGTGCAAATAATAGATTCTAGAAAGCTTAACTTTCCTCAAAACTCTGGGAGAAAAGTTGAAGTAAACTTACAACCTAAAGTTTGAGGCATAAATACAGAAAATCTAAAAAAGTCTGAATTTAACTTTGATGTTTAGGTCAAAGTCTCAAGAGGGTGTCTCATGGGTCAGCGTCGTATAAAGGCTGCACAGGAGTTCTCAAAAGCAGAGTGCATGCACCGCTGCCTGTTGCATAAACCTCTGAAGACGTGTTTTAAAACAAGAAAGCACAAAGCTTTTATTCTGGCAATGTACAGCTACAGGAATTTGCAAAAAAATCAGCATCAGCAGAAATGTAATATGTGTAAAGCTCTCTTAAGATGACCACTTTGAACAACAACAAAGGGATTTAAAAAAGACTTAAACTTTGTGTTTAAGATTACTACAGCCACAGCATGTGGAATCCACACCAGGTTAAGCAAGCCACCACAGTGAAGCACTCAAAGTCAACACAACAGAGAATCCTACAGTCCACTGAGATGCCACAAACTCTTTTTCTAACTTGAGAGGAATGCCATGAAAACTCACCTTTTTCCAACCATTTAGCTTCCCTAGTTTCTTCTCTTTCTTGTCAAAGCAACAGGCTCCCATGTTGCTGTGTGTAGAGTGCAGAGCAGAGTTGGGCTGCCGTCCGTTAAAGTGTCTGTCTCAGTCTGACTACAGCGTGAGTAAAAGGACCAAGCCTTGGCTCACTGACGCTGGGAAACGCCACAGCTCCAGTGACTCACTTTGAGCTGCGAGGTCTGACTAGGCTTTACCTCACACCCTGTGTATGTGGAGCACAGACTGAGTGTGTGTGTGTGAGAGAGAGACCTCTGCCTCATACACACTCCCTGATGGGGGTAGTCCCGCCTCTAGCTTCTTGCTCTTCAGCACCTCTGTAGCATACAGTCACAGTCCTCAGGTTTACACTGTCAATATCGCACTTATCGCTCAGATGACTAGGACACTTCCTGTTTTGATGAACACAGTGAAGTTTCCTAGAACGAAACCTACAAGAAAAGCAAGCCGGAAATAGTTGCATTTTTCTGATTAAAAATTAAAATATTTGCTGAGGTAAGGCAGTATTGCTGGAACAAAAAAATCATTAAGCTGTCTAAGGCTGAGTGAGTGTGCGTGGTACTCCATAATTCTGTTGGTAATTTGACTTCCTTATTTCTACCTTTAGTGCAAACTGTGCAAACTGCGTTTCCTTCAAGGACTCTGTAAGTTGGAAACAGCATAATCCCGAATGCTGCACCCTGTACAAAGCATTACGCAACGCCAAACGGATGAACCAACAGGAGCACAGGTCTAATATTTGATAAGTCTGCTCTGCTCACACAACACCTGCAGCAACTGTGCTAAATCAGCAGGTTTCAGCTGCAAATAGCAATTATTTTTTAAAAATCTTTCTCTTTGAGCTGATTTTTTTCTCAGTTGATTAAAAGAGATAATTCACTGCATTACATCTACCAGATAAATCAGGGCTGGAAAATTTGGACCAAATATATTATTTACGTGGCTTGCAATGCAGGATATATGTCTCAGTATTTTGTGCAAAGAGGGCTAAATGTTCAGTTGTAGATGTTTTTGTTCAAGTGTACAAAAAGCCACATGTGAGATGTCACAAGCAGAACTGGGTGATTTAAAAAAAATAAAATTTATTTTATTTATCGTAATGTTTTTGACCAAATATTGCAATGATGTGTGTATGTATATTTATCTCTCTCTCTCTCTCTCTCTCTCTCTCTCTCTCTATGTATATATATATATATATATATATAAAAACTAAAAAAAAATATAAATCTATATATCTATATATATATATATATATATATATATAAACA
>JAQLOL010000020.1:10158455-10174507 GCA_029783665.1 Naso thynnoides | reverse complement strand
CCTTTAATCATCTTGAGTCTTAAAGCATGAAATCAATATGATATGAAGCATGGATTAAATGAACTGGCTGGAGGGGTGGGAATAATGTGCAGAAAACTCTGTGAGCCAGATTAAATAATAAAGTAAAGAGAAGTTTAGTCTGCACCGGATTCTTCTGGAGACAAAAGTAATCCACTTTTCAATCCTGCAAAAGCGTTTAAAGTAAGAAAATGTGTTCTTCAAGGTGCAGCCCATCAGCAGAAGTCCCATCAGCCCTAACGTTTTGCAGTACTGCTGAGTTATCTGAGGACACTGCTCTAACTGGATCATTGTCCTGAACCAAAAGTCTGTGAGGGGAAGACAAAAAACACAAAACACAAAAGTGTCCATCTGAGTATAAATACACATTACAGTAAGGGTGTGAGAATGAGGGATGAACACTCAATGGAGGGCTGAAGAGGATAATACATGACCCGAGGTCAAGCACCTCCGAAACAGCAGGGTCCTTATAATGAGCTTGACATTGTCCCCTTCCTAAATGAGATGTACTGTTTGTCACGTGGAAACAGACAAAAACTGGCAATTACCATTCAAGGAAATGATAACTAGCCACACACTAAAGATAGGAATGTTTGGAGGACTGAGCCATTACGACAAGATTCACTTTTGTTTAAACCAAAAACTGATAGTTGTTTTGACACTATGCTTGAAAATAGATAAAACAGAAAAGGCAATTCACTGAAAAATATTAGATAACATCTCACTTATGAATTAAAGGGCTGGTTTAACCAAGATATTAAAAAAAAACATCTCTGCTTACAGTCTTGAATTGGTTTTAAGCCATTTGTATAGTTTTGGTTTTGTCTGCCCAAATTTTGAGTTATTTATCTTAGGTAATAAAAATGTAATTTGTAGTAGTGACATTTCCTTCAAAAATGCCTTTCCAGAGACATGCTGTCAACGCTTTTCTTATGAATTACTTAATCAGAAGTGAGTTCCTCTAAAGCTGTTTATCCACCTTAAAACAAGTTACGCAAACAGACTAGGATGTTCTTTCCAACAAGATGTAGCTGTTGGCCAACCAATCTTACCTCGGGCTCATTCAGCTGATCTGAAGCTTTAGTTCGTATCACAGACCTTCATCAACAGATGTGGTTTGTCAACCTATCATGGGACTTTAGATGATTCAAGCTTGAATTTCCCGAACACTCTCTCCTGCAGTTTGGCTTAAGGGTGGCAACTGAAAGTTCATTCTTTCGCAAAACTCTCCACTACTTCGTTAGCAGCTGTTCTTTGCTATATGATGCATATTATGATACATGGTTAGCGATACGATACAAGAAAGATATTAGCTTACTTAGAGTGATACGATATAGGATTCAGTGACTAGAAATCGATATAGAGCTTTTTTAAGCCAAATATAGAGTGAAAAAAAATGCCTATTTCTATGTAATGGTAGGAGGAGGTAAAACACTGAAAAAGCATGATACACTGAACTACACAAGCATTCAGTGCAAGGCCTCTAATCAGTCTGTGTGAACTGCAAACACACTTTGCTGCCATGACCCGCTATTATCGGAAGCAACACTGCTGATGCAATACGCATGCCCAAAACGTGAGGGAACAAAGCATCATAGAGTAAAGTTTACAACCATTTACCATCATAAGTGTGAAAAACACATCCACATAACATTTGATGTGCTAAGGCACTAATTCTTAGAATTTATACAATCCGGTTTTGCTTTGAAAATCAATACAAGTCCCACTAGAAGGGCAATCTGCTGTTTACCAAACAATGTAGTTAGAAGTAGGAATACAAATCATTACATCGAGGTATCGTTACAATCCTATAAATCAGACATCTCAGACATATTTCAAAACATGGACAAATTAAACTAAAACTATCTGCATGGCCGGAAACAACTTGAAGTTAGTGGAAAAAATGTTTCATAATTCGGTTAAACTAGCCAGTTTTTTTTTTTTTTTTTAATTTACAGCAATACTGGACTTTTTCCCATGTTGCTTGCACCCAGAACTCTGCTTATATGCCGGCTAAAGTCCACTAGATACTTTTTGCTTTATCATGCAAATGTTTGCTGCCTTTAGGGTGTTTGTTAGAACAGCAGATTGTACTTCTGCATTTTTGTTTGTGTCCTACACAGACTCAAAGAGTACAGAGACAAACAGAGTCTCATTTGAACAGTAACAACATACAGTATGTGTCAACACAGCATCATATGTTGCTAACTTTAGAAAAACATTAACTGCATTATTGTGCTTCTTTGCCAATTATCACGGAGGAGAGAAATTAGCAAACACAAAGCTTTGTTTGATCAGTTCAATAGCCTCATTATGTTACCTCTTACACAAAACCACACAGAAAACCATAAACAGAAAACAGACAGACAATAAAAAGCAGCTTTGTAATGCTCTGTCCTCTAGGAAAAGCATTAGACTGTTACAGATGAAGATCTACAGACAGACAGGCAGCACACACATACACACACACGCACACACACAGTGAGACATTAAGAACTAGTTTACGGGTGTAATATACACATTGCAGTGTAGAGCAAACACTGGAGATCTGTCTTTTTCTCAGAGTGCGAGAATAAAGGTAAACAGTCTTATCTACAGCCAAGTACACAGCCTTCTTTCTACACTGATTTCTTTGTCGATACACTGCACAAAAGCACCAAAGGCAGTTTCTATGTGAGCAGCAGAACACCCTGCACGACCATCACATGACACACCACTTAGCTCTTCAGCTGTTTAAACTGTGACTCTGAAATGTTTACACAGGTATGAAAACGCCACTGTCAATGTGTGCTTCGTCAACATCATGCTCATTTTGTTCTGTACTGTATGTGCTGATTTGTTACATACGCCTGACTGACAGTGAGTCACAAGAGAGAGACTCGACAGACTAAGTAAACAACTTTCCCTGCTCCTTTGTTCCAAGTAATTACACTGTAGAGGTTCCATCTCAATGTTTATCATCTCATCTGTCATGTGAAGTGTTTTCTTAAAACTGCACTTATGTGAGATTACAGCCAATGTACTGGACTATCTACACATTGATGCTTTTATGGGTATCTAAAAGAAATTGAAAACAGGACTGTAGACTCTTCTCAACTAATTAAGAAATTAATTATAAGAAATAAAAATACAAAAACATACAAAAAAAAGGAGAGAAAAATGGGTAGTTTCTATCTCATTTAGAGACTAGAATAATTTCAATGCAAAAAGGAAGTAAAACCTAAATCCTCCATTACTGGTTTTCCCCTCAGCTTTTGACATTAAGTTAAAAACAGTTCACCAAGACAGCTGCTGAAGGGAGAAACCTTTAAGCAAAAAAAAAACAAAAAACACCTGTCTAATAGATTTAAGGAAGTAAAAACTTTATTTCAACAACTTTCAACATCCTGTGCACCGATGCCTTCCATTAACAAGACTAATAGTTCACAGCCACACTTGCAGCTGAGTGAGGCTGTATGGCATAGTGTTGCTAAACGCTAAATGCTAACATTAGCACGCTAACGTGCTTATAGTGACAATTCTAACATGGCTATGTTAAGGTACAGCACAACATTTACAATAATGTGACCAGATTCCTGAAATGAAAACCAGGGGTATTTCCAGTACAGTGTGCTAAAATCATTAAATATTATCATTATGAAATGAAAAATGGGGACAACGCGGTTTTGTGTATTTTGATGACTTGCAAATATGCTGTGTACCATCATGTCATCTTGGTCTGTGTAACAGAAACACATAAATGTAATTGTTTTAAAATCTTGTCATTGAAATTACATTTCTGCTTCTTTAAAATAACCTTAACTTAACTTAACCTAACTTTGTCTGCTCTTCTCTTCCCCCTCCTTGTGTTGCTCTTATTATCATCTTAACTTTTTCTTCTCCTTTTCTTCACCCTTCTCTTCACTTTACCTTTTCACCTCACTCACATTCTGCTCACTTTATATGTTTCCTCCATTAATTTTTCATACTCACTTTCTTCCACTTTTCCTCATCTCCTTTACTCTTCTTTCTGCTCTATCACTAGTCCTCTTCTCCTAAAACAGAGCCATGTCATAAAATATTGATGTAGTTATCACATGGTAATCTTTACAATAAACTATGTTGCAGCCACACCGACAACAGTAAATGTTACTGTCAGTAAAGAAGGTCTTCAGTCTGCTTCAACTCTGACTTATTTTTTTCTTCTGCCCTCATAAATAACATTGATTGCTTCTTCTTTTGTCCATGAGTAAATGACTGCCAATATGACCAGTACCACTCTGCCATTACAACCCATGTTGTGGTCAAAGGTGGTACTGCAGTAGTCTGCCAGAATCACAGCTGCAGCATCTGTTTCACTTCATTGTCTTTCAAGCCACAGTTAAAATCGGCGACATTTTCAGGGATAGCTCTAGCCGGGGACAGGTCACTCAAAATGGTGACTATTCCCAGAAATCAGGATGTCTGGTCATCCTAGTTTACAAAGTTCACCATCTCAGTTCAGCCTGTTAGCATGGTAACATTTGCTAACTAGCACTGAAAGCAAAATACAGCTGAGGCTAATGGGTATGAAATTAGTTCTATGTAAAAGCAGCATAAAAAGAGATGAATTGGTTATTATAGTTCATCCTAAGAGGAGATTAATGTGAAGGCTACCCCATACGTCATGGAAATCCATCTCTGTCCTGATGAGATATATGACCAAAGAACACAAATATGAATTTCATTATAGTTCTAGGTGAAGTCAAAGCATCATCAAAGACATTGAGGTTCATCATGTAGGGACAATGAAAGTACAATGCCATGGCCAATTCAATATGCTAAATTATCCCAGTCTTGACCAACATGGTGTATCGTCCAACAAAACAATTTGCTGTCCCCTAAGCCACACCTGCTGCGCTGTCAAAATGTTAGAAAATAGCGGTTGTGATGTATCAAGCTGTGTTATTATCATGCAAGTCCTATCTGTGCTTACTGGGTACGTACAGTATCAGATTAAAAAAAATATGTATTTAAGTGGTCGTTAAAGATACATCTTTAATTTAATTTTGATTATGTGCAAAAACAACTATTAGTGCTTGCTTTTCAGTCTTGTCTATACTTTTAAAAATACTGATATTACTTTTTTTTTTTTAATGATTTAAGTCAACCTGATAGCTAGTTGAGATACAGTCTTTAACTGCACACTGGCATTTTGTTTAAACAAAAATTCAGATCTCATCAAGATAAATTGTGTAAAACCTGGTTTAAGATCAGTCTGTGAAACCAAGCAGCAAGGTTATAGATGAATGGAGTAATGACAGATTTTCACGCTGGGGCTTGTGACGCAGGTCAGCCCCTGGCTGCTCTTTGTCTCCCTGTCACGCCAGAGGAACTCATTTGTCCCCGGAGAAAGATGGATGAACCGTTGTAAAATAAGAGCCTGTGTGGGGGGTGTCCAAAACACCTGGGGGAGTGTGTGTGTGTCTGTGTGTGTGTCTGAGTGAGGAAGTTACTGTTGTCCCAGTCGCCTGTTTCCTCATTAGTGTCACAATTCTGCTCAGTGTGGACTTCCTTCCAAGGACAGAGAAGTGTCTGTGTAACAACATATTCACACACTTGACATGCATTAAGTTCTGTTATGTCATCTGTACACATCTGTACACACACACAAACACAAACACATACACATGTGAGTCCAGAAAAGCACCTGCCAAGCAAGTTTGACGTATTTTTGAACATAAATCTGTCTGCAAGTGGAGTCCCCATCCTGCCTCTCAGTCAAAACAGGGACGCCCTGGAGTGTGTCAACATTATACTGAGGTTTAGGTTGAAGAGTTTCTCATATAAACCTTTTTCTTTTTCCTGTCATAAATCACATTGTCTCACTGGATCTTATATTGTTTTACTGCCAGGTGGTCTTATTATTTTGTCAACTGCATTTAAAATAATGAAAGTAGTAAGAATGAAAGTGAGGAGTGTGATTCAAAGAAAATGTTTGCAACCCTGATGGAAGTGTAAGGGCAAAAAAAGGCAAAGCACTGCCTCAGTATCTTTTGCAGGGTCCCTTTACTTTTTTTGTAAATATCATCCATGCAAGATTGAGCAGGAGTGGTAAAACTGAGCCCATCTAAAATACATTGAGTTGAACTCTAGTGTGAAATAATGATTAAAGAACATGCTATCATTAGCTTGTATTTAGCTAGTGTCCATGAGCAGCTGCTAACTGCATATTGCTACAACCGTGTCACTACTGCCAGGAACAAGTATAAAAAGTGCTCTTAGGTTACAATCTTAGGGTTTCAGTAAAGATTTGTACTTGTAATCTGTGCAGAAAAGCTTACAATAGCATTGGCCTGCAGGCTGAGCACACACAGCTGTTGATTTGAGTTTATGATAGAAGCCCTGCAGTCCCATGTATTTCCTTCAGGAAGTGCAGCAAATCCCACTAAGTTGCTACATAAGAAAAACAGAACCACTCTTGAATTTGTCTTTATCTCTCTCTATCTGATAACAACACACACGCAAACACACACAATCAAATACACTTGCTGGCCATGTAAGGCTCAGCCATGAGGACCTTTAACAGTACTATTTAAGCCTGGACAAACAGAACACACACACACATACACACATTTAAAGCCTGCTTGTTTACCTTTCAGACAGTAAATAAAAGGGGAAAATTATTCTACAGATAAAACAGCCCTTCCTGTCAGCTTTACGAACAGTTCCCGTCAGAGAAACCCAAACTTCTCACCTTTACATAACTTCTTTCTCTAAGGTTTCACCTCCTCACTCTGCCCAGATACCTGAAGCGGTCTATTTGGAGTTTGTAAGTGTTTAAAAACTTCCAGTTACTCTGTGGATTTAAAAAAAATAGAATTTAATCCAACTTTGGCCTCCACACCTTCATACATGACACAGGATGAGGTGGCAGTACTCTTGTTTAATGTAATATTTTGAGCTTTGCACGGTAACCAGACGGCTCTGGGAACCCCACAGAGGTCATTAAAGTAGCCAGGAGCGGGAAGCAGTTAACAGGGCAGGTAACACAAGACAGCCATGAACGGGAATACTCAGACCTTTTGGATATCAACATAGTAAGAAACAAGGCCAGTAATATGTTTCTCAATACTTGGACAGCAGCGAAGAGAGTACAGAAAAAGAAAGAAATAGAAGGAGGTTAAACCAGAATAGAGTCAGGAATGGAGAGAAGGGAGCCAGTCGCTGCATGGCAACAACTCATGTTGGCATTTTGTGGACGTGCATGGCAGAGCGGGAGGCGAGACACAGAATGATAGGTTGGCAGACACTGTATCTGTGACATTTAGACATGCTAGCCCCACTATAATATCCCTTATTGAACTTGTGCCATATCAAGACCACGAGGCAGGCAACGGTCCAGCATTACCTCACCAGCTAAAGATGGTTTGTTGCCCCAAAGGGAATGTAGATGTGGTTTCTGACGTGTGAGTCCAAATACAAGCATAAGTAAATCCCTATCAATCCTGTCGTGACACAAAATTCATTTGGCGAACAGTTTCCAGATGGCAAATTTCCCAGCAACTTTTACCATTTTGATGCTGTTGATAGATGGTTGATACAACTATATGCAATGTCAAAAAGCTAACCTATGTGGCATACTCACCAAATAAACATCACACTTTATGTTTAATATTTAAGTATTACTTATTTAAGTATTAAATGAGCAGTGGGTTAAAGCATTTATATTATATCTATACGGCCCTGGTGATACACTGACCAAAGGCAGATTTTTAACATGCATGACTCTTGAGCAACAACAAATCAATATAATCTGGGCTGAGAAATGCTAACCTTTATGTGAATGTATACACTGTGTTAGGGAGGTGAACACACTGGTCACCTCTGACAGATATTTGTCTCTATTTGTAGTCAGAGGGCTGCGTGAGTGAAAGCTCCAGACAGGTGCACCACTGTGGAGGAGTTTCTGCTTCTGAGGCCTCTGGCTTTAGCGGAGCGTTTCACATGACAGCCTATTATGAGATCCTGCTAAATAAATGCCTCTGTGTGTGTGTGTGTGTGTGTGTGTTGAGCATGTGGAGTGAAAGCACATGGTAAAGCAGGAGTGCTCTGAGGCCAAGTGCAAATTTCCTTCAGCATACAGTCACGATCATTACATGAGGTGTCCTGTGTATTTTTACAAACAATAGAATGGACAGACTGACAGCATGAAGTGCCTCAAGAAACACTCTGTATAATAATCAGCCACTGATGTTGTTTATGTCTGCATTTATTTTGGTGGTTTTGCTACAAAAATACACATTTGCTTTGCTTTTATTAAACACAGAGCACAAACAAACTGTTATCATGTCAGTGGTTGGTCACGACTCCCTGAGGGTTTGCACTTCTGGCTTGACACACAGGACACAGAACCTGCTTATACCACATCCCATAGCTGCCCTCTACTATAGTATTTCAGATTGAATTAACTGCTTTGCTGAAGCTAGATACTGCATCCTGTAAAACTTTTTTTTTTAAATTTTATGTGACCTGAGCTGCCCTCTGTTTTAATCTGACATCTGTAAAGATTGTGATAGGTCAATTTAAGTTAGCCTGCACATATCGACAATGTTTCCTCAAAATAGAGCAGAAAGATTAAAATTCAACTTCTGGACACCATTTTTTTTTTTTTAATTTTCCAAGGTCCAGGCATCACATTTCCCTCCAAATATTTTTGTTTCCGGTTAGTCTTGCTGTTAATAATGACCCTCCAGTAGGACAAAACATTTTCGCTATAAAATGGTTTGGATTTTCTCTGACTGTGCATTTTGCATGAGCCTTGTTGGCGAAAAAGCCTTGATTTTTTTTTTAAACAAAATTGAGGCTTTACATTTGAATAAGTGGCATTCTCTTGCAATGAGAAAACTTAAAATACAGTTGAGATTTAGAAAAAACACAGTGCAGGTCTATGACTAAAACCAGCACATTGTTTTGCATATAGATAGATCGTTGAGTTGGATAACAATCTTCAAGACTGTGGTTGTTTTATTATTTGTTTATTGCCAGTACTGCTGCAGGGCTGTTGAAGCCTTGTTTAACAATTCCTTGTCTCAAGATATTTGCATGAATATCGGCTAAATTAAACTTATAAACTAATGAGCACCATCATAAACACTGACGACAGGTAGGGTTAAGGTAAGAGAATATTTGTTTGGCTTCCCTGGTTTTTTGTTTTAGGTCCCACAGCTCCTTGTCTCCAGCACTCTTTCCTGTTTTCTGTGCATCTTATCTCCTCTGGCATCTTTTTCACCTTCCTTCTAAAGAAAACTCTTATCTCGCCTGCCCTCTCAACTCTTCACTCCTCATCTCCTCCTTTCAACCCTCCTCCTGTTCTGTCTCTCTTGTACACCAATCTGTGACCTCCTCAGTGCATTCCTGCACGCACGGGGCCGCTGTATGGTGCAGGGAGTGCAGGGTTGTCTGAGGCTTGTATTAAATAAAATTTATAAAGAGATTGATGAGGCACTTTTCATTCACTGATCTTTGCTCTGCTCTCTAAAACCCTGCTGGCCCAGAGAGAAGTGTAGATACAACAAATCTTACACACGTTTCCCTCAATTAATCTAGTGTAAGTAGGAAAGATAAGTTTTCTTTTCCAGAACTGCAGCCCAGAAAAACAAACTGTGAAGTTTCTTTGTTAATGTTATGCAACTAGACAGTGGGGGCTGACATGTTTGTATACCTTCAAAGTTGAGCTTTAGGGTCATTTTAAGATTCATTAGACTGTTTGCAGGTAAGCCATTTATGTTTTCTACTGACCACTAAAAACAGAGTTCACAAGATTAGCTGAGGATCCTCCTAAAAGACTAAACATCTAAAGACCAGCTAATAAATTAACCTTTTCCTGGTTGATCTCAGTGGAGGTCACAGACAGATTTCACTTCCAAATTTGTACGATGAGGAACTTTTACAGCGAACTGTAACAAAAAGAAGAAACTACAACCCCACTGGCCAAACTAAATGCTAACATCTGCATGCTAACAAGCTCACAGGAACATAGCAAACAACTGATGTTTAGCAGGTGTGTCGATATTCATTGTCACCATCCTAGTTTAAAGTGTTTTGCATGATATCATTGATAATTTGCATTACAAGCACTGCACAAAGTCAAATTCCAAAATGATAATGCTTTTATAACAGTGAAAAACCAAAAATATTAAAATTCATCTCGGAGAACATGGCAATCCAACTCAATCGCTATTGAGATATTTCACTTGAAAACCAATGATTTCACTCTGACAGTGTAGCTGTGGGGTCAGTGGGTTGCTTGAGTCACGGGGATTTATGCTGTAGGATCCATAATGTCCATAACAAATATTCTGCCAATTTCTTCAGCAGGTGTTTTCACAGGATTAATGCAAACCTGGTGGTGCTACAAAAAGGACAAGAGATTCCAAAACTCTATCATTTTATGGGGGCCACGGATAATACTGTACATATAACAGCAGTAAGATATTTCAGGCTGGTAAAGTAGGAATTGATTGTCCCGGGAGCCTTATGTCTACAGTGTACTGTGGGCAATATTATGTACACAGAGTTTTTGTACCCTATTGCATAACAATGCCACATTGTCCAAATACTTTTCATCTCAAAAGTTAAGACATACTTATTGTTAAGTGTTGACCAAACGTCAGCTCCTAGTGTTAAAATAATAGAGCTTCTTTTTGGGAAAATGTCATGGGGGGCCTGCTTGCTCCTTACAAAAACAACTACACAATGGAGAGTCACAATGGGATTTAAAAAGCCAGCTCGTTGACACCTTAAACGATACCAAGCAGCCAAACCCATGCACACACACACACACACACACACACAGCTAGTTTGGCAATAAGGTCGAGATAGTTTGAGAGCCCTTTGCCTCGCATGCATCCTGTATGACAGCATTTCATGACGGGAGTCAATTTGAGCAGGAAGGCAGGTCATACCTATGTGGGGCGCTCACAGCAAAATGCTGTTGTAATGGGACAGAATATTTCCTGGCTCTGTTAAGACACTGTGACACAACAGCTGCTTTGGATCAGTGGATCTATATTTTGTGGAAATGTTTGGTATGTGTGCAAGCAGACCTCAATAACCTGTTTGTGATTGTGACATGATAACAGCAGCATGTAAACAACAAGCCGCCTACATTGTTTTCATTGTTACACTCAATAACTGGAGTGCTGAGGGACACAAGAATCTCATTTCCAGATGGTAATGAAGTCTGAAACGTGCAAATTGCCAAATGTCTTGAAACTGTGATTTACATGTTACAGGTGAAATAATTTAGAAAGCTTTACACACAAACTGTACATAAAGTGAATTAATTTAATTTAGTTCCTTACTCTCTAATCATATAATCCTATTTAGTCTGACCTATGAGACAAATCATGTTTAAATTATAAATAGCCAGACCTGATCTGTCTGATCTGTGCCATCTCCATCTTTATCCTAAGAGAAGAAAAAACAAAGTACCACACAGTATTTTTACTACTCAGTATGGCATAGCGCACTGTACAGTGAGGGAGGCACTGATTACAACTGGAGCATGACACAAACACTTCAAAAACAAGTTTAGCCTAAAATACAGTGCAGTTTGTGCTTTGTCATTTAGAATTGTGACAGTAAAACATGATGTGCTGGCAAATGGCATAAACAGCACGCACAGTTCTGTGGATATTTCCATTCACCTGTGAGCACAGTTGTGGGTGTGGCCTGATGAATTGGTCCAGGTACAAACAACAAATAGAGTACTGAGAAAACAATAGCAGGAATGAAGTGCAGCATAAATTCTTTGAACAAAGGAGAAACATTTCTGTAAAAAGCACACAATGAACGTGCAACTTTGGGCTTATCTGTAACAATGTAGCTGGTTGGATTAATAGGTATTGTCCCCCATTATTCACAGTATGAACTAAACATAATACTCATCTCTCCATCAGCCAAATCTTGCAGTTATTTCAGGAAATCTACATTTACCAAAAGCCTGTTTATGATTTCTGTTCTTGTGTGACATATTCTTCTCATTATGTTCTGGTTTGACAGACTAAATTTCACACAATTACACACATGGGAGCTGTTCCACTACCAAACACTTAACCTCAGTCAATCAATCACTTAATTTGTTCCCAAAGGGCAATGGGTTGCACGGTTAGGAAACACAAAAGCAGGACAAATATTAATGAAAGCACATGACCACACCAAAATAAATCCTTAAAAAACAAATATGATCATTTTTTGCGAATTATTTCTGTCTAGATTTAAGTAAAGGTTGAACAAAAAAAAATATTCAACACAAACAAAATAACTATCTGAAAAAAGTAAAAATATCAACACTTTTTTAAAATGTCAGTGTGTCCTCACAGAGTTACAATGACAGCGTATATGAAAAAGTTTTTATGCTAACAAGACTTTAAAATCTACCTTTGCCCAACACTTCACAACCACACTCAACACCAGTTTCAATTAAATAATTCTGTCACTTTTCTATGGGCAAACCAAATAAACATCTACCTAACCGGTTTGGTTTAGTGAAAATCTCAAATGCTGATACATTTCATTACTGGCTAAGTTTGAACCATGCTTTGTAAATGCTCATAAAGCAAGGTACATAAACCCAGAACGGTCCAGATGTATGTATGAGGATAAGTCAATGAAAATTTACATCTCTGCCAAATGGATGTAATGCAACATTGACCTTTGTTGGGGAATTTTTGCCTTTTGGCAATACCCAAAAGGAAAAGCTTATAACAAAAGAACTTTAACCCAAAAATGCATGTATGAGGGTTTTTGGACAATCTAACAAGTCTAATGGTGTACAGCATGTCCAAAAAAGACAACAGATTAAACATTTAAATCTCTTTAAGTTCTTAACATCATTGCATCAGTAAATGCCCTGAGTAGTCGTGTGAAGTAAGGGGGCGCATCCAGCAGTACATCAACAAACCGAGCACTCAGGATTTAGGGCACTGAAATGTACTAAGGTCGTATCAATGTTGCATGTTAATTTCCTCAGTGTTAATCCCAAACAAATTTCTGAAATTCCAAGGATGTTGAAGTTTGGTTTTGTCAACTATGGTCTTGTGTCCTGATCTTTGTGGATATTTTATAGGGAACTGTATAATGATTTAAAATAACTGTAGAGAATTTGAACACTACGACAAAATGGCAAACACATTATATAGTCCACTATTTTTATGAAAGGGAATTGTTTTGAACACAGATGAAGTCTGGAAATTAAGCTAGCTGAAGCATGAGACTCCTACAGAAGCAACCCCACTGCACCCTCCCCTCCCTGTTTGTGCTCCGGCTGGCACTTTATTTTGGTTGTTGCCGTTCTCTATTTTAAGGCCAGTTTACTCCACAGATTCAAGATGAAAAGAAACAGGAGCAGGAAAGGTGCAACAGTTTAAACTGGCCTGTTTTCTCTTCAGCTGACAGTGTCGCCTGCAACTCAGCTTGTCAAGCTGAGGCCAGTTTTAGAGGGTGAAGCATGTCAAATGTTTTATCAGCCAGTCAACTTGTAGTGATATTATCTGTCACTATGATGTGCAGCAAAGAGCAGCTAATAGGAAGATGCACTTTCTGAAGTGACCTGCGATTGGCCAAAAAGTGTCTGTCACAGTCTGAATATTGAGCCACAGAAAGGTTAAGAAAGTCTAGTTTGCTTTCAAACCACCTTGACAATAATATGTTGAAAGGTTATTACAAAATTTTTGCCCGATGACACCACGAATAAACTGCCTTCCCTAGCTTTAAGCGGATCAGAGGTGATCCGGTGGATGTAAACTGGTGAAAGAGGTGTACAGGCAAACATTAAGTCTTTATCAGACAGGGAGAGTTCAGATTCTGACAGGAAACATGCGAGAGAGAGGAGGATTTAACATGCAACAAGTATCCCTGGTGAATCAAACTGGAGAAGTTCTGCATCTTAACCTTGAGGCTGCCAAGATGACAACTTTGACCTCTGAGAACTTGATTATTTCCATGAAAACAGCTGCCAGCATGACCACTGAGAGAAAGCAGCTCTGCTGAAGCACTCAAAAATAAAATCTGGCCTTGTCCGTTCATTTCATTAAGTATTATAAAATATTAAATAAGGTGCATTTAAAAATGCTATAATCAAACTCTAATGTTATAATTTATTCCAATGGTAAATTGAGGCTAGGCTACAGAAAGACTTTTTTGTAACTTTAGAATTGTTGTCCTGAGGGTTTACCTGTCCCTCCTTCATCTCATGACAACATTCTTTGATTTGTGTCTAAATGACTTCCAAACTATTCAAAATACACACTTTTGGCCTCACATTATTCATTTTTCTGTGTACAGAAGTAAAAGAATTTATCATGCATCCTGAGAGAAGGTGAAACAAGTTCACCTGCGTGTGATGCAGAGTGATTATGCAGCACTGCACAGGTATTTACGTGTCATATCATTGTGTCAGCATGTGCATGTTTGTGCAGTGTGTGGGCACACACAATAGGCCTTTGTCTCTCTGCATCCTATTTTTCTCCTGTGGGCTGACACAGACATTCATACACACACACACACACACACACACACACACACACACACACACACACACACACACACACAACTCATCTACACTCAGTTCCTTCTGGCTTCCGTCAAGTCACAACAGTTTAAAGACAGCAAAACAGGAACAATCTGATCTTCTCTTCCTGCCTCTCACTTCCTGCCCTCCCCCTCCTCCACTGGTGATTATAAAGGGAGAGACAGAGTTGAGGGGTTGAATGTAAAGGAAATAAAAGACTCTGGGAAATGAAACGAATGGGGTGTGGGGGGGTGGTGGTGGTGGTTGGGGTTGGGGGGGTACAGGTATGGCTGTGGGTGTATGACTGTGTTTATGTAAATCGGGGTAGGTCTGCAGTGAGGATGTGGCCTGAGGTTAAAGGAAAACTGTTGTGATTCTGTGGTCGGCAGGTAAAGACTTCACCAACTAAATTGCAAACATTTCACATGAAGCATTTACCAAGAAAGTTTTGTATTAACAAGTTCACTGTCACCATCAAGTTCAAGTCAGGATTATAAAAACAGAACAATTATTGATTCTTCCTTCTACACTTTGATAAATAAAGGGTCTTTGCACCATTAAATTGATTCATCGAAAAAACATTTTATAAAGAGGTATATATGCCAAGTGTGCAATAAATGCATACATGGTAAATGCTTTTTGCTCTCCTTTTTGTTTGCTGATTATTTTCATAATTAATTGTTCCTTTGATTTACAAAATCTAAATAAATAGTTTAAAGTAGAATAGTAAAATAGTTGTCAATTTGACAATTCCCTAAAGCCCAATGAGATTTGTAATTACTTGTTTTGTCCAACCAGCGCTCATAAACCACATGAGGTTTTGGTTTAATGTCAGTGAAAATAATAAAAATAGCAAATCAGTTTAGGAACTGGAATCCACAGATAAATGGTTTCACCAACTAAACAAGTGGCAATTAATTTCCTTTCAAACAAAAATCACCAAGTAGTTTAATATTTCCAGATTTCAAAACGTGGCATTTAAGAACAGTACAAGTACATGGCAGTATAGTAAATAAACTTTATAATAGAAGAACATATTCAAATAGAAATGAAAGTAAAGTAAGAATACGGATGGAAATTAATAAGATTTTATTGATACCAATGTCATTACCAATTCTGGTAATTGGTTTGATCCTTAATTGATATCTGATCAGTATTCTGTGTGAAAAAAAGTCAACCTACATATGTTCTCAGTGTCAGTATGCCAATGTTTTATTATCTTCACTGTTTATAAAGGAGCTTGCTGTAGATAGTCTGTAGCCTGCACTGCCCATGCAGTTGAGTTCTGTTCTTTTCATTTCAGCATCACATGCTGGGCATTGATAAGAGGAATTCATATGCTTAGAGGCATACAATACTGATCCTGACTTAAATTTGTTATTGGTTCTTAAAGTATGGTCTACAGTCTGAAAACCAGTTTGGCCGTTGAGACAGATTTGAAAAACGCATCCTGCCCATCCTGCCGCCCCCCTCGCTCACCCCTCCCCTCCGTGTTCCACGA
>JAQLOL010000020.1:10135603-10155313 GCA_029783665.1 Naso thynnoides | reverse complement strand
AATTCAGATAGAGCACAGTTTAAAAAAAAAGAAAAGAAAACAAATCTCTTTCTTAGTAAACAGCCGCCTGCTATGCACAAAATAATGCTAGAACGTACAACATGAAAGCTGAACAATGAGCTGAAACCTGCTGTAAAGTTCTGACAAGTTGAAGAAAGCTGCACATTCAGCTGTTAGTTCTCTGTCAGATAGTTGTCGCATTTTCATTTTAAGCACTTTTATTACAAAAAAATGGGATCACAGGGTATCACATATCTCCTGCTTGTTTTGCTGAGACTAAATGTGAGAAAGTCACTTCATTCTCACTCTGCTTCAGCACAGACAGTCGACTAACACTAATATACTGTTAAACATGTCAGCAATTTTAAAGATCCTTATTGTTAAAATGCATTGTCCAGCCCAACAGTAATCTCCGCTATCATAACCCAGAAAATCCTGTAATCAATTAAAAGTTTTTTTTTCTTAAAGTTTTTCTTTTACACGCAACAAAATAATTTTCGCACACACACTGAAATGCATGTAAAGTGTGTGAAAACCATGTTTATTGTATGTGTCTGTGTCTATTTTTGTGTGTGTATTGTGAGTTTTTAGAGGCTAACAAACGACCTTGACTGAGCTGCTGAGCAGACATAGATCCCAGTATAACACACTGAAATATTCACAAGCAGAACACACTCTGCAACCACAAACAGTCCCAAGCATAGTGCTCGAAAAGTCTGTGCTGCTGCATGCACGTAAATACACACACTCATACACTGCCTTTTACCGGCATAGACGTACACATAGTATACTGTATAAATAGACGCACACTCAGACGCACACACATAGTTGCTTGAAATCAAATGTGACGAAAGACAAAAAGGGAGTTTTGCTGTTATCTCTGAGTGAGCTGCATTAATAGACTTTGTGTGTGAGTCTGCATGCATGAGTGTTTGTCTGAAACACCAGTTCAATTGTGTTTGAACAAGGTTAATGAGCCCGATGACAAAATAGTCTGGACTTCAGTGTTGGAGCTGCAGACAGATGGTGAAAAAAGTGAAAGGCGTCACGTACACAAGTTCATGAGTAAAGGACGAGGCGAAGGAGAGAGGCAGGCAAGGAGGAGGGGAGAAGAATGAAAACTAGGTGAAAAGGTGGTAGGAAAAGGTTCAAGCCAGATATAAACCAGATTAAAAAAATATGATCTCTGCGCAACTTTACAGGAATCAGAAAATCATAGCTGGACATTCCTTTGAGCCTCTTACCTGGCAGACAAACTCTGGTGATTGGAGGCTGACTTGCTGCTGCCGGAGACCTCCTGTAAAAAGAAAAAGAGAGACAGAAAATCAGAAATGTTAAAACATAAATACACATCTGAAATAGGCCATATATTCTGTATAAGATCTTCATCTTTAAAAGGCTTGTGCACTTAACTAATAAAATATTTCTAACAGTCAGGGAACAGCTCAAAAGACCACTCACTGAAGGAATAAATCAATGCTTGTACGGTGCGATGATATATGAAGCTACAGCTAGCAGCTAGTTAGCTTAACTGACCTTCAAGACTGGAAACAGGGGGAAACAGGTGGAATGGTTCTGTCTAAAGATTAAAAAAAATCATCTATCAACAGCTCATTGTGTAATGTGCCACATTATTGAAATTGTGTTTTTTTTTTACTTAAACAAATGATTTAATGTGCAAATTTGGGAGGAGGGCTAGCTGCTAAGACAAGCTAACCTAAGCTAAGCTAAGTTAAGCGAAGCAAAGCTAACCAGCTGTGTGCTGTAGTTTTTCAATGGATAAGCAGACATGAAATGTCTGCTTATCCAACTCCTGATGAGAAAGTAACTAAGTAAGTTTTGAAAAGAAACAAACTTTTACTTTGACTGTGATTGACGTCTGTGTCTGTTCAGAAGAATAGCATGCAGCACCAACACCCACGTCGCAAAACTTAACCATGAGTGGGATCACTTTAAGGGATAGTCCACATTTTTGGAATGCCGGCCCTATTTGTTAATTAGCAATGATATTGCTGGACAGGGTCCTTTCAAAGCACAACACATTCTATTCCTCATACTAGCTCCAAATACTTAGCCAAAAAACCAGTAAAAAGTCAATAAGGTCTGTCTGTTCAAGCTGACTGAGGCTCAGAGAATTTGACTCTGTGTGAGATGTGGGGTAAATTTCATTGCTAATTAACAGGGTTGCAAGAATGTGGACTATCCCTTTATGCTCAAACTGAAGCAGATCCTGCAGAGAGACTAGACATGTCATTATAGTTCATCAGGCGATTTATATTAGTTTTGGTTTTATTGTATTTTTATTGTAATGGGGCCTTGAGTGCTTGGTCAGAGACACCATGTTCTTTTGTGATGTGTGTTGTTCCTTATCTAATCATATATGTTCATGTCCCATCAGTAACACTACTGAAGGCCATCCTGGTCTTAAACATCTTGATTCTCACTTTATCTGCATTGCACACACACTTATCCTCACTGCTTTTAGCAATCTCCCTGCACCTTCTCTTGCATACACATTTAATAATATGTGACTTTTTTGCTTTAAATGTGTGTCCATGTTCATGTCATCTAATGTGGTGTGTCTCAGTCACTGACACAGGTAAAATGTGTGTTATCCATATCATAAACGCTTAAAACCTTAACATGAGTCCCTGAATAACAACATAAATAGAATCTGATATAGCATTTTGTCAGAATAGGCAGTTAAGAGTTGAATGTTACAGACACAAAACACAGCAGGATCTGTGCGTGCGTTTGAGAGAGTGACAGCTGCAGAGTGGGCAGCTGACAGGCTATTGATAAATTGCCTTCAGCCTGGACCCAAGATCGTCTGCCTGGTCTTGTGTGTGGAAAAGGTTCAATATATGTGTGCATTAACATTGTGTGTATCTTTTATTCTGTTGTCTATGTGTGGGTGTCAGAGCCGAATGTAGGTCAGACAGGCGTCAGGTATTAAATCCAGTCAACAGAGTGTTAGAGCAGCCTGTGAAAGGAGAGAGAGCTCCAAGCATCTGTGCAATGAAGACAGAGAGAAAAGTGCCCTATATACAGTACAAAACATATTTTCAGTCATATCTGCATCTGCAGTTGCACCTCCACTGGAATGATGCTGCTGCAGCAGCTTGAAGAACTGTGTCACTTTTGTAAGAATAGAGCTAAAAGGATTACTTGATTTATCTAGTATTTGACTGACAGAAAATTTACTAGAAGCTAATATGATAATTAGTTATCGATAATGTGATTTTCAAATCTTTTTAAATCTTTTCAGCGTCATATGTGAGAGGATTTATTGCTTTTTTCTGCTCTATAATATTGTTAACTGAGTAAATTTAGGTTTTAAAGTTAATAAAACAAGCTATCTGAAAACAGGCAGTGGTGGCCTAATGGTGAGAAGAAGCAAGGTTGTGACTGGAGGGTTGCCAGTTCAAAACCCCCGACTAGCACGATTAATCTGGGTTGTGAAAGTCAAGGGAACTGCTTGCCCCATCTGTATTCTACCACTGAGGGCCCTTAGCAATGCCTCTAACCCCAATTTCTCCATGCAGAACTGCTCAGTGGACTCAGTCAGGACTATAGTTGTACAGGGCAGCTTCCAGGTGCAAATGTGTAACTGTGTGAATGTGATAAAGGCGTCCCTTAAAAAGAAAGCTCACTCTCAGTGGACCCCCTCCTCTGAATAAGTCAAGGTTAAAAACAAAAAAACAATCAACTTTAGGCTCTAGGTTCTGATTCTTTATAAATAGTAACTGGCATTTTTTATAATTTACTCTACACAAATTAAATATATATTAAATATAATTGAGAAATTAATCAGCAGACTGATTGCCAATGACAGTCATATATTTGCATAAAGGGCTGCACAATAACTTGAAATTTAATCAAAATTGCAATATGACCTACTGCAATTTTTTAAAATTCAATTACACGAAGGCACAAGATTTGTTTAAGACGTGTGTGTCAAAATACCATTCTACTCAAATATTGTTCTGCTGAAAATTTGACCTGGCCAACATTACATTCTACAGACTTAAGGAAACTGGTGCAGGTTTGGCGCAGATCCTTGCAAACATCACACCCCAATCTTTTATATGTTTTTCAATGGAATTGAGAATAATGATGTTAAAAATTCTGATTTCCTTCAATGTCACAAATGATATCACAGTTGCAGTATCAGTCCAAATAATCACATTCACATTTTCAAAATTCTGCAGCCCTGGTTGCAGATTTAGAGTAGACTGGTGGAAATCATGGACCCAAGGTACAGTAGTGGTGTAGACTACTTTTTCTACAGTCACTGACAAACATGTTACAAAGTTTTTTTTTTGTTTGTTTGTTTTTAAATAAAACATTTTAAATGTAAAGCAAGGAAACCAGAACTGAAAGTGCAGTGGTTTGAGAGAGTAAGGGGGTGGGGGGGTGGGGGGGGTAGGCCTCTAGTCACATCTCAGAGCTGAGAAAATTCATGTTACATCTCAGGCTTCATAATGTGTTGACATTTGAATATAATAAGGCCTTGATCACACATTTCCTTCATGCTGCTGTCACTGGACTTTAGCAATAATATTTGAGTTTAATTTTCCAGATATGGAACATGAAGAGCAAAGTGTGCACTAAGATAAGATATTCTGTGACACGTGTTAGTGTTGTTAAAAAGCTTATTCATTTATATCTTCCAAATTTCCCTTGATTATAAGGGAGGCACAAGCATGATACACTGGTCCCTGAAGAAGTGCAATTACTTCAACTGAACACCAATGAGGCGCCCTATCTGTGTGAGTATGTGGCTCACCACAATGGAGCGAATCCGTATTTTAATTGACAGACGCACTGTTGGAAACTATTCTCTAATTTCTCGAGAGATAAGAGGAATGATGGTTCTTATATTACAAACCCACTTTCATTTTGGCATGGCTGTAATATTAGGTTACAATGTTTGAGTGTGCATGTGCTGTTTGTTTGCTGCCGAGTTGTGAAAACAGCTGTGGTGTCAGATGTCACACCTCAGCCTGTTGATAGCTCAATACTGCCACCTTGTGGAAAGATAACAAAGCTGCAGATGTGCAGAGATGCACGTGCAGATCAGGTTTTTTTGTGCATTCAAAGGCTCTGAAAAGGGTAAATTATTTTGGAGAAGCACAGACGTTCGATGCATTTTCACTTCCTCATGATTTCTGCATATTGTTATATTGTTAAAGAGACACCTTCAAATGCATTTTGCACTCTGTTACAGCGGCTTCTAAAACTGAATCCATGGATGGTAAAGTGGCTGTCACCTTAATTTATAACACTCTTTTAAGGTTCTCATGATGAGTTATAATATGATGAAAAGCTCATAATAATCATTAACTGGTTCATCTAAATGTTAGAGTCTGCAAGAAGTATTTTTCTTATGTTTTCAGAGTCACAGCTGGTCTCAAAGCAGGTCACTACTATACGAGAAAACAGTCACAACTTCTAGTCTTGCTTCTATAGTACTTACTTGCTGGAGGCACATTGGACATTGGTCAGTACAGTAAAGTTATTCCTCACACTTCGAAGGCTTGCCAGAACCTAGAAAGGCAAAGGAAAAAAGTAAACGTTAGGATCCTTTGCACCATAATCATTTTAAATCCTCATATGTTACAAGGTTGTTTAAACCTTGTTGTTGTTAATCACTGTTAGTAACTGTGCTCTAACAGTCCCCACTGTGATAATATCATACTCCCTTTGGGTTACAGATGGCAAACCACTTACCTGAGCAAAAGGTGTTACGATCAGGTCATCACCATGTCTGTAAACACACACACAAAAATAGAGAGGGAAGGTGAGAAATAGCCCGAACACCAAGTATCAGGTTTTTCTGCTGCATACAGTCTTTATCCTAAGGCTTCCTGCCAGCGTGGTTCTGGTTAAAAGCAGAGATGTTGAGTGCGAACAATAAGAAGTGACTACCATGACCCAGCCCACCTCATTAACAGATTAACTAAAAGTGATGAAGTCCACAGAGGAAGAGGAGTAAGGAGGATGGTCATGGGTCAACAACAGGAGTCTCCTGCTGCAGAATGTAACCTTGTGAGGCACTTAGCTAAAACTGACATATTTTTGTAGCTGGGACAGGCCAACATACTGAATTACTCCTTTGTGGGTTTCCAATCATTTCATTGTTATACAACATCTGGAGTCATGAAGTGGACTTCTTACACCAACTTCTCACTACAGAGTGTCTTCAGCAATGGGTTCAAGCCTATTGTCCAAGGATCTAGTTCAATGGTAAATAAAACAGCATAGGAACCAACAAGTGCTATCAGTGCTATTTCGTACCTAAGCTTCATTACCTAGAAGTTATTTTAAGGATGATAATTCAGTGTCATTCTTTGCAACCGTTCAACTAAATTTTTGATCTGCAAGGAAGGATTTATCTCATGGTTGGATCAAACAATAAACAAAAACATACACATGAAACAGAACTATTAACATTAATCAGATATAACAGCTCCTTTAAATGCTAAAACACCTTTTCAACAATGCACGACAGTAACAGCACAGCACAAAACCTAAAATACATAAAAGTAGATTTGTACCATAACTTTATATATTATATTATATATGCCACTAAATGACACATTGGTTTTAAACCAGTGATTCCAAACACTTGTTTTTACTAAACATAAAAAATAGATTAACTTTTTGTTTGTCTCATGTGAAGAGTTTTGCTGATGTAATGCATGACAGTGGAACTTCGCCCATTTGTCTAACAAGTTTGACTAAATTCTAAATATCGTAATAGATATTCATGTAAGAGCATTCTGTCATATTAGCCTAACACACATCACCTTGTTTATTTATGATGTACTTCTTGATCATTCTCACACACACGCACGCGCACACACACACATACACACAGTGTAATAGATGCAAATGTAGTTCCACAGAACTGGAGAAAGGAGACACAAGTCTATTTCTGGATCAGTGTGTTGTCTGTGAATTGTCATGCCTCAAACAGTTACGCAGGGGAATTAACAAGCATGAATGAAGGACAGAACAAATCTATTCAGTTTTATCTCATCTGCACCTGATTTTTTAAAAATATACTTTTAGCTATAATTTGTTAGCAATTTAAGCTTCCTTTTGACAAAAGTGTTGAGATGAAATTCTTAGTGCCAAAATACTTTATGATACAAAAAATGTGTCTTGGTTATAGCTGAGTGCCTGACCACATGCAAATGTGCAGTATAATTAGCCCACAGTTTTGCCTATCATGCTATGTAAAGGTGGCCCACTTCAAAAGCGTGTCTGGGATTCATGGAGTAACACCTGCAGTCACTGATCACAACTGAAAAAAGCATTGTCAGCCTTATTTTATACTAAAATGATGCTTGAATGCTACCTTATGCTGTACGTCTCTGTCTCATTCCAACATGTACATACTTATGTCGCATGTGAGAGCTGTCAGTGTTTGCACGTGTTTTCTACTTACAGTTCAGAGGCAATGGAGGAGTTTCGTGACATGGACTTGGGTGATAGATCATAGTCACTGTCAGAGCGGTAGAGGAAGGACTCTCGCCGCTGGTTATGACCGGGGAAGTTAGTGTGGAGGACCAGACCAGAGCCGGGGGAGGCCTGGGGGTCCAGGGGGCTGCAGCTGGCAGATGGGCCATTCTCCACATCAAAGCTGAGAACAGATAAACACACAGATTTCAAGAGGGCAATTTTTTAAACTGAGCTTTTTTTCTGGAATTTGAAGTGTTGAGTAATAAAGTTGAGAAAAATGAAACAATTTACGGAGTTGTAAGCAAAGATTCAAGTCAGCCTACTGTGAGCTCTCAAGTAGACTTAAACATAATTGACATTTTGTGGACTCTCAGCTGCTGTGCTACGAGTGCTGATTGATAAGTCTGTGGCCCAAGGTAAAAGGACTGATTATGGTGATTATGCAGAAAGTTTGTGGTGAATTACATTTGCGGTTTTTCTCTTTTGGGTAACTAAAAATTGTAAGGGAGCATTGAAAAGAAAATTTATAATTGCTTTCATGCAGTGATCTTAGAATGCAGATTTGAACTCATCTTACAGCTGTTCAATTCACCTTATTGGCACCCTCAGACTATTACCTCCTCCTAAATATGAAGAGGGAGCTCAGTGGTCTTGTTGACAGGGATAATGACACCTTTGCTGGCGTGGTCCACTTTCTTGAAATTCCCAGATTCTTATTTCTAGAAGAAGTGCAAATGCGTATAAATGTGCTAGGTTGACTCCCTCCATCTTAGGCCATGAAGTTATCAATTACGCTCTTTCGAGAATTCTCACTGATAATAAAGAAAAATTTTGTGATTAAACTAAGCAACTTCAAGACTGTTTTCGAAACTGCATACTGCACTAGCCATAAGTACAGATTTGGCCAAAATGGAGTATGTAGTATGCTGTATGCAAACACAAGCAGAATCTGATGTATGCCAAAGAAATTCCTGGATGCATACTGAGTCAGAGGAAATCCCCAGTATGCATCCGACCAGTCCACCACATCCACTGTTTCTCAAAATGCTGTGCACTGCAAGGGCACTGCCAAAGCCTGGCCAGATATTTGTTGATCAAGTTTAATAAAGAAGAAGAAAAAAAAAAGACTCTAGTTATCGCTGCCGATTTGTGCAAAATACACTCTGGATGTTCTACAGTGTAAACAAATGGTATACTGATCATTCCTATAGTATGCAGTAGGTGCAGTATGTAGTATATACAGTGTGCAATACATAGTACATAGTAGGCGGTTCCGAAAACAGGGCAAGTTTTTCCAACTTTCGTTTTTTCTGATTATATTTTGTTTTCATCATTGAGCACTCTGTGGACTTAGTTAGATTTAACTGACGAAGAGACGAGATGCAGCCACACACTGTCACATAATTATGTACAGTAGATACACACATAAATGAATAAACTTGACATGACCGAGCAAGAAAGGGCAGATTGACACGCAAGAGTGCACAGTGTTCGTTCACTGATAGAAATGAGAGACAGACTGAGGCTCCTTTACCAGGAGGAGGAGGAGGAGGAGGGTGTCATTAAGACATCATCAAAGAGAAGGAGGTTGCATCACTGTAGTGCTTCCCTGCAGAGATCACTCTTTAAACAAACATGTGACTTGTGTTTCCATGCATTTTCCACTGTAGTCTGAGTTTTGGCAAGTCGCTCTCTTTCATTACCTTGTTCTGCCTTGATGACCATCACTTCCTTCTCTGTATAGTAAACACGCACCAGTAGAGAGGCTTCTGGTTACAACACAAACGTAAAAAGTCCCTCTGTGCAGAAAAATTTGTTTTGCTTTATGTTTCATCATTTTGATGTTTGACCTTCACTGTGCAGAGTTTGTTTTCACAAACCTTTCTCTGAGCTCATCGAGTCTGACTATAAAACCTGATTTTGAGACATCACAATCACTTTAAAGGCTGTTCACGTTCCTATGTGCAACTATACAAGTGTCAAATCAAAACTTGACACCTCTAACAACGCATAAAAAATGGACTTTTTAAAACATTACCTGGATTTGAATAGATTCTTGATTTGGATTCAAGTGAAGTAATTATGCTTCATAGAAAACTGAATTAGTTTAAATTAAACTGTCATAGCTTTTTTTTCCAAACATGTCTGCAGAGAATGTTCTTTAAATAAGACAACAACACAAATTTAAAAGAAAATTCTGAAAGATCCCTCTTTTTCTCTCAACCTGACCAGTCGTGTCAGTTGGCTGCCCACCTCTGAGCCCAGTTCTGTTCTGACATTTCTCTTAAAAGGCAGTTGTTCCTCACCATTTTCTTTGTTTGCTCATGTGGGAATTGCTCACAGATTCTCGTCTACACTTGCTTTACATGTAGAGTTTCTTAAGACAACTTTTGTTGTGATTTGACGCTATATAAACTGACTTGACTTAAAAAATGTTTTTCCAGCAAAGTCTGCAGCTTCTGTGGTCACACAGATTTTTTGCAGCTGAGTGTTCGGTTGTATTGTGTATTTTCATGGCTCCAAACCAGCTCCTTCTCTGTTTATTATAGTGAACTCTGAAATGGAAAAGCTGTCAGTTCTTCTAATCAAGAATTTCAAAAGAAAAGGCCCACATGATAATGTCAAAAGACACTCACTATGAAAAATAGTATTTAAACAGACTTTTATTTTGATGAGCACTTCCTGTCTTCTTTGTGTAATGTACATATATGATCTCACTGCTTATGGATAGTGTGAAACAGCCTGCTGTGTCAACTCATTAATACCAACCACTGAACCATTTGCAGAACATATGAGAGTGGACAGTCAGGAATGCAAATGTTTTTGACCCGAGGGAAAGTGGGAAAGTGAGTGAAAGGCTGAAAGTTTTTTTTTTTTTTACACTAATGATGGGAATCTGTTTTTTACAAAAACAAAACTATGTATGACGTCAGAGCCAGAAGTTAAATCTGTGCAAATAAAAACAGAGAAAGATTGACGCAGTGGAAGTAGACTTTAGATGTCAGGCTGTTTTGGAAACAGCAGATTGAAAATGCTGTACCAAAGGGATAAAAGACATAAAATAAACAGTCACAAAAATAAATAATAAAAGGGATCAAAGTGCACAAACCACATAATCTAAAGCTTATTAGACAAAAATTATCACAAAAATTAAAGTGTATTACAGTTTCAGGTTTGGCTTCTATAAGACTATGTTGGAGGCCGACAGCAAAAACATGATCACCTTTTTATTTGCGGCTTTTAAATTTCAGTCTTGATCTTGAAACAGCCATAAGTTCCTGCTCTAAGCAAAATGTAATTACCAGATTGATCAGGAAATGACAGAACGTACATGGTGGCCCACAGGTATACATAGTGAGACAGCTGTAAAATTATGTGTTTCATCACTCCAACATGAAAAACCAGGTATTCAAGTTTTATTCATGTTATGTTTGAGCCACTGAATGAAACAATCTTTTACCTTGAGTAAAACTGCAGCTTTCTCAGAGTTTGAATGTTGTTGGAAACTTTTGGAATATTGTAGGAAGCCTACACCACATGCGTTATACTACAAAATAGATGGAGATGTTTTTAGACATTTGTGATGTTGAGATGTTACATGCTGTGTAACTTAAATGTCTGTGTAACCTATGTTGCCTGACACAGCAGGCCTAGATTTTAGTTTGACATGTTGACAATAAAAGGCTTCCCAAATGGTCGGTTGTTGAATGAAGAGAAAAAGAGGAAAGCTGTCACGTGCTGAGATCTGAGGTAGATTATATGTTAAATATGTGCAGACAAAAAGAAAATAAATGGCATGAAGAGCACTGAAAGATCAGCAGCTGCTCTGGAATGCACTGTGCTTTGTATCTTGATGTTGTTGCCTGAGGAAGATTAATTCATCAGCTTCTTATTTTTTGTGAATTATGACGTGATATTGTGATTAGTACAAAGCATTTTTCGTGCAAAACTTTCTGTTTAATTTTCTGATTCTAAACATGTCACAACAATGCACTGAAATGTGTTCAACAATTAAAGACGTGTGTATGCACATGCCTTAAACATGCATGCACATGCACGCGTGCATTATGCATTGAACGCTTGACTGCTCTGCCCTCAGGTCAATCCGCTGCTTTATGTGTTGTGATCACGTGCAGAGATGACTGATTCTAGAGCCAGTGCAGGAAGGGTCTCAACATCCACAACGCTCACATCCCACCAACGGTCAAATCTTTCTCTCTTATACCCTTCGAAAAATAAAAGCTCCACATGCTGTGGCGATGATAACGAATAATATTTTTAGAGTTGTTCAGATACCAGTATCGGAAAAGGCCTCCAATACCACCCAAAATGCTGGTATTGGTGTTGGCGAGTACGCCAGTCTGTGCACCCATTCGATACCATGTGATTTATGTGCAGCTAAACCACACCCAGCTACCTTCCAGTTACCTCAGTTAGCTTTGTCTGACTTTACATACCTGAAATAAATTCTTCTTTACCGCATTAAAACAGTACACAGGATGCTGCGCTGTGCTGCCACTGGCAGCTACTATTTTTAAGAGTAGCGAGGAAGAGCAGAGAGATATGACAGAGCAAGCAAAATCTCTAAATTTGAGAATATCTTAGGGTGCACTCACACTAGGCAATCCATACTGTGCTTAGGCACGTTTGACCCCTAAAGTCCAGTTTGTTTGACTAGTGTGAGTGCTCTGTTCCATACTCAAGCACGGCACGCTTTGTCGGCCCTGGCACGGTTGGAAGAGGTGGACTTCAGCACAGTACAGATGCACATGCACGAGCACAAGCACAGAGTGCCGACATCATTTCGACTGTTTTTGGAGGATTCACCTTAAATGCAGGCGGATAACAGCATACAATGTCCATATAAAAAGCTGTGGAAAAATCTGCGACTGTCTTGTGGATCGTGGGAACCAGAAAGCAACTAAAAACATTATCAAAAGATGGAAAAAATGTGGTTAAAAATACAGGTCGCGCTCTGTAGATCAGGGAGCTCAAGTGAGCTCAGGCACAGTTAGACTGGAGCAGTGTGAGTGCAGGCCAGTGGGGGAGAGGGGAGGGGGGACATTCGTGCTTCAGCACGGTACAGGACAAGAGGGCCAAGTGTGAGTGCACCCTTACACTGGGAAGTTCTATCCGTCAGTAAAAAGGTAATGTCTAAGGACTTTGATCTTCCCAGATTTTAGTTTTTAAGTTGCTGTTGCACTGCTGTAAAACAGTGTCCATTTCAATATTTTAATTTCACCAAAACATGATTACACCTTACATTTTAAAGGAATAGTTATTTCTATGGTTATGGTATCAGTACTTCGTACTTGCTACGCAAGTTTGGGTATTAGAATGGTATTGGGAAGGAAAAAATGGTATCGGAACATCTCTAAATATTTTTTTCAGGGAATGCCTATAAGACCACCCATTATGAAAGCAAAGACCCACTGTGTGTAATTTTTGCAATGACTGCTTATTTGACTCCATACAGCGACAAAAAACTGGCAAGACTGATTGGATAAACTGAACAGAACAATGCTTACAAGCTAGTTTCAAACTCTCACAAACAACAAGCAGTCGTAGGGCCTGCCTGATGTATCTGTTTGGCAATGTTATCGGCCAAAATTGCCAACCGCAGATATATTGATAATGATTTTTTGTTCTAAGAAGAGGAGGTGTGATTGTGCAGTTTGTCCAGCAGAGGGTGGTTTGTTATTTAATTACAAATATTTTTTTTATTTAAATTTTTTTTACCAGCTAAATGTACTTAGAGTAAAAGAGCTTATTATGTGGACGGATATTGTCTGGGTCAGATATAAAATTTCCCATTGCATTTATGAATTATTGGTAATTAAGCATTAATGTGGATGAACAATTACTACTTTGTATGCAGCATGACAGTTTAATCTAGGAATAAAGCAACACACCGTATATTTTACACTCATATTTAGTAAGTAAGATCTAAGTCTGTAGAGTATCCTGTAACAACATCTGTCAAATCAAACTACTTGAGAAAAAGGTAACAGTAAACTGAAATTCTCAAGTAAAGTCTGGGTACTACGTGCTGTTATTTGCTTGACAAACACATGAGCTCCCTGTTGATCATGAGCTGAGTCACATCCTCATAAGAGTCTTTTCCGTCATGATGGACGGTAACAGGCAGGGTGCAGGTGTTATGATGGTGCCTCATGCTGTTGCCAGAAGCTGAACCGCATGAAAAAAAGGAGTGGATTGCACAACCATCCCAACTGCCCCAAAGACGGGGCAGATTATTAAAGCAATAACACACAATGAGATGTCCAAGTACGAGAGCGAGAATCATTTCACACTGAGGTTGTATCTACGTCAAGTCCTTTGTTTCTTGTAACAGGAAAACTGCGTGTTACACTGACACCTACAATGGTCTCTGGAGATCAGAGTGTCATCCTTTACAAGGTTGCTTCTTGGCAGCTATTTTAGCCAATACAGTAAATTTCACCATTGAGAATACTAGTGAAGTAGAATGAAGGACTTATATATGTTGTAGTTTAATATTCTCTGTGCTCTGTATTTAAAGGAAAGTCAAGAGTATAATCTGTAATATTTCCACATTAAGATGTCTAAAAATTACTTGTTCTTGGACATTTTAAAGACCAAATCTTTGTTATATCACATGAGCTGTGTACTGCTATTGTTTCAAATGATTAATGGTTTTTACTATCAACAAACTGGTCAGTCATTTGGTCAAAACTTAATTATAAGCATCTAAATCACTTAAACATGCTGTAATGCTGCAGATGGAGATGTCATGAAAACAAAATAAGTAGATGATTAAAATAAGCTTGGGAACAACTTTAATATACTGAAAACAGCACATAGGGAGCAACTTGATTAACAACACAAGAATGCTTTTCAGTAGCTATTAAACCATAATGAGCAAACCATTAAAAGTAAACCAAAGCCTGTAATAACAATGGATCCATCAGTTGACATTCAGCTTATCCAAAGTGCACTGACCTGCACTTCAGACATTAAAGGATTTTCATGGTAAAACAACATTTTAACACAGACAGTCTTATGACTCCCTTGTGACTGTCTGGGTGACTGATGCCAATGTTTTTGTCTAGTTTGGTCCCCAGGTACCAATGCCTGCACCCCACTAGCTCACAAAGTTCCATTAGACCATGAGGAAATACAGTATGTAGTTAGATATGTTTTACTATTTGATCTTGGAGGTTTATTTTTGCCTTTTAGAAAAAGTATGCAGTGAAATACGTCAAAAATTGTTAAAGGTCTAATATCCTTTTTGGACTTTTGGAATAAAGCCTGTGAGATGAGGTGGGAAGCTCCAAAAAACTACTAAGTAGACCTCTAAGCTTTTTACGAGTTAAGCAAAACAAAAACCGGCTTATCTAGCTGCTCTGTAATGGTCTCCAGTAATTACTGAAAGGTGAAAAATAAACACATTAATCTTACAGCTTTTACCCCCATCTACTTAGCAGGACAAAGAAGGGATATCCAAAAATTTAGCCTTTGAAATGAAGCACAACGACAAACTTTGGGAACAAAGACCCTTTTCCAGCTAGTGGGGTGTCCTGGTGGTTTAGCGGATTAGTGCATATGTCTGGGTAAGCACACCCACTCTCACATGCCTTCTCTTTGAAGTTCATGTACAGACAAACATGCACATCAGCACACTATATCTAAACATACACAAGTGAAAAACGTAAAATTCATGTTTCTTGCTCTCTCAACCAGAAACATGCCTTCTGTTCAGAGACTGGACGAGAACAAGAACTGTTTGTTCAAACTGCTGACAGACCAAGACAACCAGAGGCCCAATGCTATATGTGATTACGAGTGTCCCAGGTAGATGGAAAAAAAGGGGTCAAACAAGCATTACTTTTCGTAAGTGAGTGAGTGTGTGCATGGGGGTTTGAAAAGCATCAAAGTGTTGCCAGATTTTATGACGTACAAGCGTGTTTATGTAATTATTTTATATACAGGCTTGTCATCAGCAACCTTCCAGAGAACTATAGAGGACACTGGTTCCTGAGAACGCTTTGTATGTATTTCAAGCTTATAATGATCTTTATGGTATTGTATTAGCCGAGGCAGTCATGTTTTTTGCTGTTTTACTAAAGCAATCAGGAAGTGCTCCCTCTGACCCTACAATGATCTGCTATGATGACAGGACATTCCTTTCCCATGATCCAGCAGCATCTGTCTGACTGATGAGCAGACTGACTGAGCAATGGACTTAACCAAAGGGTGAACAACTTAATGACAGGACATGAAAGAGAAGTTCTCACATTTACTTGTTAAATTAACTAAATTTAAGGAAATTGTACAATACTAGAATTTTTTTTTTTTTTTACAACTTTCAACTGTGCAAATATGGTGTGATGCACATTTTTAAATCTATTTCTACTTTCAAATTTCTATTTTCATATTATGTTACACATACCAGTATAGTTGAATAGTTTTACTCACTTGTTTTCTTATTCTATTTGTGTAATGTTCTAATAATTTCTCAGCAATTTTCCTTTGGGGATCAACCTTTTGATAATGAATATGAAAGTAAACTTTCATGTATAAAATGGGATAAAATGGGTTCATGATCACTGCTGTATTATATAATGACAAAGTCACATTTATATAAAAAATATAATTTTGACTTGTTGCAGTTGTATCTGAATTTGAAAAAGCAGGCATTAGGTGGTAAGCTAACCACTGTCCTGCATCTGATTTATAGAGAAGATTCATTTAACATGTGGTTAAACTCAGCATGAGTCAGTTTTAAAACACTCAGAAGCAGCAGAAAGCAGAGACTCAACTGAAAACATACAGTTACAGCGTGCAAAGATGCCAAAGGAGTTGGAAAGGTTTGTGATATTATCAGATTTCTTTTTTTCCAGGGAAATGACTCCACTTCCCAGCTCTGAGACAATGGTGCTGTTTCAGGTTAGGAGCAGTCCCTGGCCAGAACACACAGTGTCCTTCAATAGCAGAGACAGACAACTCAGCATCCTGCCTGCTGATCTGTGTGACAGTGTTTGTGTAAGGATGGATATAGCTATTATAAACAAATAAAACACTGGGATGAAGAAATGCTGAAATTGAAGCAACATGATGTAACTATCTGACCTTTAATTTATATCTTGATGGTATACTAAACGATAAGAGGCTAAAAGATGGTTCTGTGTCAGTCACACCCCGATCACCAGTTACAGCACTTACTAACCTGAAAGAAAACCAGCATACGCTTTATGGCGCTCCATCTCAAAGCAGAAAGCAACATACACACCACTTGCTCTGTCTCTTTAGTGGTGTTGGGAACCAAATCCCCTGATGAGTCCAAAATGAAAAAGAAAAAAGGGTTCCCACCCACAACTTCACCTTTGCGCTGATTTATTAGGGTGACATTTTTCAAGACATAGATGTCATGTATGTCTTGAAAAAGGTCCTTGTGACCGAAACATTGACCTAATAAATCAGTGCAAAGGTCAAGTTGTGTGTGGGAACCCTTTTTTCTTTTTCACAAACCAACAAACCAACCAAACTTTTTTTTTCACAAACCAACACTATCACTGATTTTGATGAAAATGCTTTCTGGTGCCTGGTTTTGCCTGGTCTGGTTTTGACATCATAGGAGCAGTTTGATCAAACTGTGAGCCAACTGCCTTTACAAAGTGTAGTGTCTTACTGTTTGTTCTAAACTGCTTAAAGTTTCGATAGGCAGTTTCTCTTTGGTGTCATTGCACTAAAATTCCATTATAACCTTTCATCATATTGTAATTCAGGTCTGAAAGAACCCTGAACATCTGCACCTCTCCATGGTTCTGTGTTCAGTCTTGGCTCTGTAATCAGACAATCACGGGGTATTTTCAGCCAACCGTAGCCACAGTAATTTCAGAGAGAACGTGTTCCTATTAGCTGCTCTACGCTGTGCCTCTTAGTGATAGGTGACATCAGTATGAGCTGATCGACTGTGGAAACAAGTGACACACCTTACTTACTAAACCTCACCTCTGCCGCTAATAGTGCCTGCAGGCAACACTGTTAGCTTGAGTCAAGCTGAGAAGGACCAGTTTACTCTGCTGCAAATTTCCCTGCAACAATTTTGTTTCATTATGAATCTAAGGTTTAAACTGGCCTCAAAGAGAGTGTCAAAAACTAAAATAAAACCCAAGCCGTAGCAAGAACAGGTAGGGGAGGGTCCTGTGCACTTTCTTCCTAAGGTGGCTTATGCCACAGCTAGCTTGTTTTCCAAGTGTTACCTACCCCAGCTTTAAATATGCCCCACAAATATCCCCCAATATTACAATAAACTAAAACTAAATCTCCTTGTGAATGAATAAATAAATAAATGAATAAATAAAATAAAATCTAAAAAATTGAAAAAAACACAACAAAATCACACTTTAAAAGCAAATCTACCCCAAAGTAACTGAAACTGAAAACTAAAAAAACAAGCAGTACACCTGAGTAAGCTGTAACACAAAAAGCAGACAAATATAAATGAAATTTAGTCATAGTCTGTGAAGGAGAAGCAGATACTTGAGCGCTGGAGAGAATTAAAGTCACAGACTGTCACAGTCCTGGAGAGAGGGAGCATTCTTACACTTTGAATTAATCTCTTCCTTCCTGTGTGTTATGGTAAGAGGAAAACCAGTGACCATTTGTCTGTCGGGTTGTGCAAACAGAGGTGCCATGGTAACACCTCCTGTTTGTCCTAGTGTTCGCCAAGGATTAAATATTATTTCTTCCACGCGCACTTGAATTGCATTTTGCTCTGTTATTGAATGAGCAACTCCTCTAATGTTAACAACCTCAAAGCTGGAAAAGTCATGGATTAAAACCATCTGTTCCACTGCATCATTAGCAGAACTGTTTGTCAAGCAATATCAGAGACAAACATTTTCCAACGATCCTTGCAAATGTTTGGGGCTGTAGAAGAAATAGAGAGACGCCTGAGACAAGCAGTGAAACCTAAAAGGAGATTTCTGTCTGACCAGCCGGCCTGGTGAAATGTGCCAGAAGAACGATGAGTTGATTGAGTGATCCCATAAGACCGAGCCAAAATAGCAGCAAAATTGTATGCTCCAAAAGATCACAGTAACATTTCCCTACATGAATCTGCAGCAGTAAATATCTAAAAATAAGTGAAATACACAAGCTAGTCCAAACATGTGCATGCTGAAGCAGATCATTTGCCAACACGTGCACTTGTGAAGGCAAAGGGGTCGATTTTACAAGCAAGAACTTGAAACATCTTAATGTTAAGCTGCATTTATACTGTCATTGTTTGGCTGCCTTCACTCACAGTGGGAAAATATTAAGCTGCTCCCAATTAATTTCAAATGACGCAATATGAAGATATTGCGTCAGTCCTAAAGCTCAGTTTGCTTGCCATCTAAACACAGAGCACTTGGAGAATTGATTACATCAGTATCAGATGATGGACACCAGAAATGTGCTTTGTCTGGTCTGGTTTTATCCACTGACAGCGTTACCACAACACAAGCTGGATGTATCACATGATCAGGACCAGTCCTGCTGGTACTATATTCTAGTTACAGTGTCTGCAATCGTTTATTCACTTTATGAAACAGTGATATTGAGGAATGTATGTAGTTATAGCACTTACAAGTCACAATTAGGGTCACATCGATATGGGATTTTTGGGGCAGATGTCGATACCACTATTGGGGAGTAAGAAAATTATGATATCTGATGTATTGGCCAATATTAATATGGGCTAAATGTGTTTATCAAATACTTGTGACAAAGATAGATAATGGAGACAAATTATCAGGAAGGAAGGAGGAAACTCATTTTGGCCGCTTGTATCCAAGATCTTGTTCTTTCGGTCATGACCCAAAGTTCATGACCATAGGTGAGGGTAGGAACATAGTTTGACTGGTAAATCGAGAGCTTCGCCTTTCGACTCAGCTCCTTCTTCACCACGACAGATCGGTACAACAACCGCATTACTGCTGCCGCTGCACCGATCCACCTGTCAGTCTCATGCTCCATCCTTCCCTCACTCCTGAACAAGATTCCAAGATACATGAACTCCTCCACTTGAGGCAGGAACTCTCCTCCGGCCTAGAGGGGGCAAGCCACATTTTTCCGGTCGAGCACTATGGCCTTGGACTTGGAGGTGCTGATTCTCAGCCCAGCCGCTTCACACTCAGCTGCAAACCGTCCCAGCACACGCTGAAGGTCCTGGTTCGAAGGAGCCAACAGGACAACATCATCCGCAAAAAGCAG
>JAQLOL010000020.1:10115821-10128077 GCA_029783665.1 Naso thynnoides | reverse complement strand
TTAGCAACTGTCCCCAGTAATTAAATTAAATATTAAATTTAATAATGACAAGTTAATAACACAAAATGTATTTGTGGAGACTGTAGTGTAAACAGACAAGTAATGACAATACAAACAGTCATAATTAAAAAAAAATATAACCTCTTTAAAGAAGTTGCTGACAAATTTTCTTCATTAATTAAGATGTTCCTGCATATAGCTTCACTGTAATGGGTTATAAACCATTTATTAATGTAACAAAAATGGCTTTCTGAATCCTTGCTCTGGTCTACCTTAACTGTCAGTGTGTGTTTGTGTGACAAAGAGGTGGCATCTGGTGCTCTCGCAGGGGGCCACAGTGCCTCATGACACTGTACTGTATAGAGATACTACAGCCCTTTGATAACTGTAATGACAGATTTGTGCTGAATAGCAGCAAATACAGTAGAAGAAGATGAGATACAGAAACATGAGAGAATTGCACAATTTGAAATACACTGACTTTGAAGCCATTATAGTTTGTTATTCAATGTGTATGTGTATGTGTGTAAGACCTACCGGTACCGACAAGGTTGTCCAGCTTTAGATTGTAGAATATTGTCAAAATTAAAAGCTTTTGGAAATAAATAGTCATTTTGGTGAGTTAAAATCTGAATGACGCAGACAAAAAAGTCTTGTTTATGGCTGTGAGATATAAGCAAGGCCCATAATAACAACAATGGCGATTGCAATCACTATATTTTAATTTAAAAAAAAATTCAATATACGTCCTATTAGTATACTTCTTAGAAAGAGCTTGGTTACCAGTTACCAGTTTCAACTTGCTGCTCCAGTGCTGCATGCATGCCGAGAAATCAGACCAGTAATGCATCACTCTCTGTTGGACAATGTAGTTCTTTAACTATGTACATTTTTTTTATTATTACTTCACTACTTTTTAGAGGAAAATATTATACTCATTATTCCTCCTCTTTCTGGCCTAGTTTGTGAAACATTAGTCATAAAACTCAACAGGGAGGCCTTCCTCTTCCTGACTGACAGCTGAGGTGTGTTTAAAAAAACACCGCCATGACAGGACAAGTGAGCTTCCTTGTCATTTCTTTGTAAACGATTCAGAGAGATGACGCATTACATTAGAACTTTATAAACACGTAACTGGAGGAGTAGGATCCAAGAGACAAAACTGACTGCCTACTAGATTCCCACACTGCAGCTCGCCTGACTGCCTCATAATGCACACACCGATGAGAAATGGGAGAGGCCGAAGATGTGATAGCCACAGGGCTGGATGTATCATGTGCAACAATGGCAATGCCATTCCTCCTTAATGACCTCCTGAGGGCTAACCAGCAAAGAAGAAGACATACGAAAGAGCTCCTCCTTGCATTTAAAATGCTCTTCATTTATGGCACACCAGTGATGACTGGTGCAGATTCTGAAAGCGCTTACAAGTGAGCATGGATGTAAATGCAAGGACTTGAGGAGACAGATAGAATATTCAGCAAGTGCTGTTGAATTGTACAGGGAATTCATTATGTTGTTCATTTCTTTCAATGTCATGCAACCAGCAAAACTGCCATCATACAGAAACATAAAAAACAGTGATCCATTGCTTTTTAAAGTAATCGTCTAGATTAGCCTGGAAATGCATTTAAGAAAAATCTGGTTTGTTTAAGCTAATTCTCCTGTTTCTCAGAGCATCACACTGCATCACACAGTCAAATTATTCTGAAAGTAAAGAGACTTCTGGTTTGTCTTAATCTATAATACAAAGGAACATAATACATTAGACCAAATACTATAAAATCATCACAAGTGCTTACACACAATACATGTTTCACATATTAATTACATCAATTACTCACTTAACTCTCATGACTTTATCAGAGTGTGTCTAAAAAATGTGGTCAAATCTGCTTTCAATCATTTGACCATATCTTCACTGATTGGTTAAATATAAAGTGCAGTGTTTAAGGTGTACAGTTCATGGTCAGTTAGGATTCCTAGTTTGCGTTCACCTGGCCCAGGAACTGAAACAGTTAATGTCTTTCAGCAAACATGCATTACACTGCCATACACCCTTATACTTCCATAATATGTTTTAAATGGGGCACAAACTCTGTGCATACAGTACACAGTACTAATTGGACCTCTATATAGGTATTGTACTGTAATCGGTGGTACATGTTACAAAAAAAGCCTTTAAACTGGCACAGTTATCCAGAAACAGATGATCAAATAGTGAACAACACTGTCAACTGGAAACTCTTAACTGTTTGTGTTTAGGCTTGGTGCTGCTGTGTTTCTTTTGTTGGGTTTTTACATTAACTAGATGTCAAATAAACAGAATGCCAAGACACACTGGTGTTAAAATAAACAATAAAACCATGGCAACATTACATATACTAAACAGTATTTAGCCCCATTGCATAAATAGTTATTTGTTATTGTATAAATCAGATGACGAAACAAAACCGCTGACATGCAAAGAAAGGGATCATTCTGTGTTCAGGACTTTACTACGATCAATGGTGATGGATAAAAACATGAACTGTATAAAACCATCAAGTAAAATGAAGCAGTACCCTCCATGAACACCAGAGGACACCATTTGATCGCACAGAAAGGGAAAACTAGTTGTTGACATTTGCATCCACCAGATAGCAGTGTGTGATTATTTTTTTCTGCCTTGACTTGCATCCCACATTAAAATCCACAGGATTTAGCATGCAAAGATGAGCCATCCTCTGTTGAAGCACTCAGAGATGCAAAGCACAGGATGTGAACATAGTTTCTTCAAATGTTATTTCATGTTGGATCATACTGATGGAGCTAAGCAGCAACTAAGCTATTGTGACGACATGATGAGAGGCTGTACCCTCAAAATCCTATGTGATATTTCTGGATTAGTTTAATTGGTGGGTAAGCTCTTAATACCTAGCTAACTCAATACGTCTGTGTAAACCCTTACTTACAACAGGAATCTTCAGTTTAGTAAAAACTTGGTGAATGCATTTTAACTTATAGTTACTGATAAATGCAACCACTTAGCTTTTTGGATTCATGTTTAGCTTTTTTATATCATTTGTCTGATAAAAACAAAAAGAAAGCTTGTACATGCAGAGCAACAATTTTTGTATCTGTAGCTTTAACAGGGTTTTACATAGAAGCAGAGAACCCTAATTAAACATCGATCAGGCATCTTTTTGACAGCTTAAGAGTAGCCTGTCAAATGTTGACGTTGCCAAGCCGTTCCACCATTTTGTCCTTGTAAATCATATCAGCACTGCAGACGAGGTGACCAGAGAGACATATTTAAATAAAATGTCTCATGTCTCACTGTAGCAAAAAGAAAGACTGCAAATAGAATCTCAGATGTATTTGACAGATCCTGACAGGCACAACATCACCTCTGACCAGCTCTCTCATACAAACACACAGACAATCACATTAAATCAGGATCAAACAACAAGCATGATCCCTGAAAGCTATTTCAGTATAAAGTCTGAAAAAGGGAAAAAGAGAGTAAGAGGCAGGCAGAGTTCAGAAGGGCAGACTGACAAAGTTAGCCTGACAATGTGCAGACAGAAAGTGCTTCCAACAGATTTATTTCAGAATCACAGAAGTTCACAAATTCCAAAAATCAATGCTGAGACTGTCCCTCCGCCTTTACTGTTTACTGTTTAAAAATATAATAGAGGGAGAAAGACAGAACTTGAAGCTGCCAACAACGACACCATCTTTAACACGACTGACTTTCCACAAGAGCTGCTCAATCAGAACGGCCGACTCGGTATCAGCACAGATGTTGTCGAGCCGCAATAAACAGAGCTTCTTCATCAGGGTTGTTATCAAGTTTTGTGTTTTCACTATCACTGGGTCATGGTGGGTTTCCAGTGCTATAGCACCGGTGACTGATAGTGCACAGTTGTCAAAGGTTGCTGTCATACCACAGTCTGAGTAAGAATCGGGTGGGTATAACGCATGGACATCTATTCAAAATCAGTCTGTGGGTACAAATGTTGAAAATATAGAAAATAAATGTGCATTGGTGCTGAATTAAAGTAATCTGCGAATCAGACACATATTTTAAATACAATACAGGAAATTAATAGAATTCATACAGCATACACACTCCTGTTTGCTGTTGTGTTTAAGGACAAAGAGAACAGAGCAAGAATAAAAAGGGAATTTATGAGGTCAGAAATAATAAAGCTGTATCTACCAGCTGCCACGTTTGATTTTGAGATAGAGGGAGAATTTGAGTCTGTCTCACTGCTCTTACCACAACATATCTCTCAATCCCACCCCTCCACCCTCTCTCTCTCTGTATAAATCTAATTCCCCTCTCTCAAAAAGAGGGCACTGCAGTCAGTCCCCCTGTGATTAACCTAATCCCCGATCGCAAAGCAGCGCTCCTCTCAGTGCCAGTGCCGCACCGAATCTGACGTCAGAGGCACTCACGCTGTGATAACCAGAGGGCATACTCCAAAAAAATGTATGAATTTTAAGCTGTGCAGAATCTAACACCACTACTAAACATTTACATGCCGTAGAACAGAAACCATAAAAGCAAGAGAGCTCACAAAGATGGACCAACAGAATAACATGATGATCAAAATGATCAGAAGTGGAAGAACTATTTAGATCCTTGAAATAGCAAAATCACACTGTGAACATATCACGCTAATGCATTCAAAACCTTACTTGGGGAAAAGCAATTCTTACCAGCAAAACCTACTTAAAGTGTCAAAACAAAAAGCACTGATTACCAGAGGCAGCTGGTCAGTAGGGGGTGCTAGGGGGCGAAACAGAGACCTTCACCAGAGACAATTTCACAATTTACTTTGAAACTGATATTTTTCAAATTAACAAATTTTTATATTGTGGTATAATTAGCAAAATGTATTTGGAAATACTCAAACACAATTAATTACTACTAGCGCCCAACTGATATATCGTTTGCCGATATTATTGGCTGATATTGGCTGTATACGCTGATAATGAAACTTTTTTTTTTTTTTATGCCAGTAAGAAAATACTTGGACTTGTGATTTCAAATGGTGTAATGACATAGTTTGCAGAGTTGTTATGTTATTACAAATAAGTGAAGTGTTTACTGTTCAGTGCACTGATGTTTGGAATAAAGTTTGCTAAAGTGTTAGATATCTTTCCTCCATTACATATTTCTGTCACAAGTATTTGATAACCACATTCAGCCAATGTTACAATATCAGCCAATATTGGAAATATTTTGCTCCCTAATATCGGTATCAGCATCAACCCAAAAAATCCCATATCAGTAGGGCCCTAATTACTACTCTCAAGTTTTTAGTAAAGTATGATTATTAAGATTAGAGTGAGTGATATTCAATGATTACTTGATTACATTTCTCAAGTAATTTTTGTTATCTGGGTATGAATATGTTCTTATGCTACATTTATATTTGATCTTCTGTGTGCACTTCACTTGCTGCTGTGCGTTTTCACAGCATATTCAATCACTGACAAGCATGAATGTTGTGGTGTTGTGGTGAGGACCGATGTGGACTGTTTGGGGTCAGGGGATTTGATCCTGACATAAGATCAGGGAGTCAGGTAGCTGGATTCACATGTCCTTCCCACTTCTACATGTACCACCTGATCATCTGCTCCATCTCCCGACTATCTGGCTACAGGATCCGTAGGAGTGTAATCCACAAGGTGGTTCACAACAGTGACTCACTTCAGGTTCACAGATCAACAAGAGTGAATGAGGGAATGTTGCTGGCAGCTCTGCACACACTTCAGCTGCTCAGAACATGCATGATGGGTACATTAACTCAGCTTTAACTAGATTTTTGAGCAAAAGTTCATGTTTTTTTCAATTATATTATTACACTGTTATGAAACAGGGATTAGCTGCTTGTCTATTACTTTGCAATTCTAATACTGCTTATCCATCTTCAGGGTTCAGTTTTGGTTTTTTGTCTGTTAATTCTGCTGGGTGAGTTTTTACATTATTGCATAAAACTAAATTGGATGCTGCTGAAATCCCCTAAAAGGAAATGTATTTTTAACGATGAAGCCTTGTGATATCAAATTTCACTGAGACAACCTGAGCAGCAGAAACACACTTACTGCAGATTTAAGGCTAGCCCACAATATATACCCAGACAAAGTATCCAGAGCACACTTTAGTTTCATCATTTACTTGCCCGACTGGCACCGTAAACCCAAAATAAGAAGAAAATGAGAGTGATTAAAGTGCATATGTACATTAGTGAGTTGGAAATGCACTGCAGCAGGTGAGAGGGAGGAAAAGAGAGACAGAGAGTAAAGGAAGGGGGAAATAAAAAGGGCAATTTTCACTCCATGACTCTCCTCCTATGCACTGAGGTGATTTTCTTGCAGCTAAAAGTCTTATCAGCAGTTTCCAGCAGCGATTTACACAAAATACACAACTGAGCCACCACCACAAAGGACTGAAGCTAATGAGAATGACACACTGTGTCCTCACACAGTAATTACATTCACTTGCAAACACACACATACACACACACACACACACCCATACACACAGACCAAAAATCTAAATTGTGAACCATCTCCTACGACTTACATTTATGTACAACCAATTTGCAAATGCATTTTTGTTTTAAGGAAAACATAAAGCAGATTAGCTTACATTTCCGATCAACATTACGAAAAAAACACTGATTAACATCTCTGGCAAGTTGCAAAAAATGTTACAAATGAACCTGTCAATAAAAAGTTGATTGGTGAAAGAACATTCAGATTCTTTAGTGAAGTAAAAATACAAATTTAGCGCTATGAAAATACTTTACTGTAAATGACAGTCCTGGATTTAAAACCTCGATTAAGTACACTGAGGTAGTTGTGAGGCTGCTGTATTTTCTTTGTGTTGATCTGCCATTGTAATGCAGAGGAAATGAGACGTACTTACGCTGGTAAGACACGACTAAGAGCGAGCCTGTGGCATCAGCTCCACCCACCTCTGGGCAGAACAAACAGGCCTGTTTTCAACTTTGTGCATTTCCAGCTAATCCAAGAGGCTTTTCAAATAGTATGTTTAGCTAACGTGATCCTTTAGTTCATCAGAAAGATTCAAATTCAAAATCACTACATTTAAGAGGAAGACTGTTTTCACAGAAATTTGGTACAATATTACCCTTTGTAATGTGGTGAAATAGAACTTGCACAACACAGTGATGCTTTAGTAATTGCAGTTGCTTATTTTCTACCCTTGAAATTGCTAAATGATGACATATCTGACCTGTTTTGCACCAAAACATAAAATCTTATAACAATATTCACTCAGTAACTGCTGTGTCATTAAACTTAACAGTTATATTTAAGGTTAAAGAAAGATCCCAGTATTGTCTTATTACAGAAAAAGTCTGAAGTGACGTAAATCAAATAGCAGAATATATTTTATTCACAATTAACTGAAACCACTACCCTACCCTAAAATTAGCCAAACTGCTTTTGTTACCTAAACCACAGATGACACTCAGGAAGTCTGATCTCTTGAGTCCTGTGTATCTGCCCCTGATCACCTCTCTCCAGCACTGGCGTGGGACATAAATACAGAGCCTCATTCACGGGAACAATAACGCCTCTCAAGCAGGCGGCCATTATATTTGTCATCACAACAAAACTAAAAACAAAATTTTGTGATTTCAAGGAGAATGATTCAGGGATTCAATAGAGATCACACACAGTCAAAGTAACACTAAATCAAACACTCTAAACCACACGCACAATTTGATATGCAAAAGCCCCACAGCTTGGTTCCCACTGTTTTTTTTAATCTTACCAAACCCAGGAGTGACGACGGGAGCAGAAAGGGCTGACAGGAACTTCCAGACTGGATGACGTCGTAGTCATCGTCTTGGTCACCCTTGTGATCAAGAATCAATTTGTTTCTTGTTTGTGTCTCGTTCTCTGCAAGTCTCAACTCAATAACTTACTTGATTTGATTCATAGATGATGAAAGTGTAACTCTGCTATTATTGAACCAATCTCCTTAAGAAGAGGCGTCGCATCCTGGAATCCCGCTGAGGATCATCACTTTCAGAAATTCAACATGTAATCTCAGCATCCATCACTTGATAACTGCTCTCAGCTCGGACATGGCCACGTAAAATTACCCTCCATTCATGTGAGTGGTGAAGGTTTGCAGTTTTCACAAATAGGATGAGACAGAAAGGGAGTTAAAGCCAATTCAAAAATAATCGTCCTTCTGTCATCCAGGAAATAGCATAACATTTGCAGCACTGCCAAAACTGTTCCAAGTCCTTGTAATTAAAAGCCTTTCCAAAGCATTGTAAAACTGAGATCAGGCGAAATACTAAACTCTGAAAATAACTAGACAGCAAAATAAAAATGTGTAATGAAAACACTTATAATCCTTCGACCTAGTGTGGATCACAGCATCTGTTCCATTTCAAATTTCCTCAGAGTGTCCGCGGCCTTGTTTCTCATGTCTGTGTGGCCCTGTTCTGCTGAAATCGATGCTGTTCCTCTTTCTAGACTCTGCCTCAGTTCAGGTCTGCTGGACCACGTTCAGGTCACATTTCATGGATGATCTTTGATCCCCCAGCCCCGACAAACAAAGGTATAAATGTGCATGGGCCAAGATAACAACTGCTGAACAATCTGGCTTTACTGGCAACAACTGTTTATTGATCAAATCTACATATACTTTTTTGATTATTATTTCAAGTTAAACAACAACAAAAAAAAGAAATTCTGCATTAAGTTAAAAGCCTGATTTCTTTCGTGGGCTGTCTCTGTGCCACCTCTCTCTCTTTTTTTAACCACAGGTCAACTCAAGAATAACAAACACAAGGGCTGCAGATAACAGTGATTTTCATTATCAATTAGACTGCCAGTTAATTATTATTATTATTATTATTATTTACAATTTACAACAGATTGGTGTTTAACATGACAAAAATGCTCACTATTTTTCAAAGTTCAAAGTGCCATGTTCACATTGATTCTTTTGTCCAAAAAATAGTCATAAATGACAAAAAAAGCAAATCCTTATATTTATGAAGATGAATGTTTGACCTTTTTGTTTAAAAAACAACTGAGAAGATTCAATGGTTGGTGTTTGATTTTCTTTTGACCGACAATCAATTATTGACTAACAGTTGTAGCTCTAACAATAACTTACATCTAATTTCGAATAATAAAACACAAAAGATGGAAGAGTTAATAACACAATGTTGTGACACACTGCTTAGGATGTTTATCTGTTTCTATGAAAGAGTAAGAATGCATCATCAATTTTTTAAAGGCAGTGACGGTATTGACCTTCACCTGCAGCACCTGTCTTGGGTCACTCTACTGTCAGCTGAACAACATTCATCAATTAAATATGCTTACAACATCAGTTTTAGTCTTTAAAAAAAAAAAAAAAGAAAATAACAGCACAGCCGACAACATCCAAGAAGAGTCGCATTCTCAGCAGTTTCCCTTCTCATGTTACCTGACCACCACCTTCATAGCACTCTGTGTGTCACAAAGCCATGTACATCTCACGTACATGTTGATTATACCAACATGGTGTCTGATTACACAGAGCAGTGGCACACGTTATGAGGTGATAAGGACTCCATAGAGACACACAATCCCTGACTTTTGAAAGCCGCATACACATTGAGTGTGTGCTTCTAAAAGCAGACACTACGGGCTGATATGCAGCTCGACACTTGAGACTGCCAGTGTCAAATAGCATTCAGCAAACACTAACTTCTGCAGCTGAATATAAAATCTGATGTCACTCTGGTGCTTGCCTTTAATAGTTCATTCAGAGTGCTTCCATTAAACAGCATGTGAAACCATCTGGCAGCAAGTTGGTTCCAAAGCACTTGATGGGTGTCTGTGTGCGGTCAGTTGTTGTTTGCTTTGAAACCTGCTACTTTTTCACTGCATATATGGTAGGCCAGGAAATGATTCTATGAGAAAATTTCAATGGAAAGAAAAGGAAAAGCTTTTTGTTAGATAAACCAATGGATCAAGTTGAGTTTATATTGGACAAACAGTTTTAGTTTCAAACAATGATGCACTCTCATTAATGTCCAATGAATCAATAACACTTAATCGTCAGCAATAAGTCAAGTGCTTGGATCAAAGCTTGTTGTTTTAATCTAGGGTGAGCAGTGTTGCCTCCTTTAGTCTTAAACTATTAATCCTCATTCATGAAAATGAAAAATCAATTCATGATTATTTGGACTGAATTACATAGGGTCATTTTTCTGGGCTGAAAGCTGCATCACAAACAGCTTACAAACTAAACACTTGTGACTTTAGGAAACATGGAAGTTAAAAATAACTGATCTAAGAGATATTTTTTCTTGAAGGTGACCAAATCAAAACTTGAACTTAGTTAATTTTGGACTTAAATTCATCTGGTGACAGGAAACACGGCTGCAACAGACTGATGATGTTGATCTGTATCCACTGGACGTTTTAGTAGTAATATCACAGAGGAGTCGTCTATAGTTGACTACAAAAAAAAAAAGTCGACACTGTGCGTTGTTGCACGACTCATCCTGAAACAAAGCCAAATGACAGAAAATAGTACTCAGCCTGAATATTTTGCAACCACACAGACACAAACTTATACTGAATTAAAATGCTCCTCAGTTGGAGATTCCTTTAAAAACAATAACATGACAGAGAGAAAATAAGACAGACAAAAGCACTGAGGTGAGAAACATTTTCCTGGTAACCATTTTCCACCAATGAGCTTTAGCCTTATAGTACACACAAGGAAAGAGATAGCTTTTTTTAATCACTATAGTTAACTAATGATAGTAAATCTTTACTTTATTTGATTGTAATATGTGCTTTCATATTGTGTACTGCATTTTTTTCTACCGTTATAGATATTGTCACTATAGACCTCTCAGCCTTTCCATAAACTCGCCAAAACCAAACCTAAGTGCTGATTTTCCTTATTAATAAAGTGAATAGGAATCTCACAACCAGTTGATATCTCCACAGTCAGAAGTCCCAGCCTGCAGACTTCAGCAATCCAAATTCATTTACACTCATTCAGTCTCACACAGTTGAGCAAAAGTCGGACACTTTGGCCTTCCTGGTTACTAAGTCTACCTGATAACGTGTGGGGAAACTGGAGAATTTGTAGGTATAGCTGTGAGTGACACTCATCTTACTGCATATCTAAAAATATTGTCCAAATATCGTGCAAAACAAGGAAGACAGTGAACTTAAGTTCCACAGTGTGTTGGATATTTGTTCACCTGCAAAACAGGTTCGAAAAACACCAAACGTCACTGGATTACTTGTAAATGTACATCACTGTAAGCTGTATTTTAAGAGTCCATATTGGCTGACCATGTGAAAGGGAAGGAGAGAAGATTTTTGTGAGGCAGAGGACAAATCAGGCAGAGAGTTGTGAGAAGAGATTAGTTGAAGGAAAGCTGTGGAAATGATCTTAGGCACATATGTAAACACAAAATATTGTTTAGAGAGAAAACCACAGCATGTTTTGTCACTTCAAAGCCTATTCACTGCACGTAATATAATGAGGAAAAGACTTCTGGTCACTTATCTGGTTTGGGAGGGGGGGACAGATTTTACTGTATAACATTTCATATTTAACCATTCAAGCCAGAAAAAAATAATTCCTATTTTTGTTTCTGTCTATTATAAATAGAGCATCACACTTGCGTAGGGAATTAAATGGAGGTCATTTATTATTTCTGAGCAAATGTACCGCAGAGTAAATCAAGTGGGTGCATTAAACAGGCAGTGCGTATTAATGTGGAAATTAGCTGCTTTCCCAGTTAAGGTATTATTTATGATAGGAAACTCCCATCGTATTACTGCTGTCTAAAACTATTTTTTGAAAGTGGTAGAAAAAGATGCTGCTCAGCTTGCTGCCACCACCACCACAGCTGCTGCTGCCAGTGCATGTCACGGCCCACCAGCACACCAGCATCGACCTGTGGGCTCATTTTCCTGACGCTTCCTCACAGGGTGCCGCATTGATCTCACTCCAGCTCTCACTTTCCTTGGCTTTAAATTATGCTCGGAGGGGAGTGACATGAAACCTTTAGCCTCAACACCAAAACAAAATCTATACTCTCATTCCTTCCCAATTAAAATGGTCTTTAGTCAGCATGTGACATGGCTGAGTGCAGTGTATTAAATGTGCAAAAAATCAGGAAAAACATAGAAATACAGATAAGAGAATCCAGCTAAAAGCAAAAGGTTTTATTGATCTTTTTCTGTATCC
>JAQLOL010000020.1:10059859-10070357 GCA_029783665.1 Naso thynnoides | reverse complement strand
TAACCACACACACACACACACACACACACACACACACACACACACACACACCACACCACACATCTCCCAGCTGGAGGCTTCCATTTGAGAAAGAAGTAATCAGACTTGAGGCCATTCAGTATTTTGCTGACCCTGACATTTAGCACCAGCCTGAGGGAGCCGTGGGAGCTTTTTAAAAGAGAATAGAGCCAAGAGGGAAAAGCACACAGGGGAAACATGTCTGCTTCTACCACCAGGGTTACTGACAGCTCAGACACTCCTCACCTGCTAAAAAGTCTGCGGGTGTCAAAGCGGACTGTACAGCCACCAAAAAGCTCACTGTTAAAAGAAGGAAATGGAGGTCATCGTCAGAACAAAATCCGAAACAAATACAATCAAATAGGTTACAAATTAAAAAGAAAAGTAAGAAACAGTTTGTCCCTCTGGTGTCATGAAGCTGAGGTAAAACAGTTGAGTAGTTTTAGGTTACTGGGAATCACCATCTCAGAGAGCCTGTCATGAAAATCGGCAGCTTTGTGTCTTAAGGAAACTTAGGAAGACAAAATTCCTTTGAAAAGTTTTTATTACCTTGTACAGAGAAGGGACAGGAAGCATTTTGACTGGAAACATAGCAAACTGGCATGGCATGTTAACAGCCCAGAACATCATTGGTAGTCTATGTACCAAGCATCAGTGATATCGCTGGGGTGAGGTGCCTTCATAGTGTGAAGGATAATAAAACACCTGAGCTACAGCCTGTTTGTCCTGCTGCAATCTGGCCTGAGACTAGATTTCTTAAGAAGTTTTTTATATAAATTATTTTTTATCCTCTTCTGTTTTTAGCAATAGCATATAAATGCATTTTGTTATACAACCTTGTGTTCATACATTCATTCACTATCCATAACCGCGTATCCTTTTGCAGGATCAAGGGGGGCTGGAGCCAATCCCAGCTGACATTGGCGAGGGCGGGGTACACACTGGACAAGTCACAAGCTCATCGCAGGGCTGACATATAGAGACAGACAACCATTTACATTCACACTCACACCTACAAGCAATTTAGATTCACCAGTTAACCTAACCTAACCTGCACATCTTTGGATTGTGGGAGGAAGCTGGAGTACCCGGAGGGAACCCATGAAGACAAGGGGAGAACGTGCAAACTCCACACAGAAAGGACCTAGATTCGAACCGTATGTTTTAAAGTGATAATATATTAATCTTACATCTTGTCCAACTTATCCTCCAGAGGAGCTTCAATGCTCATTAGTGTTGATCTGCCAAGTTTCTGGAACTCTGATGGAAAGTTTTTAAACTGCTCTTCCACAAAATATTTCCTATTTCAGTGGTAAAATAATGGCGGTGGAGACTGTTGTTTAATAAGGCGGTTTAGATGTCACTGACTGATGCTAAATTAGGATGAGATCTGGTAACAATAAAGTACTATCACATCATTTTTCATACTCAAACAACTTAGTGAATCCACGTGCCGAAGCATCTGCATTTATGTTCCACTGATTATTCCTTATACTTTTTACTTAAATCTATCCCTTATCCCTATCTGTATGTGTAAACAAGGATTTGTATGTTTGTATGTGTGTGCATGTGTATGTGTGAGCCCATTCAACCAACCATATTTACACTGCACTCCACTGGTAAAAATAGAAACTGCAGCTCACCAAGCATTCACTTGACTCCTCAAAAAGCAGGACTCTCTGAGGGTTTAAATGTGAGTCATCAAATTTCCGTTTCTTTTCTCATTGTCCCAACATGACAAATAGAACTTATATTTCACTGCTATTAATAACTGAATCTGCAACTTAGTTACAAATGTTTAGTTACATTTACAAGGGTTTATACAACATAAAACATGGCTGTTGCCTCTTTTATCAAGCAATAACTCAAATGATGGAATTACTAAAAAATGCAAACAATAACAAAAACTCTCCTAAAAGAACAGGTTGATTATTTAAGATATTCTAGTGTGAAAAACACATTTATGGGATTGGAAGTACATGGTTTTGCACACAACTTTCAAGATAATCATGCAAAGATCAGCCCTCTCTCTGTTAGGAACAGCCTAATTTATCCCAGCAAACAAAACTGGTCTCTCCGTCCCTCTGCACAGCCATGACTAAGAGCTGTAAACAAACATTTATTTCCATTGTGAACTGGAAATGGTCAGCAAGTCCTTGCCAAATGTGGCCTGTGGGCTGTAAGTTGTGTATCAGTGGCTAGAACATACTCATGTGATGCATTCAGTGTCAGTCACTCATTGTATGTCAACCAATGCCAGTAACAAATGAGAGCAGCCTCCCGTATCGGCATTAGAGTCCTGCAGTGGGTTGGGTACCAGCAGGTAAATGAAGAGTAACCCACAAAAAGGCTGTTCAACAGGTGAAAAAATAGACATAATAAATTCACGGATGTGGGTGTGGGTAAAAATCAACTACAGCAGGCAGGCGGGCAGCAGGAAAAAGAAAAAATATATCTTTGATTTTCAGAATAAAACAAATCAAAAAGATGTGCAATATTATTAATATGCACTATTGTCCCGCCACAACTATTTTTATTTTGAAAGTCACTGTCAAACGGCGGCCCTTGATCTCCTTGTCATAAATTTGGTCACTGTTCTGACAGAGATGTAGTAGCTAGCCGCTAGCTGCTGCTAGTTCATACTTTGTAGTGTTACATTAAAATAATGACATAAAGGCAAAATTAGCCAGTGGGGAATACCAGCTTGTGGATAAGACATCGTCGAAGTATAAGCTCAATATTTGGGAGAAGTTTGGTGTAATAATACAGTGCTGTAGGGCAAATGTTTCAACCCTGAACATGTACTGAGCTATGCATTTCAAGCTTAGTCTCAGCTGAGCTATACAGCTGGGCAATGACCATGAGTACGTCAGGATAAAAGACGAGCGCTATGTCAGCATCAAGGGAGAAGACTTTTTCTTCCCACTTTAATGTGAGTGACTATAGCCAGTGTGTGTGTTTAATCACAGGTACACCAGGTTGGCTGTACAGGTTGGGTCACTGGGATTTCATTAACAGGTATGGGTGGGTGCGGTTTTGTCTCAGGCATAATGACGGGTAATGGGTCAGTTCTGGTAAGGAGCTTTACTGGTATGGGTGGGTGCGGGTTTTAAAAAATGGACCCGTGCAGGACTCTAATCAGCACTGCCTTATAGAGACCTCCAATATTAGTGGAGGTTACAATGCAGAACAAACACATTCACCTACACACATGTACAGTTCAATGCTGCACCAATCAAGACTGATTAAGACACTTATTAATGCAAAATGCAAAAAAGGAATGCAATGAAAGACACTGAAATCATTGAATAAAAAGGCATGAAACATTTGGCAAGTATAATTAAAGAGCACTGCAGCTGTATCCATCTTTCTCAACATCACACACACAAACCCACACACACACAGACCATATTCGAGTGCAGGGCCAATCAGGACTGATTATCTGTTAAGTAAAAGCGTATCTGAATTTGACACGCCTAGACAACTGGCTGCTCGCCAAGATCTGAAACCTTGTTGTTTATGTTTGTGTATGTGTTATGTGTTACCATTGCAGTGTGTGTTTGTGTCACTGTGTGACTGTGTGTGTGTGTGTGTGTGTGTACGACTGTGTTTGAAGGCATGGTGCATGAATAATAAAACTGGACAGTGTCATGTTTAACAGGTTGAATGCAACATGACAGATCAGTCAGAGATGCAGAGAGGTATTTCAACAAGACTTCTGAAGTCCAGTCTTTGCTCAGTATGATGAGGGAAACCAGTAGTTTACTATTACATAAATTAGTCTCTAATAATGAGGTGGTCAGATTGCATGTTTTTCACTTTTAAATGCCATCCAGTTAACACCAAATGTATTAAAAACAACATGTGCTCACACAAACTTTACATTTTCATTAGTTTTTTTAAGATATCCCATGCCCTGAGTGCATTTGAGGTTGTAAATAAAGAAAACACAACCAAGTGTGATGGAAAGTTGATAACTGAAGCAAGAAGGAGTCAATTTTAGAAAACCTGGCACATTTCAGTGTGTTCCCCACCACTGCATTTGGGTTTCACCCTCAGCCCCGTGAAAGTCAAGTCAAGATAATTTTATTTTAAATAGCGCCAAATCACACAGAAGTTATCTTACGAGTCTTTTCACATAGTGCAGGTTAAGAATGTACTCCTTAATTAAACAAATATGTTTAAAAAAAGCTATTTAAATATTTCATGTTCATGTTTCATTTCAGAGTCTTCACTATGATCCACCATACTCTGCCTTTGATTGGCATGGCAGCCCAACCCCAGAACAGACAATCAAGGGGAAATACAGCATTTATTTTCCAACATAGTAACCTCATACATTTAAGGCCAATTCATATTATCTGTGCCCACATGTCCGCAAGGGTCCGCACTTGTATGCGTGAAGTAAAAATCGTCATCCACCCATGTCCGCGAGGGTCCACGCAGACCCTCTGAGGACGTCCACCCAAAGCCCAGAATTTGTGACTGCACCGACTGTGCCTGGTCTTTCACATGCAATGACAGAGTAACATTTTGACTTAACTAGTTCAACTGAAGATACACTGATTCAAGGCAACATTTTAAACAGAAAGAATTCTCATTCCATTCAACAACAATAACAACAAAGAAGAATGTAATACACCCCACTCAGGTTAGAATGTGCTCTCCCTCATGTCTGCAGAACCTTTATTTTTTTCTCCTGTTGTCTCTGCCTGGATGACACTGATTTAGTCGTAGCTGCAACATTAGTAACATCAGTCTGGCTAAAAATGCAAAAAGGAGTGCAGCCACTAAAACTTTTGTTATCTTTTTGTTTATTCTGATGCACTATGCGTACTGCATATCACATGTGGCCAGACTGGGGCGGACCTTTCTTTTAGTATGAATGAAACCGCTTTCCCAGTCCACACGAGTGGACAAGTCCATAGATGTCCACAGACAGACAATGCGGAAAGTACATTTGGGCCTTTACACACTTAGTCCAGCAGCCGGGGAGCTAGAAATCCGTGAAATCCTAGACACTCTTCATTCAGCTATGTCAAAACACTCGGACAATAAAAATAACAGAGGTGGTGACAAGGCAGAACGTGGTTTGGACCAATGCCAACTGAGAATACAGACAGACACGGAATACAGCAGTCATTCCAAGTACAGAGGGTCAATATGGCTCATAGTAATGGCCCCAGTGCCCATTATTCCTATTATGACCTCTTCATGATACCCAGACATGGACTCAGTCACAACCCTTCTTCAAGACCATAGAAACATATACAGGCTGAGTAGGCCACTGACCCATATAACATTCTTTCAAGAGCATGTCCACATTCCACATCCATAACAAAATCCACCTTTCTAATCCAAAATTTGAAGCTCAACAATGAACTGGAGCACTGTTTTCAACATTCTGAGAGGGTCAGACAGTATGATATCCTGATAGAATGAGCACAACAGAAACCACCACCCCCATCTGTCAGTTTAAAGGTATTGTCTTTGACCTCTTCGCAGCACCACCACTTGGTTTCACATTGTGTTATAAACAGTGGGTGTGTTCTACCTCCACTGAGCAAGTTTGCTGTCTCTTCTTCTATTTACTTACCATTCAGGATCAACCGGTGTGATGTCTATCCTGGGAGGAGCTCCAAATGGCAAAGATGTTGGCCTGGCCATGATTTCATCGTCAGGTGTCCGCGACCTCTCCCCTTGACGCCATGACAACGGGGGTAGCTGCAGGTTTCCCGAGAAACGGCGTCGGCCACGACGCAGGTCAACAGCAAGCGTGCAGGACGGTGATGTGAAAGACTCACTGAGGCAGCAGTCTGGAGGCTCTTTACTGTCCTGAGAAAAGACAGAAAAGTAAAATATGAAAATAAAGGACACACTTCTCATATTTATTCAAAAGTAGAAAAGTAATAAATGAGGAGATAGAGGTAACCTTGTCATTTATTTACCCAAGCCACAACAATTTTCTCCCGCTCTTCAGCTCTTTGCGCACTAAGGGGCGCCACAGGCTTGTTTCTAACTAAAGATGGAGATGCATACAGTAAAGCACCTAATTACTCTCTCATATGCAAACATTTATGAATATACCTTACAGCTACTCTGACGTTACCCAACCTACTGCCTCAGATGAGCACCTACAGAGGTTTTTAAAAAAACTGCAAAACCCCAAAACATGTCTTTACAAATTACAACAAAACTTCACCAATTAATCCATTGACCAAGCACAAGGACGAATCAAACCCATTTTATTATTCCAGTGACTTAATATATGCTAAAAAAAACTCCTTAAAATCACTGAGTTCTTCAACATGTGGCATAACAGCATGACACATTATCTAGAAATTCAGCTTTCTTTCATCATCTTTTCACATATCCGTCTTCCTTTCTTTCCTTATGCCTCATATGCTTCCTCAATTTGTCCTTTTGATGTGTGCTATCAATAGCAAAATGATTGAAAAGTGTTCATTCCTCAGCTTTGCAGTCTAATTATGTACATACTATGATAAATCTTGATTGTCTTTGTTTCCCCATCAGCTGTCTCCAGTTCAGAGAACCTGGGCATTGACATCAATGGAGCATCTCAGAGACACACACACAGACAGAAGCCATTCTGAGTTTGACAAGGACTACCTAATAATAAGGACTAGATTTCTTCTTTAGAATGATTTAGGAGTACATAACATTCATAACTTTCAAATTTCAAAGCTGCTTTTTGTTATTTATTCCAGGAATTTCAGGTTTGATGCAGGTACAGCTAAAGTAACTACAGGAAAAAATTACATCCTGACAGCACCTAATGCTTAGCATGTACACAGCAACAAACAGAGGCATGCATGGAATTCCCATAACCTGTAACATGTAAAAGATCTAAGCCTGTGTTATTTAACAGCAAACTTTACTGTATTATAAGAAAAAGAAAAAGAAAAGAAAAAGAAGAAGATTACTTTATTTGTCTGTCCTGGTTAAACTGATGTAAATCATTTTTTAAAAGTCAAAAATCCAAAAAAAAAAAAAAAGAAGATGAAGAAGAAGAAGAAAGTACTCATCAAATAGATATTCCAGAAAGCTGGCTTCTGTCATTTTATTTTTCATTTTTTAATTCTTTTATAACACAATTTTATATTCAAGTTTTTATTTTTCTGATTAGTTAGGTTTTAATCAGTATTACACCCTTTAAAGAGGAGAGTGTAACGATATAACTGACAGCCAAGCCAACCCTAACTAGCATTTGATTTGGGCAGACTCTGTCTCAAAATGTTGTCAAGACACAAATGGCTGCATGTGTATCAGAGAGAGATATTTTGGCTTCATTTGGAGACACATCCTCCATCCTTACTTACAGTCAGTGGGTCCAATCTCGAGCTTTCTTGTTGTGAAGCAACCCCGCTAAGCCCTGCACACCTAACCCATCTCTGGTTTCACTTGAACCTTCACAATCTGTTGATGGTGTATAAGCTTCATACAATCAATAACTCTAATGTCCGACTCTGAGGTAGCAGTGTGTTCACTCTTGTCCCTCACTGTACAAGTCTAGTCAGAATTTGCTGTAGTGCAGGAACCAAATCATTTGAAAAGATTCTCTTTGGATACCTGCTGGGTTCTCCAGTAGTAAGTTCTCCTTCCAGTAAACAGCCTCCCACTCAAAGCTGCACAACAGCTTTCCTTGGCTATTTGCCTTCCACTGCCTACTCATGACTTCTGTGCATTAGCCAGCTACACAAGCCAGTGATTGTGATGGAAGCATTACAGCCTCAATTCATTCTTACTTTACACAGTATGAGTTACTGTGTAGCTTTCAGCGATGTGGTTGGTGACTTCCTGATTGTTCATTAAGTGCTAATGGCAAGACGCGATCCTGGATATGTTGGTATCAGATACGGTGGGAGCATTTGGGATCCCCCTGTTCTTTTAAAATCGCAGCATGCTCGATGATTGCCTTCAGCTATTCACTGCAGATTAAAATTAACGTTCCCAGAATATTAATGCAGTTGTTTTGTACTAAAAAAATATTTCTGGTGGAACAATTCTTCTGTGTTTTTCTATTTAGTGTTTGTTTTCAGTAAGTGATGCTGTTCAGTAATAAAATTCAGTCAGGTACCATGAACTATTGTACTTATTACTCATCTCATCTCTCTCGTACGTCTCGTACTTCTCGAGCAGTGCTGTCGAGTAATGTTTGTTGCTGTATTTGTTTTCCTCTGCCCTGTGCTATGACACTGGATTGGATGTCTGCAGTGTACAGACAGTGTCTTTGACTGTTTTTTCTGTGTAGGTTTTTATTGTGTATGTTCAGTTTTGTGCGCAGACCGTACATCAACTTCCCTCTAGGATAACGTCACCTTCAGAACTGATAATTAATCAGTCAAGCATGGCAGCCAAAATATACTGTGCATGCAAGGTTTAGCGAGGTGTCTTTTTGTGTCTTTGGCATCTTGTTTTGAATATTTCTGTGATTAACACTTCAATAATCTTTATCATCTTCTCTTATCTTATGGCAAAACACACAGTGTCTGAGGATTTTCTTTGCAAGGTCAAACTCTAAAACTTTGACCTCAAGTATTAATTAAAATCATACAAGTGGAAAGAACAAAAACTTAATGCTTCATTTTTCAAAAGTAGCCACCTGCTTCACAACTACATATAATGATAGGAAATTAATACAAACTCTAAATTACATTGTCATATAGCATCATTACCTCCTGAATACAGTTCTTGCATTAACTGGCATGTCCTGCCCTCTGGTGGCCAAAACCTGGAAACACTTAAAATACTAAATAATATTAAAAAACAAAACAAAACAAAACAAAACACCTCTAAAACTTCAGTTGATTTATTCAAATGGTGACTGCATGCATTTCACATACAGATTTGAATACATTTTAATTTTCCCAGCACATTGAACTTTGTGCTTTTGTCATTCATTGCTTCCTATTTAAAGAGGCATCTCAGTTTAAAAGTCAAAAATCAATGTCATACTAGAATCAAAAAAGCACATTTTATGACTCATTCCAGGTACCTTGAAGATGAGTAAGACCTGGGGAAATCAGCTTGGCAACTGCTGTTTCGAAGAATAAAAACACATGCCACACATCAAAAGCCAGAGACATTATGTAACAAGACAAAGCAGTAAAAGAGTGATTTATGAAATTAAAATAGGCTCTGCTGCAGTGTGCTCTGCAAGCGTAAAAATATCAATAAGAGAAAGTAAAGTACTGCTTTCCCATTTCCCATTGCTGTTAAGACATATTTGCTGTTTAAAGATATTTGTGTAGAGAGGAGTAAGGAGGTAGAGACGGCAAAACTTTTCTATGATAGCTCACAGAGGAGATAGTGTGGTGAAAAGGAAAGGACAGAGTAAGATATGGGAGTGACAAAAACTGCACTGCAGAGCAGAGAGGGCAAAGACAAGAAGGAGGAGTTTGGTGATATTTGGAGGCTACCAGGAAGAGAAAGAAACAAAATCACAATAGAAATACCAGGGCAAAGAGATGGACTTGTACAAAAACACTGATGGAGATCAATACTTACATCTCAGATCAGATAATTCCCTCACAGTCACAAAGGAAATAGCTGCACTAAGGTGAATGCCTACCAATGTTTGAGACATTATCATTTTTAAATTGCTTTAAATTCTGACAGTTTTCACATATTTAAGGTGTGTATTTAAAGTGTCATGACTTCATCTGTTTTGTAATGGTTTTAATTAATTAAATTCTTAAGTTATTGCAAAATACAAAGTCATATGATAAGTGTGAGTTGCATTGGATATATATTGTGGTTTATATATGACCATTGTAGAAGCCAACTTACTTACTTACAGCTGTTAATACATAAGTCAAGATCCCTTAAATTAAAAAAATGAATACCATGCCTGCACAAAACTTGAACAATTTTTTCACTACTTCAACTTTTTTGATCAGACACAAAGTTAAATGACACACTGTGATCAGAATATTTTTTTAGGCAAGAAGTTTTACGAAAGTTGTGGAAACAGTCACTATTGCAGCGCCATGACTACAACTTGAGTCATTTGCGCTATTTACTTCACATTTAGACTTTTACTTTTTACAGTTTTTTTCTATTTTTTCTCTTGCTGGCAGATGCTGACTGCACCAAGTCAGCACCTGCTGGATGTCTGCAAATAATTGCAGATCTACAGCTGATCGTGGTCTATTTTGAAGCATCATCTGTTGAGCTTAGAGGTGTCAGTTGGATTTGGTTCAGTCTGATTTATAGTATATCAAATCATCCATCTTTTCTCACTACATCCCTTTCTTTCTCACTCTCAGGTGAACATAAACTGCAAGTTCTGAAAAAAAAAATAAAGAGCGACTTGACCCTTACAGTTTTTCTCAGTCGCTTTGGTTCATTTCTCACAACACTCTTCACATTTGCATAATAGTTAGTGCATTTCTCAAAACAGTTATTGCAAACTGCAGAACCTAGTGGTTAACCTGCAAAAGCGGGTCACTTGCTCAAA
>JAQLOL010000020.1:10019023-10029138 GCA_029783665.1 Naso thynnoides | reverse complement strand
TATATATATATATATATATATATATATATATATATATAATATGCTGATGAAATTGATCATAGTGTTAAATCCTTGTCTTTTTCTCTAGCCCTGCCAAGTTTGACATGTTTTTTTTTTTTCATTTCTATTGCAATGTCTTAAGAAATATTGAAAAGATTGCTCAGAAACCTGGTCTTGACATCCATGGCTTCTTATTATGAATTGTAATAACCTTGGTTATTAGGGAAGGGAATCACTTTGGTCACTTTGGGCCTTAAAAAAAAACAAAATGAGGAGAGCCATAATTTCAAACTGAAGGCATCAAAATCCACAAACCAATGGGAGGCTTCTTTGTGGCACTAACACACTCTGCTAAACATGATAGACTTTACCCCTGCTACACAGCATGTTGTGCATTTATGGTTTTGAGCATCCAAGCATGCGGACATTAGCATATACTGTAGCTCAAGGCACCACTGTTCTAAGGTCATGCATGTAAGAAACTAACTTAAATACATTCATGGCCTGAATATGAACAAACAGAGCAGCTACAATTGTTTTGGACAGGTCTAATTTTAATTCATGTATCATTATGATACTGAATCTATTGATGCAGATAATCATTAAATACAAGTTAACTGTGTATTGAATACTCCATCAGTACACTGCACTTAAAAAATCAGGTTTAAGATGTTTCTGAACAGTTGGCTTTAAATAATGCACATTAGCATAAAACTGGCCTAAGTTATGCTAACTGTGACATTAAAGTAGCAGACCATCCCTTACCCTGTAGGCAAAGGTCAAGTTTCCATGTCAGTGGGTGTCCCCTCTGGAGTGCCCTTGAGCAGCACACTGAACCTCAGTCCATCTCCAGAGCCATTACCATATTTCTGAGCTTGTGCTCTGGTTGTGGCACAGGTGAGGGAAGAAAAAAGGATGATCATGGCAGAATAAGTGACTGCTGAAAAAGGGCTCTCTCTAGTGGTGATTATGTAGTAATGCTGTAATTCATTAGACCCCACTTACATTACAGTGATCAATTGCTAATTCTGTTTATCAAATTAGATTTTTTAGGCTTTTCGTCACCCACTAATACATAAATCTGACTAGAACAAATAAAATTAATTATACATGTGATTTTGATCTGGGGGACTTCATCGGGGGACAAAACTGCTAAATGATCTCTAAAGTCACTCACACCATCAGTGGCAACAAGGTCCCTGCTGTCTTTAACCCACTAAGAACTCAGGAGTTAAACTGAAAAGTTATTGTACATTCCCCAGAATTTTATTGTTGTCAGAACTGAGTCAATTTGTCACATCACTACCAGATTTCAAGGACATCTGATGGAGGTGCAGCAATCACACCAATTTACTACTCAGTTAAAATAATAAAAATACAACAGTAGCCTCTGCATATTGGCCTTTTAATAACAACAATAAAAACAGTTCAGAAACAATTGTGTTTTTTTAGCCAAAGCAAGCATGTACAGTAGTAGACCAGTAAAAGAACATTACAATCTGAAAGTGAATATAACAATAAAATCCAGGCTGGACAGAAGATTTAATCAGAACAGTTGAGGTCCACTCGTTTCTCTGTTAGGAGGCCACTCTGTCACCATAATTTTCCTGTACTTGTGTTAATGCATCCATGAGAAGCAGTAGGCCTCGACAATATGAATCTGCTTGGCTAAAATCAAAAATGGTCCTCACATCAGCAGCTAGCTGTACAGCTTAACATGAATCTACTACCCAGCATGAAAAACAGTTTTCAACTCAAAGTGATGGACTCAAAGGTAAAGCATTACCAAACAATAGCTTTCAGCTGAAATGGCTGGAAGATGCTTGTGCAAAACCTACCATAAGGATGTGATCACAGCAAAACAAAAAAGCAGGAAAAATGTGTTGAAAAAATGGAATTTTAGTAAGAAATTATTTGGAGAAAGGTTTTAAAAACCTGACACTTTAAACAAAAACTATCTCAAAAATTAAATCCCTGTTCAAAGCCAAAGCTAAAATGTGCCATTAGCCTGTTGGTGCTAACTCTCCACCCTGCGAGGAGGCCAGGAAGAATACGTGATCAGTACATTCAGTAGGTATTCTAGTCTCTTCAATGGATAGGCCTCTAACCGTGCAAATATCTGTAGTCCAGGAGACATAACCAACTCAAACCTTCAAGTTTTTAGTGAACAGTTGGTCCACTTGATCCTAGTTTAATTAACATGTTCGCAGACACACATGACTGTGAGCATTAGACCGCTACAGAGTCCAAGAGAAAAGAAACTGTTAAAATGGCCATGCAGGAGGTAAGGCCACTCCATTTGGGATGGAAGGTCCGTCCCATTGGTCCAGGCTGGTCCGATGCCTGTGACCTCAGTCTGAGTCAGAGCTCCCATGTGTCTGTAAAGGGGATTGTTTGGCCATTTGGTTGAAATGAACTGGGGATGGTAAATGCAAAACGTAAAAACGACCTGATGGCTACAAGTCCAGCACTTTTTTGTGGTCAGTAGGGAGGCCATGTCAGTAGTTCCTTGTAAGTTTGCAAGTAAAAATCTGCTTAGCTACAGACTGTTACTGAGTCCCATGAGGTCCAAGTGACCAGCCATACCACTGTCAGCCAGTCAGTCAGGCTCCCCGGAATATGCTGTGTTAGCGTATGTAACAGGCTGTCAGTAAAACAGGCTGTCTGTCAGAATTGGACTGACAGTCTCGTGTAACTCCAGCAAGCAGTCAGTGAGTGAGGGCAACCACTGATCAATCGTTGAGACGACAGTCACACAGTTCCTTGTATATTCTCTTGCGGATTCGGGGCATGTCCTCCTGACTGAACAGCAGAGGCTGCTTCACAGAGAGACAACGGCAATACTGAAAGACAGAAACAGAGAAACAACAAGTAAGAAAACTAACCACAACTACAGTTTGACCACTATTTTAAATGTGGACAAAGACAGAAACTTCTCTCCAATGTCTTTTGCTCCTTTGGATACCTAAGCAAAGATTAATTTTGTGCCTAAATCTGGGGCAGAAGCTAGACACTGGTGACACAGCTCTATTTACCTCCTTTTTTGCCAGGAGAAAGACAAATAAAGCAAAGAGAGAGCACATAGGGGCAGGAGGCGACATAGAGGAACAAAAGAAAAGGGTGATGAAGGAGGAACACGAGTAAAGCTGCAAAGCTGGGAAGGAATAATTTCTCACCTCAAGGACAAAAACGCCACAGTCACTGTCGTTTTTCTGCTGAGGAATACCCTGGGGAGTCAACAGATCACAGTCAAGCAGGAGCCCCAAAAAACAATGGCACTGTACAGTTAACGTTTTATATGTATGTTCTTCCTGCACACACTAGCACCTACGTATATTATAGCTGGTAATGAGAAGTAGTTATTGGGAAAACAGAATGTGACAGCATCATGATGTCATGTCAGGCTTCATCAGCTGATTAACAATAACCCCTGAATCCAGTAACAGCAAGGACTTCAAAAAACGTGTTTACTAACTCATTTGCATTAATAAACATCATTTTCAGCACCCTGCAGGCAAGGTGACCACAGCGTCAGCATCACTGTCAGGGCTTAGTGTTACCTTGATGATAGTGATTTTCCAGCCTTTCCGGAAAGCAGTCTGTTTTTTCTCTCTGGCTTCAGACAGAAGGTACTTTATAATGTTCGGATAGAGAAGTGCACACACACACACACGCTGTAACGTTTGCCAGCACAGAAGGTAAGCTAGCATGCTTTTCTGCTTCCTTTTTGCCACTTTGATCAACACAAGTCCATAATATTTTAGGAAGGCAGAGATTTCTGCACCCACAGTACAGCAATTCACAAAAACATTACTGATAAAAAGAAAATGAATTTATTTTTGGAGTGAACTTTCCCTTTATAGTCATTAGCATTTTCCTAAAATGTAAAAAATGGATTTATACAAAAGCAATGCTGCTCAATCATCACTTCTGGGCTTTTATACATGTGTGGCGGGGACTCCGTCTGCAAAAGGAAATATAGGTCTAGTGAGGTGAAATGTGAATCGGATAAGTCTGAGTCTCGGTTTAGCTTTCACCTGCCATTGAGCACTGAAGGAGAGGCTGGGAATGAAGAGCAATGCAGAGTTGGCCTGCTTTCTGTTGAATAGGTAGTCACCAAACAATGGCTGTTAGCTTGTGCTAGCTTGGTTAATAATTGAAATTTCCATTAAAACACGTCGCTGACTCCACCTTTAAGATCAAAGGTAGGAAATGTCATGAGGTTGCTTCACAAGTTAAGATGTGAGTGTGTTTTTCTATAAGCATTACTGCGTATAAACCCCAAATAGTGTGTAAACTCATGTATGGTTTAATAGTAAGCTCTTGACTCTTAAATTTATTCAAGAAAGAAAACAATGTGATAATAATGGAACAGCCACGTCTATTGCGAACAGATGAGTCATTTTTGCCTCTTTTAATAAAGACAAAAGAGCTACATATAGAGTAAACCCTAATGGCTATGATGACAGAGACATTTAACGTTGTTTTGATTTACTTAAAGGGCGTCGTCATGGCAATGAGGAAGACAGAAGATAGTCATAATAAGCTCTCTGGGGATAGGAGGAGATGGCTTACAAAGTATGTGTGTGTAGGTGTGTGTGTGTTTGTGTGTGTGTGTCCCAACAGGCAATTTAACTTGCTCAGCGTCTCTCCCTCTTATTTCCCTGTACTCTTCTTTTACTCACAAGGGACTGAAAACAAGCAGTTGACACCTTGTCTGTTTTGTCATTGTGTCATAATGTCATCAATAATAAAAAGGCATGTTATAATGTAATACAAACATTAAAAGACAACACCCACCTCAGCAATTACCTGTCCATCCTGCTGTCATCAGTCAAACAATGAAAAAATAGCAGTAAAACATATTTAATGCATTATTGGTAAACAATGAAATGTGGTTTTATTTGTAGTAAACACACATTCAAGTGTTTAATTTATTTGAGTAAAAAGCTGTTAAGTAAATCTGCTGCAAAATTATCTAATTTCCAATGTTTATGTTTTTTTCAGAGATGCACGTCTGCATCAATCTGCTGTCTCTGGTAAACAGCACAAGCACCATAATACTAGAAGTGTTGTAGGAGGAGGGGATGAAGAGGAAGATTAAGAAGTCCATCTGTTGCAGAGTCGGCTCGGATCAGCATGTGGAGCTGCTGACTGGTATGATGTTTATTCCGGAATGATTAAAAAATGAGATAAACATGCCTGATTAGCAAATTCAACCTTTATCTAAATACCCACCCAGTCTTAGATCAATGTTAGTGTGTGCAGGTATGCCAGCAGAATTCAGCAATAATCAATAGGAAGAGGGGGAGCAAATACTGCTGGACCACTGTATTGTTTACAGAGCCACTGGTCCTGACTCACTGAATGAGTACCTAGATAACTTAGTAAGTGAGTAAGTAAAGTTTATTGATATAGCATCTTACACACAAAAAGAAAAAAAATCAAGTGCTTTACAATAAAATGCTAATTAAAAGACAGAAATAAGAAACATAAGTAACATAAACATAAAAATAAACACATTAGAAAAACATAAGAAATAGGAAGAAACATTAAACACAGATTCAGGCTGCCATAAAAACTGATGTCTAACTGAAAGACAGAATAACAGAGTTTTCGTTTGCTTTTTAAAAGAACTGACAGGGTTTAAGCAACATAAAAAAACGAGGCAGTGCTTACCCTAGTCTGGGCACCACTGCCTGAAAGGATCAGTCCCCTTGAGTCTTAAAGTCAGTTGTGGGAACCACAAACAGCCTCTGACCTAATGACCTGAGACTGTGGGTGATTTTGTGAAACTGAAACAATTCTGAGATACAAGAAAGAGCTTCTCCATTCAAGGCTCTTAAGTAAGGACCAGAACTTCAAAATGCAGTCTAAAATGGACTGGTATCTAGTGAAGTGATGCTAAAATAGGATTGATGTGTGCTTTTTTACTTGTGTGAGTTAAAAGCCTTAAAGCAGAGTTCTAAACAACCCGGAGGCAACCTCAGGCTTTCTAATTCTAACAAGTAAAAAGACTGTTGCAGTAATCTAAACAAGGCAAAATAAAAGAATGTTTAATCATTCCAAATCAGCTCAACAGTTTTAATTTTAATCCAACTTGATTTTGATATGTTCCTCAGTTGGAAGAAGTTGGAAGTTTCTAATTAATTGTTTGGAGTGATGCACCAAGGACATCGCTGAATCAAAAACAACACCTAAATTCCTGAGGCTTGGCTGTACAGACAAGCTCAGATCAGAAAGAGAAACTAATTATCGTCCCTGAAAGTTGTATTCCTCACATTGAGCATTTGCTTGATTTTGTCTGAGCCTAAAGCACCAATATGCTGCTTGATCTGAGGAATACAACTTTCAGGGTTGATGATTAGTGTCTCTGTCTTTTCTGAGTTCAGCTGCAATGTCAAGCAGTTAATTTAAGGAAGACAATTTATAGAACTCAGTAGCCTTGAATGAGCAGTATATCATCAGCATAGAGATGGTAAGATGCAGAGGTAAGATGAAGAGGACCCAATACAGAGCCCTGAGGCACCTCACGACAGCCTTGCAGCTTCAGACATGATCTGATTAGCAAAAACATTTAAAAATTTGCCAGAAAGGTAAGAAAGCCAACCCAAGACCGATCCAGACATCCTGACCAGATCATGAAGTCTGTTAATCATAATATTGTGATTAACGATATCAAAGACAGATGAGAGGTCCAAAAAAACCCAAACTGTGTATTCATTATTATGTAGTCAGCTGACATTGGAAAGTCACTAGAGACTTAAAGTAATACAGTTTTCTTAGAATGCATTTCCCGCAAGCCAGACTAAACCTGTCAAAAATCTCATCGTTTTCTAAAAAGGAAGCGAGTTCTGCTACAAGTTTTACAAAAATTTATGACATGAATGGGAGTTTGGATACTGGCTTCTGGTTCTTAGGTAAGGTTAGGTAAGGTAAAGGATCCAAACTGGGTTCTTTTGGGTGTTGATTTTACAACAGCATGTGTAAAAAAAAAACTGGGGAGAATGCCGGTTAAAAGTGTCGCATTAAACAATTCTACAATACAGGGGCCAATTTACAAGGGACAAAGCTTGATTTCACAGGTGCCACTTTATTTAGAAAAGCTAAACACTGACTATTAAAAGACTGAGTAAAACATCAGCAACATTGCATCCTATCAGTGAACATGAGTTAAACAAAGCAGAAAACCTGTCAGCAACTTCCCGATTAATGAGGGCCCTGATTTTTGGGGTGTAGAATCCAGAGGAAAGTTAAAGGTGGAGTCAGTATAATTTGTTTGTTGCCGTTTGTAAACACAACATTCAAACTAGGTCCCTCGTCCTGGCTCAACGCACCAGAAGTATTGTAACTTAGTGTGTACTACGTGTACTGCTATACCACTTACCTAGCATTACACAGAAAGCTACATTGGAATATTAAATTTGTTTAATGGAGAAGCTGATAATTTAGCAAGCTGACAAGCTAACCGCCAGTGTTTGGCACCTACCTGTCCATCACAAAGCAGCCTAACTCCGCATTGCTCCTTCCTGCCTCTCTTACAGTGCTCCAAAATGGCTGAAAGACAAACTGAGACTCTCTAGTTCTGGAACAAATTTTATCCACTTGCTCACTGAGGCTATATTTCCTTTTCTTTGCGCTATGTTCACATTCGTAACTTTCTCCGGTCTGGACGGCGTCCAGTAACTGTGCTCTGCTGCTCTCAACCTCACCTGCGCACTGTCATTGGCTAGGCGAAATGCACCAGGTCACTGTGGTCACGCCATCTATCATTACTTAAAAATTAATTGCGTGTCTATATCGCTCTTTACACTTACTTGTCCCGAGCAGGACCTGAGTCAGCCAAAACATCAAAATACCGGCAGAGGGCATTGTGTCTCCATACACAGTCACCAACACACATATACAGAGGCCCAAAAATGATGATTGAGCAGCACTACTTTTGTATATGTCTATATTTAATTTTTAGTAAAATCCTACTGACTCCACCTTTAAGGTCAAAGAATACACAGCTATGATCACTCGCATGTACATCCTCCACACTCCCATTAACTATATTTAGACAAAGTGAGAAAACAAGGTCCAGGGTGTGTTCCCATATGTGTGGGTTCAGAAACATGCTGAGAAAAATTAACAGTCAGTGGTGGATAACAGATCAACAGCCATATTACATGTGACTTCATCGATATGAAGGTTAAAATCCCTAGTTATTAAAACCTTATCCAGTTAGATGATAGAAGACAAAAAGTCAGTAAAATCAGTAAGAAAGAAGCCTGCAGGACAAGGATGGCAGCAAAATAACACACAATAAAACATGTTCATAGGACCAACCTTAATTATCTGTGACCCAAAGAAAGAGAAACTCTAAGAGTTTTTCGTTTTGCATAAGAATCTGTCCTGATGCACAACAGCAAGACATCCACTATGATGTGCCACTCGAAGCTCCTTTAGGATTAGGTCATCTGGTACGATAAGGAACCTTCAACTGGTTATTAAAAAGTCAAAGAAAATACTAACGCCTTAATAAGCAACAAGATCATCAGTGTGATGAATGGCTATTTCCATAGAGTTACTTAGAACGCTTGGCACCAGCTCAGATTCTGAAATGAAAACCGTTTCTTATGAAGGAGTTCTGAGAATGAATTGAGTTGAGACCTCACAGCCTTACATGTATTTTATTTTAAGAAAGGAGCAAATAAATAAGTGCATTAATTTTGTGTGCATCAGCGTTTCTTGCCTTGTTTGATCAGTGATGTACCAGTCACAGTTTCCCCACCTTTTTATTTTGCATTATACAAACTTTAAATCAAGGCAAGTGTGGTTTGCTAAGGCACTGGCACAGAATAAAGTGAAATATTTAATTTATTTTCTTTCCTCTGTCTGACTTACCTAATTAAGCCATATTCTTGTTTTACATAACTACCTAAAAAAGTCTTTTATCCACATTTAGCTCTCTGACCACTGTCTTAGCTCTTACTTCCTGCAGCACAGATCTCCCAAACTCTTCCATCTTTCTCTCATAACTTAATCTTGCTTCTTCAGTGCTTAACATATCCATTTCAATTTCCTTTTAAGATCTAAACTCTTCCTCTTTCCCTACTTTGAGATTTATCCCCCCTTTCTGAAATTCTTCTTAATCTCTTCAAAATAAAACCTCCTTTAGTAACCCACCTTACTCGATCTCACTCTGTCAACCCACCCCTCCCTTTCTACCATTCATTTCCTGTAAAAGAAGTTTCACGTAAGCTTAAGAAATCAATCATTAGTTCAAGTAATTAACAAAAAACATGTCAGTGGGCAAGTATGACTTACTCTTGAGACAAACCTGTTTTTTTTTCCTTTGAAAGAGGATAGTTTTAGAAAGACAGACAATGTTGAGATCTGAGTCAAAATGTCCTGCGGGGCTGCTTTAACCATGCAGACTGCTTTCTATTTGAAGTCTTATCTAATGAGCTGACAGATGAATTATATGGCCTCATTGGGAACTGTGCGACACCTGTCAAGCAGGTGGACCAGGCATTTCCAATTAAATTAAAACTAATTTCAGTTGCAGAGAACAAAGCTGCAGTTTAAGAAAACAAACAAACCGGGAAAAAATGTTGTGAGGTAAAGCTTTTGGTACAGAGACAAGATTTGGTCTAAATTCAGCTGGAATAATCTCAGATGGAATGAAATGCATGACAGCAACTAATGATATGGGTAATAACATAATCTCACTGGATGATTTTACTTGGAAGCAGCTTCTAGATGACCTAAATAGTTTTTTATCTGAGAGTTCATACTTCTTTTATGCTCTGCATCTCTTCCTAGATTATAATTTGTGTGGTCTTTACAGGTCTGCTCCTACAATGAACATAAATGTACAGTGACGCATTGCTTTGTAGACAGACCATGTTTAGGACATTTTTGTCCCTGTCACAAAAACTGAGGATCACTCAGCTCCAAATGATCTCTGTCTGCATTTCCCTGTACTCTTAGTTGAGTTTTCCAGCCATATGTGTTTGCAGGATGTCCTATTGCATTTCAGTCTCATTGTTTCTGTAAACATAGGGCTTTATTATTATTATTATTATTATTATTATTAACTTTATTGCAGACATAAGTCCATATTCATA
>JAQLOL010000020.1:9982914-9996868 GCA_029783665.1 Naso thynnoides | reverse complement strand
GTTGCTTTGTTAGCATATTACATCATCATTGGACCTATAATTACAATAGCAAAATCCACCCTCTTGACTGTTATACTTCATTAAACATAATTCAACAAAAACCTATAGAGTTTTTCTTAAGAAGTTTCTCTTCGAATTGAGCAACAGCAAGACAACAATGGTTCCCTTTATTACTTTTTAAGTTAACTTCACATCTCAACCTTTTTGATCCAATGCTTGTTATCACAAACATGTTGCACTGGCAGCTACAGTAATGAAGAATGATCTAATCTTGTGCTTTACCTCTGTGATAGTTGATACACTCTCTCACTAATGTCCTCGTGCTGTAGTGACTGGCATGTTGTCGGTACATTCCCAGATGCTTTGACTCGAGTTAAACACGTTATCCAAATGCATGAAAGCCACTTCTCTTTGTGGTCAGTCAATCTACATGGCTAAGTTGTCATGTTATTTCACCGCTGTAAAGGCTGTATGTTGTCATAGCACTCTAACAAAGTTATGTCCCATGAAGATAATGGCATGTCTGTTTGAAAAACATATGCACAAAACCTCTGCAAATGTAATAGGAAAGCGTGCCAAACAGGGATTTAAGGATGAACATGTCAAACCCAGATGTAAAGTAGTGCACATGCAAAAATTCTTCCTGCAAATACAAAACACATCTCAAGGACCTGAGGTATTTTTAAAGAAGTTTCATCTGCTTTAGTGACATATAAACCTTTAGTTTAAAATATGTTATTAAAACAGTTATGAGCATGTTTTTTCACGACCTCATTTTTGTCTTAGTAGTTCTACTATATCTCTGTCTAATCCCCTAATGATTGGCCACAGGTGGTTCAGCAGGACATTCTTTGATTTGAGGTAATTTACCGACTAATACCAAGGGTAAATATGTAGGAGTATTAAATGTGACTGTAATTCTTTTCTTTGGTGTTTGCTATTTCCTCTTCACGTGCGCACTACTGTACCTGAAGCCTCGACATGCCAAGTTGTCTTGAAAAAACATCATTGATGCCATCTTTTCAGCCTCACTGTTCACTGTAGCTCCCAACATGGGAGTCGTGTTCACGTGTACGCATGCACGTACCTTGCGCAGCAGCCTGAGGAGAGCTCATGTGCGGGACTGATTGGATGGCAAGTCTGGTGTCTGCTGCGAGCACTATACTTTCCAGTAGCATGTAAACACGGGTCTGCAGATACCGTGAGCTGTCGTCGGTCTCACCTCTTGGTGCTGCGCAAGCTTCAAATGGTGTGTGCATGCGCATACATGTGAATGCGGCTCCCATCTTTTGCGTTTAAAACTTGGTCACCATTTGCCCTCATCCGACCTTCCATCAGCATGAGGGTGGGACGATAATGACTGAATTTTCATTTTTGGTTAAGTCTTCCTTAAAATTAGATATTTCAGTCTGCAGGCCTGCTTGAATGCAGTGACTATTTACAAGGACCCTGCTTAGTTTCAGCAGAGGACTGAAAGATCAATGCAGTAATCACAAGAATACAACAGGGCTTGTAAGTGCGTGTGTGTGTGTGTGTGTGTGTGTGTGTGTGTGAGTGGGTGGGGGGGAGGTTCATGCATTTACAAGCTAGGATGGGACAGTAACTGATATTATTGTGTATCCGGATAACTAACAGTCCAGAATTTTATTGTGGTAAGTCCTCATTATCGGGATTATCTGTCTCACTTATGTAAAGTCCTATGTTCATTTCTTAAATTATTTTGAATGGGCTAAACCTGTCACCATGGCTGGAGGCTTGGTTTGCACGTTGTATCCACCTCAAAAAACAAGTTATATAAGATGTGTGAAAATATACTACTACTATATAACATTCTAAACAAAAAAAAAGACAGAAAGATGAGATTACCACTATTTGTCCTTTGTTTGTGCAGGAAGACTTTAATATTTATTATTACTTATTTAAAATTCTTAAGAAGATATGTGTCTTGACTGTGCTGCAATAAAAATGTCTTACTCAACAAAATATTTCAGTGTGTTAAAGGCGTCTTTATTTGATGATTAACAGGATATAATCGATAATTTCAATATTGTCCCATGCCTATTACAAACCTAGTAAAATCTCTCAGGTGCAGCATTGGGGCTTGTGTATGTGGTGAGTGTTTGCATTATATGTGCAATAATTCAGTCACTGCATGTGCTAATCTGAATACAAACGAAAAAACTGAAGGTGCTGTGGGGATATTTTGCCCACTACTCACTTAAAAATGCTGCTTTCAGGTCAAAACCTGGTTTTATTGTCAAAGAAATATTGAAAATAGAAAAAACATTTTTCTAAATATTATTTGTTTATTAGCTTTCCCGCCAAGGATGAGATGAGACCATTCCTTTTTCTGGCCTGAAGTCTTGTTGTCACAGAGAGGTTGCCAGGAAATTAGTGGAGACTCCTCAAAGTCACTGCTCCAGGCCAAGAAATAGTCCTGCACATAATCCCTCATAAAACCATAATGTGCCACTTTTACACTTCAGTTTTTGTAAATGAGGTACACCTTCAAAACAAGTAAGCTTTGTAGGTGGTGGCATGAAGATTTTTCACTTTAGACAGAGCCAAGTAAGTTTCCATCTGCTTCCAATAAGCTAACTGTCTAGTGGGTGTAACTTCGTATTAATCACTCGTACAGACAGCAGAGTGGTATTAATCTTCACATCCCATTTTCCAGAATATTGAACTGTTCCTTTAATGTTTAAATTTGGTCCACAGGTGGGACAAAAGCAGTCTTATGGGCCCACAGAAGCAAAGAAGTACAACTGTATTTAACTGTGTTTATGGTTTTAGATACAGTTAAAGAAAAAATGGGGTATTATGTACGTCATACAGTCAGTGTGTTCATACATGTGTGTTTCTGTGATGCAAACACTCTTGAAGAAAGAAACTATCAAAGAAAATATCTGTTACTTTTCAGATTCAACTCTATTTATACAGTATATGTTGAGTACAGTGCTTGGATCATTGTGTCAGTGTACTACAAAATGTAGTTAATTACAATAGTCTTTGATTTAGCGCATAAAGTTTATAAAAATGTATCCTTACCCCCTGAGTAACTCTGCTGTTGCTCTCCTTTTTACCCGGTTCTGGTGTGCGTGAGTGTGTAGAATGTATGTGCTTGTCACTGTGCATCGTATGTGTGTGTGTATGAAGCGTGTGTGTGTGTTTTTTCTCCGTGCGAGCATTTCGAGACATCCAGGTGACTCTGTAGTTGTGGACAGGCAGGTCTCCCTCTCTAGGGGGCTCCCAACTTAACAAGACCGCCACTGTGACCCCACTTCCCCTTGACCTAAGGAGAGAGCACAACAAGTCAAACAACATCACAATGAGGATGTAAACAAAGTTACGGTATTTAGGTAAAAATAAGGTATTTCCTTACAACTTAAGTTCAGCAGTATGTGTTTTTGCACTGAGTGGCAGTGAAAAACTGTGGATACTTGTTTGTAATCTGCTTCCAATGATGGACTTCCAATATTTCATTTATTCAATATATGCACCATATAGCCTCAGACATTTGTCATCAAGTTCACTAGAAGCTAAAAGTCTTCCCCCTTATTAAATGTTTAATTTGAATCCTGCTGCTGGTCCAGGACACTGTCTGTTTTTATATGACCTTGTTTAGCATTTCATAGTGGCGGTGCGAGCAGCATGTGGGCCTTGCAAAATGTCATGCTTTTTATTTCGGCACCTATGTTAACAGATTAGAGAAACCACATGGCTGACGTGAGACGTGACCTACACACAGCTCACACGCGGCTTCAGCGTTGCATCATCTAGAGACTGGGCGTCTCACTCATTAATTCTGTGTGTTGCCCACTGTACCCAGAAAAAATAGACAGTGAAACAGAGAAAAGGCGTGTTAATAGGTATATGGCCTTATACCTGCAATATTACACCTTACACTAGAGTATCAATGTCTATATCTGTAAAATACGTCACAGACGAGAAAAGATGAAAAAAAACATTGGGAAAGGGCAGTATTATTCTGGTGCACTCTCTCTTTCTTTTTCTCTGTTATTATTGGATATTATCAAGGGCAAATGCAGAAGAAAAGGCTGGCAGAAATATGAAAGTTGCAGCAGTTCACCACACACTCACTCACACACACAAATGCAGCCACTGCGTTCTAGCTGTTACACCAGACAAATAAAAAAACATGCTGCAATATATTATTTAACAAGGATGAACTGTAATTGGCATCAGACAGGCATAGACCATCCACTTGACCACATTTTTTTGACTGATTGCTCACACTGACAGAACCGAAGCCCCATAAGGATGCGTAGCAACTCAGAGAAAAAGCATAGAAATTCATCAGTTTAATCAGCTTTAATCTGTTGATACCTTTCTGTGAACTGCTGTGAACCCATCCATTCTAGAGTCTGGTTGCTCACTCTGACATTTATTGGATGTGCTGGTGGTAAGGGGTCTGCGGAGAGAAGGTCAGACAAAAATGCTGTCAGGAGAAAAATTGCAGAAATCACCTTCAAAACAATTGCTGTAGGTATTTTTTCTGCCTTAAGTAGTGTCTACATGTGTTTCTCAGACAACAACTTCCACCAAGAAAATAGGGCAGCATGTATGTAGCTTGAAAGGCAAAAAGAAGGAGCACAAAAGGTCGAAGATCATGTTGTTGGTCATCAATTGTTCCGGTAACCACAAAGCATTGATGCTATACGTAGACTTAGTGAATACTAATTGAGTTTAAGATTTTGATCCCCCAAAGTAGAGGATGTTAACTACAGTAGCTGGACAGAATGGTCTAATTGCTTGACTTTTAAGTTTTGCAGCAGATAAAATATAGATGCCATTGATTCAAGGGAAAAGGCTAATTTCATTTTGATCTCATTCAAGTTTGCAAAGACAATTAGATTTACAGAATCAAAGGTGGATACTGGAGAGGCTTGAAGCTTTTACTTTCAGTAGCTGCCAAAACACAGACAAAAGGCTCCCACCTCTAACTCACTGTTAGCCACAGAGATTAAAACCTGAGGTCCCCACTTTTCTAACACTGGCTCTGTAACTCATTAGAAGCTCAAAACCCAATCCTGTATTTGATTAAATCTACAAAATGTTTCTGATTAGAAATACATCTCCTGTGGCAGGCCTCTCACAGGCCCCAGGCTGTACTTGACTGACCCGTGTGCAGGGATCAAAGTTGGGGCAGTATATTAGTGCTGCAAGACCTGGCCTGTTTGTTTGTGCATGTGTGGTTTTTCCTTGGAATAAGCAAGGTGTCTCTCAGTGCCAGCAGTAATTGCCAGGTTGGACACAAAAACACAAGTTGTTCTCTGAGGCCCTTTCACTCTGCGTATCCTGATCAATCAAACTGATTTCAGAAAACTATCTCATGAGATAAAGACACTGAGAGTGAGTTTTCAAAACTAGACATTACCTCGTAATTACAGCTGGCAGGTCATGTGCAACCCTAACATCTGAGTTAACAGAGAAGGGATTTTTCAAATTTAAATTCTTCTTCTGGTTAGCATCAGGTCACAGTTGAGGAACTTCAACCATCCTGACATCTGCCAGCTTCCTTATTTATGACCTCTGACCTCCAGCCCCTAACTAATCAGACCATTGAACTGGAAACACAAGACTCTGACTCCGATCAGATGGTGTTTAGAATGTCTGAGTGTGTCTTTAACCTTTAACCCCGCCCTTAAACTACATACAAATAGCCTACAAATTGGCATATATAGACATACAGTTAAAATAATTCGACCACAATCAACCACCACTATCATTTCTGTCTTTTGCACATATTACTATAGCTAGCAGATAGTTAGCTTAACTTAAAATAAACAAAACTGAAGTGCTAAAACTACAATAAGTGATTTTTTTGGGGGGGTAGAGGGGTTGTGTTACGTGAGAAACAAGTTCTTTACTGGTTGCTTGCTTGGCAGTCAGCGTTCAGTTAGCTTAGCTTAGCGTAAAAAGTGACAACAGAGGGAAACGGCTAGCCTGGCTCAGATGAAAGTAACAAAATTGCCTACATGCACATCTGAAGCTCAATTATACAGAAGCAAGCAGCCAGCTGAGAGTTCAGGAAGTTGCTGCTTCCAGCCAAGAAATTTACCCCATTATTTTCCATAAAAGCACAAACTGTAGTTTTCACACCTGGTTCACCTCGGCTTTGAAAAGCTAAAAGGCTGCCGATTAAAGCCTTAACCTGGAATTACCCCTTTTGGAAACTTCTATCATGAGTCACTTTATATCACACACCTTCAAAATTTCAACAATGCTTGTGCCTGTTTGTCAATCTGACTGCTTGCTTTGGCAATACATGTCAGCATAGTAATGTTAGTGCCACAAGCTCTAGTAGGGCACAAAAAATAATTTTTACTTTAAGGCACTCAGTGTTGGTGTCTACTTACTAACTGACTCATTCATTTAAGTTTATAAATCAAAATGTTTCCTTTTTTAAAAAGGATTTAGTGGTTTGTTCCCACTCACTGAGTTCTAATTTTATTTCCTCTTTTGTAATTCTTCTATATTTTCTTTAAATTGTCGTTTGTTAAACACAGAACAGCATCAAAGCAGACCTCAGTCCCTAAAAATCCAAAAAAAAAAACCCCAAAAAACAAAAACAGAAATAGAAATTGAACTTCTCACATGTCGCAATGTTCCTTGAACAGGTTGCATTTTCTCTGAGCTCCACTGGAGGCATGAGGAATTCTACTATTTGGCATTTTTTTGAAGGCGGTGGAAATGCTATCTCAGGCACCTCTTCATAATCTCCCAAAGGTGCTCAAATGATAAAGAACCTTTTTCCAAAGCTCGGTCCAACCTGAAGTCATTATTCATGTACAAACATGCACTTGCCAATCCTGGCAGGGGACTCATATCACTAGCTGATCCTGGCGCAGCACCAGTATGACCTAAGTCTGCTAAGCATTAGAACAAGACCTCCTATAGTGTGTGTGAGGGTATGTGCATGTGTGTGTGTCTTACTCTCACTCTCACCCTGTCTCACTGACCCACACCAGGGATCTCACTCTGGCACTAAACCAACTGAATGAATATAAGTGCAGTAAACGTATGTGAGTCTGTACAATATGTGCGAATAGGTTCACGTGTAGTTGTGTGTATCGTCTGTTTCCTGTCCGTGTTTTATGGACTGCTTGATAGTTTTCCTGCAGTGTTTACCTTATCCATCAACTTTAAGTGAAAGAGAGAAAGAACAGGGAAGGACAGGAAGGGAAATGTTCCGGAGTTTCGGACTTTTCCTCAGAGAGGTGTAATATCCCTCATAAAACGGAACAAATGGAACGCGAGAATCTGTGTGTTGCTCAGTGTCTCACGACAGAATATCAAAATTCTCAGACAGGTTACGAGAATATGCAGGAGGAATCATCACTCAGAAGCTCCCAATAGAAAATGAGAATACATGTTTAGACTGTTAGTATGACCTTTACTGGTGATGTAGTGCTTGCTGGGTGTGGTGAAGCCTCTGCTGCCATGACTGTTGATGGCTGCTACTCTGAACTGGTACCAACGCTGAGGCCTCAAATCTGACAGAACCACATCTTCAGACAGGGTCTAAAAATACAAACACATCACATAACACAATGACTAAGCAAATGACGGAGAAAGAGTTATTGATCTAGACTTTAGGCATTTATAGTTTCATCGCTCTTCTTCTTCTAACAGATAAAATTAGATATGATACATAACATTTTAAGACAAAAAAAAAGAGATTATTTTCAGACCACCAGTGGTTTTATTTTTCTCTTGCTACAGGCATACTCAGGACTATGCGACATCATTGCTGTGTGTGGTAAAAAGCAAAATAAGGTGGAATTTTTTAGTCAAAGAGGATAGCAACAATTTTTTCAACCTGGTGTTTTCTCACTTTGTTTATCGAATTATGTTTCTCGTTTAAAAAACAATCTGAAAAACAAACAGACATTAAATCTTGATAAACTGTATTGTTCCAATAAAACAACATACAATACACAACATATAAACTCACAATATTTAAAGTGATACTATGATGTTTTAAAAAAATATGCTTAGTTTCACTTTTTAATAACAGTTATTTGAAGACAGATTCTATCCTCATGTCTGTCTGTATACACCCTGGCTACAGCTAGCAGCTGATTAACTGAGTTTAGCTTAACATAAAGACTGGAAACGAGGAAGAAAACAGCATGGCTCTACCTAACTGTAACAAAATCTGTCTACTATCACCTTTTAAAGCCAAATTACTAAGAAGTTGTATCTCAGATTAGAATATTTCTTGAAAGCGATCCTGTCCATAAACACTCACACCACCCCTAATAAAACAGCATCTCATTTTACACTAGTATGAATGCAAAACACAAGAGGTGCTGATATGCAGATTCTTATATTTTTTTGATGGAGCCATGCTAGCTGTTTCCCTCTGTTTCTTTGTGCTAAGCTAAGTTAACCTGCTGGTAGCAGCTTCATATTAAGTGTTCATATATGAGAAATTGATCAATTTCCTCATCTAACTCTCTGAAAGACAGAAAATATGTATGTTTGGTTTGACATTATTCCAGACCCTACAAGTTTTCAGTACTGAAGTCACTGTTATGATTTTCTTACTTCTAAATAGAAACAGTTCACTTCAGTCAAATCCCATTTTTGGCACAATTGTTCTGACATCTCTCACAAATCCTTGATATATCTTCTTTTAATAACATGACATAAAGACCAGCATACTATCAGACGTTTAAGTTTCACAAGTGAATGAGCTGAAAAGTCAGATGATCACAGTCAGATTGGAATTCCATCTGATAATAGTGGAATTAAAAGATTTGCCAAAATTATGGTCAAAATTGCTAAAGTCACATGTTTTTGTTTCCCCGACAGTGCAAATGCCATCACTGCTTAAAATCTACTCATCCGCAATCTCACACACACACACACACACACACACACACACACACACGTACTGCCATCTATTTAAGTCTATAATGAGCATTCAGTCATTCAGACTCAGCCGGTGGAACGACTGTGGCTGCCTGTGGTTCCTTTTTAAGCTCTGCTTATTTACCTAACCTCACACAGGCACACACACATCGATGCACAGTGCGCACACACACACAAACATACAGTTTACCCTGGCAGAATGCAATACTGGCAGGGGTGGAGAGGTTTAGACAGCAAGGCAGCAGACGGATGAGGTGGAAACAGGGTCTTACATCCATCTCCATAGCTGAGAAGTTTTATCATTCGATACAGACTGAGAGTTACAAGGTAAAGATATGTTACAAATTGTAGCAGTGTTCCACTGGGAACCATTTTCACAGCCCCAGTGACTCATGGGACATAGGTTCCTTCTTAGCAACCAGCCCCCCTACGTCAGCTAACATTGCCCAATCATTTAGAATGGATGGCATTATCAGTATGATATTGTATGTCATCGGAAAACAACAACTCACGTCTCACATCAACTTCAGACCCAACAATTAGTTTCCTTCCAAATTGATGATTTTAATATCTCAAACCTTCTGAGCTTCAAAAAAAAGTCCACAGTGAAAGTTGAGCTGCTGTTTAGTGAAATTACCATGGCAACCGTTGTCCAAGAAGAGGCGTGGTCTTCACTGGGATGAATTCCGATGTTCCAGCGGGACTGAAGCATGTAAACGATTGGCTCCACACTGACATTGAATTTTGACACCCATGCCACCTTTACATGACCCTCTGAGTTCTCAACAAAGTTTATTTCTCTGCGAGGCTTCAGAGGAACACCTAAGAGACAAAAAGAGATTATTTAGATTGCTACATTTTTATAGAGAAGATTAAAACAGGAAAATAAGGTTATTTGAGGGTTGTAGAAATAATTTAAATACCATCTGACGGAATAAATTGATCAATTGTCTGAGTATAGAATGGAGCAAAATTATGACCTCACCCAAACAATACTTCATTATGTGTTGAACTACTAAAGCTGCCCAATCTTCTCCACGTGGGTGTCAAAGGGGTTTCTCACTCATGGCAAGCTCCATTCAGACTTGAGCTAAGCTTTTAACCACAGAGGGCCTGTCTGCCACATTAGATGTAGTTACTCAGGCAGTATTTAAGAATATTTATTAGACATAATAACATATCACAGACAATGGTAACCAGAGTGACTCACAGTAAGTACATTTAAACAACATTAGAAACAAGGGACAGATCAAATATATGTTGTGCTTCTTTCCCTAAGAGGCATCTAAAAGGATGTTCAGTATTATGAGTAACAAGCATGAGTGGCTAATATTATGATATCAGCTGAGATGCTCTTTAACTGAAACATCAGTACCATTCCTTTTAATTAGCACAGTGTCATGCTTATTGAAACAAGCAAAATCATTTTACTCTTTAAACCATTTTCATCAGTGCAGCAGCCATTTATAACAGAGCCCACAAGATGTTGCAAACAAGTCCCAACCAGCTCCCTGGAACTTGCCTTTACCTTTATATAGATTGGCTGGGGTTTGGCAAGTGTGTCCACAGCCATTGGAGCAGCACTTCCTGGGGGAGGGACAATGCTGATCTAACGAGCAGCTTTCTACGCAGGCTGCAGCAAACCCAGTGGCTCTCTGAGGCGGAGGGCAGTCACCCTGACGGGACAGCCTCAGAGAGGTCAGAAACTCTCGGCTCGTCACGCACTCTGTGTGCTTCTAAAGGAAAAAGAAGGGACAGGAGGGACTTATTACGTTTGACACACAACGGAAATAAAACGTAATGTATAAACACACATATGAGGGCAGAAAAGCACACAGCAGAGGTGAAAGTATTTCCTTTGGTAAACTGCAACTGACTTTGAAGGTAGCCCCCTGAGATATGGTCTGAAAGGTGTGGTGGGTGGTATGTGTGTTTAACTGTGTGCGTGTGTGTATGTGTCTCCATGCCTGTGCACATGGCTGCAGATCAACAAAATGTAAACACACGCTTTAGCTAATAGCTCTGAATTACCCTGTGCTCCTAACCTGCCAGCCAGTCAGCCATCAAGCCAGTAACATGCTTCAGCTATTGTGATGAAAAACTTATCTGAAGACCACAGCGGAGACTGGCTTTACAAATAATCATTTAGGGCCACACACACAAAATACGCACATAACTGATCCATATGTACGTATTTAAAAGCTCACAAACATGTTTTTCATTACATAGCCTACATAAGCCTGCATAAACACACGTAGGAATGTTCGTTCGTGTACGCAGCCAAAAAAACTGCTTTATGGTGCCAGCAAAAGTGAGTTTCTGGTGCAGGCTGAGGGACACTGCCATCAGGGGTGTACTTGTGACTCACACACACACACACACACACACACACACACACACACACACACACACACTCTATCTGTCTTACCTCACAGGACTTTGAGGAAAGCAGCTTCCTGGTTTCCCACAGATCTCTGCATGGCTGAAGGCACTACATATAAACAAACAAAGAAATAAACAATATGAGGAACAGTAACCTAAGGGTGTTAAGGAGCACAGGGGAGTGTTCACATTTAAGATGGATATCAGAGGAGCTTTTGACCGCTATGAGGAGAGAGATTTTTAAAGCCACGGGGTGAGAGGTACCCAGTGGAGAATGCTGGTGAGGAGCAGGACCCAATGACCAACAGAATCAGAGCCACGTGTGCCCTACAAAAGCAACATAAGCTAGATCGACTCATTTCAACTTCTAACTGGTTAATTTTATAGTCGGGCCATAGCAGTATATTGTGCTTGGTTCAGGTTAAGTTGGCTTGGCATGCTACTGTTCGGAGTTGTGTGCAACGCATTTGCAAATTTGATGTCACTTTAAAGCACAAGTTTTAAGGATATAAGAGGCCACCAAGTTCTGTTTTCTAGTTAGCACCTGCTTTACAACTGAATTGAATTTTGCGTTTACAACACCAAGGGTAGTCTTGCTCTTGGGGCATAATGTTGCAACACTCTTATATCTGTCCAAACAAGATAAAGTTATAGTTTGCAGCAGGTTAGGTTAGCTCAGCTTAGCACAAAGACTGCATGCAGAGACAGCTGGCCTGACTAAATTAACATCTATTGTTTGTTTATCTTTACAATAAATAATTTGCATTTTAGGTCTTAGCTGGAAGGAAAACTTCAAAAAGTATCTTTTTCTTTGATTTCCTGAAAACTTGTCCCAACTAAGATAATTTTCAGGGAACTGTCGTTTTTATACATCGTTTAAATGGAGGGGGAATAGGTCAAGATATATAATGTTAATTAGTAAGCTTTAGAGATGTGTGAGGCTAGCTCTTTTTTCTGATATACACGTGTTGGCTTAGCTCGGCTTGGTTTGGCCTGGTAAATCAGCCCAGCATGGCAGAGGTTTGCATTTCCATTACAGCAAGGCTACCCACTTATTAGTGTGCATTTAAATGATGATGCCCTAATCTGATTGGTGGGATATTAATGTGGAAACATTCACAGGGAGGACAGACACAGACAGACAGAGATGAAATGGAGAGAGAGAGAGAGAGAGAGAGAGAGAGCACATAATCCCAGAGACACACCCACAGTGTCTGAATGGACACAGAACATGTTTCCTCAGCTTACAAATTTAAAAGCACCAAATGACTTGCTTTAACAAATTTCATTAGTTTATAACAAAAAAGTACCGGGTCATAAGTAAGAACCTCAACATTTCATCCTTGCAGCGTAGCAAAGTTCAAGCTGCTGCATGCAGCTTGTACAGTTTATACTCTACTATTTGTGGGGTTGAACATACAGACAATAATTTCATTTATCGGTCCTGTATTGAGCTTTCGACAACTGTAGTAATTACTGGCATTTATATACATCGTCTCCCCATTTTCAAAGGCTCAAAAGTAATTGGACAAACTACCGCAGTACTGCACACCTGTTTGGAGTGGGCAAAACAAATGCCTGGCGATGTGCAACTGAATTCTGTGCTGCAGTTAATGAATTGCTTCTCACTGATTTGTTACGTTTTTTTAGGGCCCACTCATTGTTCCGCCGGCTCACTGTTCCGCCTGCATGTTGTGAGATGCATCAACGGGCCAGTGAAACAGCAGTGTGGCACCAAGCCTAGAGGTAAGGTATGAATTCAGGTTATATTAAGGTTAGGATCAGGCGTAAATTGGTAAAGGTAAGGGTTAGTGTAAGGGTTTGGGTTACTCTGTACAAATAAATGGAAGTCATGAAGCCATTCAAACAGCCAAAAAGAGCAGCCATCTTTCTGTCCATTCATTTTCATCTTGAAAGGAATGGAAGAGGCAGTGAGCGATTGGATGTCTGTAATATTGGTGCATCTCACAACATGCGGGCAGAACAGTGAGAACAATCGGAATCGGAACAATGGGTCGGGTCACAACAGGCCAGCGGAACAGCAGTGCGGCACCAAGTTTTCCAGGCACACTGAAAATGGCAGAGATGAAACTGAATGATGACGAAGGCCCCCTGACGTGAACACAGCTCGCTTGTAGGTGAGGCCAGCATTTTTTGGCCATGCTCCAGAGAAGGGCCATCTTGGGCACAGCTCTGTGCAGTTAAAGTCTTAATGGAAATGCAAATCAGCACGGTGCGGTTTGACTCAGCGTGGCCAAATGTGCCAGTGGAAAAGCTCCATAATTCAAAAAGAAAAAAACAAGTGTCCTTCCTGAAATGCCTTACTATTCCTTTAAATAGCTGAGCTTGGAAGAAAGAGAAAAAGTGTTAAACAATAATTGACTAAGTGTCGGATGATTTTAGCATTTGCAAAGATCGCAGAGTTTAAGCAGGTAGGAAACCCAAAAGAAACACATACTCCTAAAGCACACATGCAAACATTCATCTGGTTTGCCACCTCAGTGAACTGGTGAATGATGACTCTTACCAAATTAAAGCCAGACAACATATAAAAAACCGCGGTTTCACCCCCAACCTCTTCCCATCTCTTCTCTCACTCCCTCTTTGTGTCTGTCTGTCTTGCTCAGCTCTGCAGTCTGCCTGGTTTTAATCATTTCTCCAATTTATTCCA
>JAQLOL010000020.1:9924826-9939627 GCA_029783665.1 Naso thynnoides | reverse complement strand
CAGGCAAAAGATAAGTCAAAAAGGCAAAATAAGGTCACAAACACTCACTGGGAAACAGTAGAAAATGCTGGATCTCACACGATGGTAAAGACAGTCTGACAGTGAAGGAGGGGATGAACCCAATAACTTAATTTATATGCTAAGAGAGGAGACAATCAGAGACAGGTGAAGCACTTTGAGAAGGAAAATTAACAGTAAGTGGGGTCTGAAATGAGATGAGACGACGCCTAGCAAAATAAAACACAAACCAACTGGAAAACATGAATAACATACATACAAGAATTCAGGGGGCTTGACGGGTCGTGACATGCAGAATCTCTTACTACTACTTGCACTTACAGCTCCACATTGTATAACCTATGAGACTTAAATGTAATTGCCATCCAGAAAACTGTGTATGAAAATGTGTTGTTGACTTAATCCCTGGTTGGCTGCGCCTTGCAGTTTTAATGGTTTAAAGAGCCGGCATGAGAAGCATGGCAATCAATTAAAGTCTAGACAGAACTTTCTGTGCTTCTCTTGCAAAACCCACAATAACTAGGAGGTGCAATGAAAACTTCCCAGACTGCTCCTGTGAAGCACATATTGTGTCAGTCCCTGTTGTTTATCCCCACTTGACTGTCACTCACCCTCACATTCTTCATGTGTGCCATACCTTTGTCTTGTCCTTGGAAGAAGCCCAATTAATCAATTAATTTCAATTTATTATTAGAGTGAAAAATCACCTCAAAATATGGTCTCAATGCACTTTACAACTAAACCATCCTTTTCCGATCTTAACGAGCCTAGTCAGTGTGTGTGTGTGTGTGTGTGCGTGTGTGTGTGTTTTTCTGTGTTTGTGGGGTCGGAGACCTGAATTCACTCACGGTGTGGGGTCTGACAATTTTTGTGGGGACAAAATCTTGACCCCGCAACTTTAACATTAAATTTCAGAGTGAAGACTCAAGTTTATGGGTAAGGTGTGAAGTGAGGTTAGGTAAAGGGTAGGCTAAGGCATAAATTGGTTAAGATTAAGGTTAGGGTAAGGGTTTGGGTTAGGCTGTACAAACAAATGGAAGTCAATGTGAAAGCCCCACAAAGGTAGCTGTACAAACGTGTGTGTGTGTGTGTGTGTGTGTTCTGTATGTTTTCATAGTTTTAAAGCCCTGTTTGGTAAGTAGTGTAGGTCAGACAGTAATCTGCTTGACCTTGTAGCTTTGCCTTGTTGCCTCTCCCATGACTCAAACAGTTCCACACTTACACTGTTTGGTTTCTCACTCTGCCTTACAGAACAAAAATGATAACAGTTCCTCAGAACATCTTCACCTCCCAAAGACGTTGTCAGTTTATTCTTGAGCCTGCGATGGCATCTGAAAATATTGAACTTGCTTACTTTTTACACAGATTCAAGCATCATCTGGTGGTCATGTTGGTGATCATAAAGGAGCAAAAAGTTCTGCTGCTGGGTTGTAGTGTTTATCTTGTTTTGGTTTTGTATTGTTTCTAATTTGCCTGTTACTTATACTTTTGCCCTGTCACTTTTGTGTTGAGCAAATGTCATTGTATCATTTGTATTGTCATTGTTTACTTGCTCAAATTGGAAAACAGACTTAGTAGTTTCAAATTTTCAAAGAGAAATAGCAAAATATACAGAAGAGAAAATAAGGATGGTGTCCTAGAATGAATGAACAAATGAATGTGTATATGTGTCATTATATTGGCATACCATGATATTGTCTAAACTAAATCTATTTATTGTTTCTGAGCATCATATTACAATCTGGGTTTTAAAAAAAATCTGAAATAAAAAATAAATAAATAAAATAATAGGAACTAAATTCCCTGTAGGTTTATATGACTGACTTATGTACATTTATTTGTATCTTTATGGTAAAAGGTTGCCCTACGCCTGCTGACCCTTCTCACTGGAATCAAACTAAACTTCTGTGTTCTATTGGTACATTAAAGGCTCCAGTTGCTACTTAAACCATCTGAAACAGCATAAGCACATTGTGTGAAAGTAATTATCATCCATAGAAAACATAGTCATTGTGTACAGTTGTGTGGATTAAACAAAGCTTTGATGCAAAGAATTTGCATCAGTGATCAGTTTTAGTAATTTCTCAAGTAATTGTTTTGATCGCAAGAAACATATGGTCCAGCCAGATTCAGTACATTTTGGGAATTTACTTTAACATTTTGGTGTCTTTGAGGGCAGGAAACATAAACACCTGCTATGCAAAGTGCAAAGTGTCTTTTGATCCCTCTGTTTTATCTAGGTGTCCGTCTTTTGGATGTCATCCCTCAGCTCTTACCTGTCATGCACTATAGAACAACCCCAACGCCAAAAAAAAAGGTGTCATAAAATGTAAGTTCAGGAAAATAAAACTCTAATACCTTAGAGCATAATGGTTAGAAACAACAGTCATTATGCTTACACATGCACATAAATAAAAATTGCAGATACCATAGCAGTATTCTTTTCAAACAACCTTTTGCTTGCATGTCTTGCATCTGCAGGAATTCGGTGCTCTGTGTAAGGTTGTTTGCTCATCTTTTCATATGTGCGCTCCATGCACATGCATGTGTGTACCGGGCTGCTCAAGTGCAGTTGCCTAGGAGACAGCCAGAGTCATTTTCACATGTTTGAGCAGAGCTATGACTCATACAGGCTATCTCTTTCTGTCTCCCTCTCTCTGATTTTTCACATTTCGTGCTCACTAGATGTGGATAATTCAAATCTCTGTTCAAATTACCATTTTCCTTTCCTCACTCCTGTCGTCTTTACTGTCATTATTTCCTCTCCTTATGTCTGGTACTTAATTTTTCCCCCTTGGTTTTCAGGATAGCCTTTTATTACTGACTGTTGTGTGTGTGTGTGTGTGTGTGTGTGTGTATACATGCATGCACGAGGTGATGGATGAATAGATAAGCATCCATGTGTGTTTTATCCATTTAGTTTGTAGCTCTTCAGACTAAAGGGGTAGACTAATACCGACTAATATACTTATAAAGGGCTATACCACAGATTGCAGTGCCATACCTTTAAAGAGGTTTGATCAGTGGTGCACCTGGTTGATGTGTCCTATGGGAAGTAAGGATTAGAATGGCAGGGTGAAGAATGTTGCCATGAAACTGTTCACATAGCAGGAGTTGAACCCAGGTCACCTGATTGAAAAGTTTACTAGACATATGGGACCTGCACATTTAGATTGATTTAAAGTGACTGAACCACTTTTTTAACTTCACTCCAACAGAGTCATTAGTGTTTCAAAGATTGTACTGTAATTGGTTGAATCTGAAGGAAAGGGTGGTGGTGGTTAATTAAATGAACTGAACCTATAGTTCAATTTGCTGTTTCAAAGGTCTTAGGGAAAACAAAAAATAATATTTTAATAATAAAATAAATAATTTAAATTGGATTCACTCAATAAAATTTTCTGACCTGTACTGGGCTGATGTTTGAAATATCTTTTGACCTGAGAAGAGAAGTAACCTTTTAAAGTTGTTTTTTGTTTTGTTTTTCATCGCAGGTTCTGGTCCTCAGCCCCCTGTTTAGGAGTTGCTAAGCAATAATACAACAGTGACTGCCGCCCACCAGTAACACAGGAAAAATTAATTAAGCATAATTTTACTATTTGTATGATTTTGCACAGTTGTAGTTACAGTCTCTCTCAACCTCCCCTCACTCATGTTTTTACTGTAATCTCTGCCAGAAAAGAAACAAAACACACAAGTTTTGTTTAAACAGATTTTGTAATAATATCTTTATTATGATTTTTTCAGGTCACAGTTATCATCTTGTGAAAATGTGGTATTGTGACAATTCAAAACAACAATACTACTATTAATTCTAATAAACTTTATTGCATTTTTAAAAAACAAATTATTACAAAGTTCTTCACAGACATAAAAACAAAAATATACCCATGGTAATTTATCTAAATTCATGGTTTGTCATTTTAGTTCAGTTATTTCCTGTTTGGCACTCAGGTTCAAGTGTTTTTGTATTTGTTTGTCATGTTCTGCCATGTTTCCTGTTTTATTTGGCAATTGTTGGCTTGTGTTAGATCCTTCGTCCTGTCAGGTTTACCTCCTGTTTGATTGCCTACCCTGATGTGTTTCACCCGGATTGATTAGCCCACCTGTGTCTCATTACTGCTTTTGTGTATAGTCTGTGTTTCTGTGACTGATCATCTGTTTGACCTTCTTGGTCCTGTGTTGTGTTCTTTGTGCTCCTTGTGTTACTCCAGAGTTTGTTTTTAATCAGTTTAGTATTTTATTTGTGTTTCTGGTTCCTTTGTTGCCTTTTTTATGTTTTGATCAGCTCGTCATTAAAGCTTGCTTTAGTTTGTTTTCCAGTTTTGTGTCAGTGTTTTGCTTTTGGGTCCACTTTTAACTGTGACAAGTTATGTATCAAAAGTTGCAGTACAATAAGACAAAAAAAGTCCCCTCCAAAATTTTGAATTAAAAGCCATCACATAAAAATGAATGTTTGAAATACGACACTGAGGTGTGACGTTTTAGGTTGAAATAAGACCCAAAAACAGACACCAAGACAGGGAGTGAAAGATGAATGAATTGATTAATTTAAGGAGCTGGGTAACTAATTTTAAGGGGCTTGAGGAGAGAAGTGAGTTGTTGAAGGACAAGGCATGAGAGTGGAGAGCGTTAATGAAGTGTGTAGAGCAAAGCTTGAGAACACTGATGCAGGACAGAGGTGCAGGAATGGTGGTGGAGAGTGTTGGGCTTACAGCATGAGGCTGGAGGTGTGTGACACTGGGCGGCGTAGTGGATGTGGTGGTGGTGCTTGAAGTGGAATCCGGAAAACTGCAGGAAGACAATGGAGAGAACACTGGTAAGATAATACGAGAGTACAAGTAAACATGTGGGAAAAAAGTAAAGGGCCAAGAATGGACCCTTGGGGAACACTGCTGGTTACATCTGAATAACTTGAGGAGACATTTCAGATTGAAACAAAGAAAGGTTTGTTGTTTGTAAGACTTAAACCAGTCTAGAGCAGTCACAGTCATGCCAATTTAAATTTTCTAGTTGATTTAATTAGTATTACATGTTTAACTGTATCAAGCTCTGCAGATTGGTCTAAAAGCACCAGAACAGACCAGCAGCTAGCATCTGAATTTGTAAACCCACCTTTGCTTGCTACTATCCTTATTTATGGGCTGAAATCTGTATTTACTCATTATCTATTATTTTATTATTTTCTCTATTTTTCTGCATGTCTGCTGTGTTATTTCTGTTACACTTAGATCTATTTGGGATGTGTTTCCTTATTCTGCTTTTATTTTGTGTAGCAATATAAATAAAAAATTTTCATATGTACTCGTACTTGCCCGTGGTAGTTCAGCATATTAAACCTTTGAACTCAGTAAACTGATCTAGCATGTCTTGTCTCGAAATGGGCCCAATGAGTTTATTGTAATGGCTTTCTTTTGACCAGACAAACCAATCAAACATTCTCAGCTCCACTAGCTTCTTGCTCTTTTTCTTGCAACATGCCAGTGCAGGTATGTCCTTTGTTTTTTCAGTGTCATGGCCTTTAATCTGTCATAGCAGCTGTCCTCAAAGATATCCCCAGCAGAGATCATACAATAGCTGTGGCCATGACAACAATTCTAAACAAATGCCTAATAGTTCATTTGTATTTTTGCAGTCCATGAGGCACATCGAAACTATCACCAGGGTTGCATCAGATGGCACGACAATGCACATATTTTGCTGCCTGGATCACATTCTCTTCTTTTATCAGCTGAGAACACATAATCAAACAAAGACACTATTCTGCAAAGTCTGAAGATTTGTGATTTAAAGTTGATTCTGCACAAAGATTTCTCTTTAGAGTTGTATCATGAACTCAAGATAAATGTTTGATTACCAGATGACTTCACTTGAACCACAGAGGTTAATCAGTAAATAGCCTGCTCCGACATGAACTCCCATAAATGCTCATAAAGTAAAGGAAGTGTTGACATACCAAAGCTCTGCTGGAATCACAGCTGAAATGACTTGTGTGTCCCTTCATTGGAACATTGTCAGTGCCATCTGTCTTAAACTGCTTACTTTAACCTGTGGTCCATATATCATTATTTTTAAGCTATAAATTATAAAAATATGTTTGGCAGAGGTGGGATTTGTATGAGGCTTGAGAAAAAGAAGATCTACCATTCAAGTGTTGAATGTATGACTGAAGTAACCTCTACATTTGCTCATGTAACACAGGCTTTAAATTTACACCTTCTCTACGATTATCCTGCCTGCCTGTAGACTAAATATTAACACAAACAAGTACACAGTTATCCTACTTATCCTGCTTATTCTTGGCTGTTCTCTTCTGCTTGTCAACTCTAATATTGCAAGGTTTATCATAAAAAATGCTAGATTTTATGTTGTTTTTTTTAACAGCTAAGTAACTGATTCTGACTGATATTGTGTGCTAATATACAGTATGTTTTTTAATACATATTCAAATGTAATTTAATTGAAATGCTAATTAACTGTTATAGTTTCAAAAGTTTAATTTGTCGTGCTGAAATGATTAGATGATTACTGATTTTCCATCATGAAAAAACTCATCACCTTTTTTTTCAGCTTCAGCTTTTTGTTACCTAGAAAAGCATAAAACAAAGTGATTCAAGTTTCTCAAATGTAAGAATTTGTTGTTTTTCAGAATCGTATGTCACTGTATTTTAAAGTAAAGTTGGATTCACACACAACTGTTTGAGATTTTGTAGACCAGACTTTTGTAAATAGTAAAATAACTTTTTGTCACAGCTATTGATATTTGCTCACATTGCACTTCGGCGTAAAAATCTGAACTTGATTTTATGGTCACAGTCACCAAAAACCACAACAGAATCAGCGACAAACAGAATCAGTAACTCATGGCTGCAGGTCCATCATGATGTGGTTCTGAAGCTAAATGGTTGCTGCATCAACGACTGCAGGTTGAACCCTGCAGCTGCCATAGAAACTAGGTTCAGTTCTATGTGTTCGGCGATTATACATTTTGCACTTATTGTATGTCCTCTCTTAATGCCATCGCCTGGCTGTCAGGGGCTTCTTTCTGATGATTTTATAACAAGATATTGACTTTTACTGATAAAATAACTGATTTCATAACTCTTTCTGTCAATTAGGCTGTACTTTTAAAGGTTATTTGAAATAAATAAGTTAGTTAGTGCTGCGGTTGTTATAACTGTATCATGACATTTATTATTATAATATAACAGTCAACGAGTGGGATAGTCAGAAAGACTAATCAGATGAAAGCAAAGGTTTATTTAGTATTAGGGACGACATCTGTTGTGTCACTTGGTGGAAGAGCTTTGCGAGCACTTACCGCTCACGTCATCCCCGCTTTTGTTAGAACAGGTCACAACTGAAAGATATAGTTAAGCTGACTGTGTTGTGATTGTAAATATTTCATCTGTTACATTCACAGTGAAGTGATGCAGGCCTTCACATTGTGAGTGCATTATCCTTAGTGTTAAATATTTGATTTCTGAGCTCAGTGCGGTCGTATGATGTCATGAGTTATATAAGGCCTCAGCGAGGCCTTTTGCAGGAGCATGTTCATTTATCAGCAGGCATCTTTCAGTGCAAGTGAGTCCAACAGCAGCTAAGCTTTCAGAGGAGTTCTGAGAATCTAGAAATGTCAGATTGAATTGAAAAAAAGGGTTCTGTGTTAAAACTTGACTGGTTTGGTGTATTAAGTAACTGAAATATAGTGTCCACATTGCATAACACTTTACATCTATTCACTAAGGTAGTAATATGCATTATCAATGTACATAAACTTTCATTTACATGGTGACTGAATGGAATACAAAGATACATGGTGACATACAGAGAAAGAGTGTATACCCAGTAGAACCTTATATAAGCACACTGGTGTGAAATGCCCTTGGAAAAACTTGAAAACATTATTTGATTCCAGTTTATAAAAAATCCTTCTGCAACCTCCACTTAAACCTCCCATGATCCTCATTAGAGTTTAAATCATTCTTTACGACCCATTGTCCCATCGATCTTTTGCACCTCCTTACCAGGGATTTGAGTTCTTTGTTCTTTCGACCTTTCAAATTATATTAGATCCTCAACATTTCCCCTCTCTATGTATTCTGTTGTATGATATTCTATTTTAAAACATAGTATTATTGATAACAAACATTATAAATTGCTACTGCATTTGGAAAGATCTATATGTACAGAAGCAGAGCAATTACAGGAAAGAGCATAATCTTTTGTGTCCTCTGAGAAACGGTTTGAAGTACAGTTTTTGTAAGAAGAGACATGCATGCACTTGTGTATTTACACAAGCCCTTTTCTGTTTTTTTTAAGAGCTAGGGAGAGATTGGACCTAAACAAAACACAGCAGTTTTCCAGTTCTCATGTTTCTCTGCTCACTTTGCAATCTGGTGTGTTCAGGTTAAAAAAACATTTCAGTCACCTTGTATGTCTTGCCTGCTGCTATATTTGTCTATGACTTTCTGGCTGCATTTTGGAAACAAGTGGAGTTATTAAGTTATTTGTACAAGACAGTTCATTTTGCTAACATAGTTCTTATCACCTGTGGATGACGTGCCATGAGGCTTGATGCAATGTGGCTTAGTTTTCAGATATCACAGCTGATAGCTGTCAGATATCACCTCTGTCTTACATAATGTTTAAATGACTATAGGCGCACGTGTTAACATCAGTGTTTAACTTTCATATTATTGACTCAGACACACAACCTAAAATACCAGCTCCTTATCAAAAGCAGTCACTCATTACAGCATTATGTTATATCATAACATTTACACATAGTTTTATGTAACTTGGTTAAACAGAAAGACCAGAGGAAACACCACACTGCCTCAAGCCTCACATAAGTTCATTTTCTGTTCTTTTTATTCAAAAGCTCCACTGGAGAGAAACTCTTGTGTGCACAATAAGGCAAATTATTCACCTAATGAAAAATGGATTATAGCAATATTAGAAATACAGGAGCAGACATACAGAAGCTTTTCTTTCATTATCTATTTCATAATATAAGTTGAGTAAAATAGTGTTTAATCATTTACTTATTGGACTGCTGCAAAAAGCCCTTACAAGTCTTCTTATGCCTGCCAGACTGTCATGCTCTTTATTTTGATTTAACCACATAATCAAACTGTGCTGTAGGATTTCAACACAAAATGCCACAACAGAATAACTGGAGTACAGTGAAAGAGGCTGCACTTAAAATGGGATGTTAATGTGATAAAAATATAAAAAAATAAAATATATATACGTGTGTGTGTATTTATTGATTTTTTTTTTCTTTTACAGAAAGTATCCTTCCCATTTTTGTTGAGTTGGTTGACATGGAGATGACCTATGTGGTCATAACAGAATCTTATTGGGTTAGAGAGACAATCCAGTTTGAGGCTTTTTGTTAAAAATAAGCTTGGGTAAAACAGTGATACCTCAGTGTATTAATGTATTGTGTACTTCTGTGTTTAGTTGAGAGTAAATCGTTCGTGTCTCTGAGGGACATCCATTAAAAACCTGTCGAATACATTCAGGCTGTTATGTAACACACAGAAGCGGCATAGATCTCCCTCTTTATGTATACATTGTTGATCTGGGTCAGTGACTTTACTTTGCGTGAGTACATGCATGAGCTCTACATGACCAGTGTGTCACAATAATAAGTCTGTAGTTGTCAATGTGAACACATTGACGGAAAGCCTTTCACACTGTCCCTCTGTCCATGGAACATGCTGGAATGCAAAACCAGATCATTGTGCCAGACCAACACAATCTTGCAGTGGCCTAAACCTGCAATGTCCACAGGTTATGAAACCACACAGACGCACCATTGGAGGAAGAAGGGGAAGTGGATGGGAAGATTAATGAATGTTGGTGGCGTCAGCAGCCAGAAAATTCCTTTTTCTCTCCTTCTTCTCTCCCCCGGAAGTTACGTAATGTTCTAATGGAAACAAAGCACAGGAGGAAACAAACAAGCAACAGGCTCCCCCAGCGTTTCCGCTGCTAAGCAGCTGTTGCCAAGACAGTTGCAGCCAATTTGTGCATGTGTTTGTGCTCTCTGTGAAGCCCAGCTATGTGTTCTGTTTGTGCATTTGAAGCTGCATGGATGTATGTGATGTTGTAACCAGAAAAATGGAAGTCAACCGGAGAGAAGTGTGCATAAATAGCTGCCATTGAGACCCTGAGCGTCTGGAAGCTTCAGCAGCCACAGAGGCTCTTTTGTCTGTCAAGGACATTTTGTGCTGAACATGATCAGCGCATACAAAGTTCACTGAAGAAGTCTGTGTACAGTCATCTGGGTGCATCAACACAGCATGATATGAGGCTGTACAAGTCTACATGGGACGGTTTATTGTGAAGCTTCACCAAAACCAGAGTAAATAAACCAACAGGCTTTGCCCTTTGACACAACCCCAACTAGGACAGCAGAAACACGCAAACAAAAACTATAATGTGCACAACATATCTTAATATGGGAGAGTTTGTGCCAAACACAACATGGAGCAAAGCTTAGCCTGCCTGAAACACTGTTTACCAGCAATCTTGACTATGTGACTGTGATATGTAGCAAGAAATCTTATGTATAAAACTGTACATTGGTGTTCTTAAATAAAAACTTCGTACATGCATGACAACGTAGAAGAGCAAATACATGTGGACAGAGCAAAGATTTAGCCAAAAGTTTTCAGGACTGAAATGAAGAAATCCTTGACAGAGAAGCTTGATAGTGTAAACATTCATGAATGGCAACAACCAAAAAAAGTTTTTGGGGAAAGGTCTTGGTTATTATAAGTTTAAAGTTTTAAAGTTTTAAAATGTGGTCAGCTTTATCTGGATTGCATGATTAGTGTGCAAACAACCCTACAACTGTCCACCTGAGTCCTATCTACTTGAAAGCTATAGAAAAACAGTAAAAAGACACAAATATTGACATTTCCTGTTTGAAATAACCAAATCGGTTCCCATTTTGACTAAAATATCTAATTTATCCCTTTACTTGTGTTCCCAGTGAGAGTCTGAGAATTCTATGGAGCCAGTCAATGGACCTAAAAAGGGGCTTGGATTGTTGTGTTGGGACAATGGGTCAACACATCACCTTTGCCACAGTTGGACCAGAGTCAGGGATTCTGCATGTTGGCCATTTAAACACAGTGAAAAAATCTAAGTACTTTATCTGCTAATACTCTGTCTCTGATGACTGAAACTGTTTAACTTTTTTAATTTGTAGATAAACACTTCCTGTCGCTTGCTTTTATTCTGTTCATTGAATTCATGGATATCTACACTGAAGAATATATTGGTAACATTCGTGTGTAATTTTTGAACAATAATACATTCAGTTTTTAGAAAGGTACAGAATAAACGTACTGTTTTTCCCCTTCAGAATTATTATGATTGCCAATTATATAAAAAAAAAACTGTCCAGTCCAAAATGATTGTTTTGTTTACCTGTCTAAGAGTGCCATTGGCTTGTAAGCCAATACTTTAACATTTGTACCTCGTGGCATCTCTGTGTCTTGAGTGTGCAAGATGTCTATAGCAGAGGTTTCCAAACTTTTCAGTCCACAACCCTTAAAATAATGATGCCAGAGACTGGAGACCCCCATCGACCCTGGAGGTGACATATAACGTTTCACGCACATGCACTATTAGACCCATGCAAACACAGGCATCAATACAGCACAAAAGAACAACAGCCTAACAGCCATAATATTATTTAAAGTAATTTAAAAAGGCATATGAGAAAGAATATAACCAGAATTTATACAATAATGGGTTAAATATGAGATTTTAAATATTTTAAAAAATGCATTTGTTTTTTGAAAGGCATTTCGTGGCCCCTCCTCTGTGTCTTGCAACCCCCCTGGGGGTGTCGAGTGCCTGTTGTTACTAAATGTGTGTATTTGGATGAGGACTCATCTAATGCAAAACAAATCTACCTTGCCCACTGTGACAGACAGATTTTGCTACAGTTTGCTCTATTTTCACTGAGCCCCCCTGGTGTCAACTGAGAAAAAAACAAAGCGTCGAGTGTAAATCCGTTCACAAATCTGTGCCCACGTTTTGCAAACCGTGCCAAGAGATTCATAATCCGCGTCCCCACTTTAACAATCGGATAAATCCCTTATTTTAGAAACTTTGGGATCAGATTGTGAATATGATAGCACGGTTTAACCCTAACTGAGATTAAAAAGATATTTTTGAGGATGCAACTGCTTTTGTCATCTGGATAAAACGTTAACGAAAAAAATGTTTTGATTTGTTGTTTTCCCTCTTGCGGTTGTTGTTTTCTCTAATGGTTTGCAAAGGAAATGTGATGTGAGCAAATCACAGAGTGAGGGAGGTCAGACGGGCCTACGTCCAACCAAGAAATAGGCCAGCACATAACCTCCATGAACCCAGGCTGTCTTTTCTTAGTCTGTTCTTTTTACATATTAAATAAGTGATATATAACATTAATAAGTGAGCTTAAGAGGTGCTGTTTGTTTTCCTTTACTACTTCGGACAGTCTACTTCGTCTCTCCCGCCCACCATGTTAGCTGACATTTAGCCGATATCTAAACCATGAACAAGGTTTGTAAATTTGATTTCTAAATAAAAATGTTAATACATTTCAGGAGATTATATATATATATAAAATTAAGTCAGTAACCTTGCTAGTCTCCTTGTGCCGTTTCAGAGGCCCAGCTGTGTCGTGCAGTCTGTGTACTGAGATTGCATGTGGCTGCATGTGTGTGTATGGTGACTAAGGGGATTAGGTGACGCCTGCAGACAGATTAAAGGTGCTGTGACACACACACACTAAGCATCAGACGTCACACAGGAGCAGGTGTAGGGAGTGTGTGGGGGGCGGATAACGAAGGAACTTCCTGTCTCATTAAACCATTGACACTACGCCCCTGCAGCTGTTGTCAAATAATTTTTTCAGTTGCAACACTGGACTCCAACATTGACCTTTCTTCCCCCCAGATGCATCTCCTGTGCTTTTAAAATTTGTAACTTGCAGAGAAACTCTAACCTAATTACTTGTAAGTGCAGTGAATTTTCAGCACATTTTATTTCTAAATTAAAACCATTTCCATCCCAGAGCTTCCTGTGCCAAACAAATCCTGCGGAATTGAAAAGCTCACCTTTTCAAAGGCTCTCTCTGTATGATCTAGTATTTGTTTTGAGAATGCCTTTGTATAAATTTGGCTTCTGTTCTGGTTGTAACCGGTGAAATTGATAAAAATCCAATATGACAAAATGTATAATTCTACTCTCTATTTACATAAATAGTTGTAATTGCCCTTTTATGTTTTATTTTTTTGCATTTGAAAACTTTGCGTTTACAACTACTTTAAATCTAACTCAGTGTCCTTGCACAGAGGGTTACAGAAGTCCACGGTGGAAAGAGGCAGCCAGCAAAACTTAATCCCAATTTTGTCTCCTCTTCCTGTAGCACGTGGCCATCGGTGTGTTCCTTTTTTCTTTATTTTCTGCGACTGTCAGGGGTGTGGACAGAGATTATCCGAGGCTAACTTGTGAATGAGAGCAGGGTGGGGATTTAAAACTGACTGGAAGTCTGTGGCATCTGGGGTCATGCAGATGCAGCCAGCTCAGCTGCACCTCTTTCAACAGTCCCAGAGTGAGAGAGTGTTGTCTCTTCCTGCTGAGGTCTGTTAGCCAGCTTAGTATAATCTCTGCTAAAAGACACTTAGAGGAGCAGAAAAAAAAACTGGCTTAGTGTGGTAGTCCCTGAGGAAAATGGTGGCACTGAAAGCTTAGACAGCAGTGACCAGGACATAGTACTTACTCAACGGTAGGGAGGGGGAGACAAGGCAGTTAAGTCTAAATTTAGCGTTAGCAGATTAGCTTGCCGCACCTGATTCGTCTGCTGATCTATGACTTAAACGCCAAAGTCTGCCATACACTGATAACCAGAAATGTTGCAGCTCAGTGTCACTGTATGCATTTAGAGAGCAGGCAGAAGACAAACATCAGATTTAAATGATTTATTAATTAAGAAATGTTACAAATGTGATCATTTTCTCGTTCTAACATTCCTTCCAGAAGAATCTGCCAATGCCTGACATTTTAAAACACAAAAGAAAGAAAAAGGATCTTCAGTAAACTGCATCTCTACATATATCAATTAGTTAAATTACAATAAGAAAAGTTTGGTTAGCAGAAGCATGGTTGTGCATGTGTGGTGTGTGCATAAAAAATTAACTAGAACTGGCACTGGTTAAATTTCATTGACTTAAGCTGTCTGCTACTACTTTTATCGGTAAATCAGCAGTGTATAAAAAATATAAAAAAGGCCATTGTTTAAGATTCAAAAAGCAATCCAGCGTGTTTAAAATGACACAAAAAGCCATGACAGGTGTTTATCAGCTCACACTCTAAGGCTTCAAACCACTGACCTTTAAATATGTGCGCAAAATTACATTTCCACAACAGAAATATTCTTAAATAAACTTGGAACTTTCAAGTCAACTGTCACCACTTCATACTGCCACCCTCCAAGTGACTGATAATTGCGAGCTCATCTGAAAACCCTCAAAGTGACCAACCTTTCAACTCTAAGAGAAAAAGAAAAGCACTAAATGTGTATTAAATGTTGGCAGATGACAAAAAATGAGGAAGAAATCAAATATATACGGCACGAAAAACATTGTATGCAATATGCAAAGGCATCATGTTGCATTTGGGCAACAAACCCTTCATCCCCACTCCCCAAATATAAGCCAGTCTTCACTGAAGACCCCTCATCCCAATGACCCCCCCCCCCCCACCCACCCAAA
>JAQLOL010000020.1:9910604-9924726 GCA_029783665.1 Naso thynnoides | reverse complement strand
ACCACCCCTCCCCCACACACACATATTCGCTCATACACACACACACACACACACACACACACACACACACACACACACACACACACACAGACAGAACATCACGAAACACGATTACGTCACTAAGCCTGTTAGTTTGAAAAAAGGTGAAGTACTGTGAAACGTCCCAACCCCTCCCCTCCGTTGCTTCTTCGCTCCTCCCACCTCCCTGCCCTCTTCAGTCAGAGAGGGAAGACAGAGCCATGGTGCAATCGTGCCACTCATCCTTCTCAGGGTTGTAGACCTCCATCGAATTGAGGAACTCGTTGCCGTCAAAGCCGCCAACAGCGTAGATGGTTTCGCCCAGCATAGCCACACCTGCGTTGCTGCGAGAAGATGTCATGCTACCCAGCAGCCTCCACTCGTTGCGGGCAGGGTCGTACACCTCCACACAGCGGAGTGCATGGGAGCCATCGAAACCACCAACGACAAACAGTTTGCCTGGACAGATTAGGAAATATTAGTATCAAAATAATGGGGTGCACAAAAATGGATGGACCAAAATTTAAAGCTATGAAAATACTGAGTCTGGGATGCTCTAACAAGGAACAGTTTTTAGATCAAACAAAATCAAACAAAATCTAAAAACACAGTTTTTAGATCAAAAAAAATCTTTTCATTTATAGTTCATTTATGCTGCACCTAATTTTAAAATTATTTTAAAATTAATACAGATTATTTTAGTTTTTACTCTCAACTTAGACTAAATGTAAGTTCGTTTGACCAAAGTTTTCAACTCAAAGTCAAAATATGATCCAGTACAAACTTCAAACTGACACTTAAGGAGGCTAAACTTTTAAAAATGGCTGCCTTATTTAGGTAAACTGAACAAAACAAACCGATTGTTCCAAGGGAACACACCATAATTTGGTCAACAAGTTTTTCTCACAGGAGCAGTTGTGTGTGTGATAACTTGCTGACTTTTTAGCAAGCAAGCATCCAAACACTTCAAGCTACAAATTTTTTCTTAAGGGATTCACAGAAGATGTAAGGAGAGTTTTCTGCTAATAATTTATATTTACTAAAAAGATAAATGGTGCTCTGCTTAAGTTTAAATCAAAATTTACTCTTTTTTAACCTATTTTGCTTTACTTCGATTCAACTAATTTTAGATTAATTGAATCTTTGTTGGTGCAACCCGGTCATAGTTTGCGTCTATGCAAAATGCTGATAGGCATATTTTTCCACATAACAAGTGACACATAATGTTTTTTAACCATAAACACACACTAAAAGGCTGCCACAGAACTGCAGCTTGCAGAACTGATGTCTGTTCCCACCGTTCTCCCACGTTTGTGCCTCACCTGCATGGACAGCAACGCCAGCCCCCCTGCGAGCCACATTCATGGGGGCTATCAAGGTCCAGGTGTTGTTCTCAGGGTTGTAGCGTTCCACAGTGTTCAGGCAGTTCCACGACTCTGCCCCTCCAATCACATACATATAGCCATCCAACTCACACACTGCCGCCTGGTGCCTCCCTGAAAACAAATTTGCTTTATAAATAAGACTTTCTAATTTACCCTCATGCTGCAAACATCACAAGTCCATGAGCTGGTCTTTGATTAACTGTTATCCTTCTTTTGGTCTCATTCTTTACCACAACATATCCTGCTCTTGCAATTCATTTCCCAGAGGGAATAATTGAGGCATACATTAAAGGACACTGACTTCTATTAGTCTTCTAAAAGATACATGAAGCCTCATTCTCGAGGTTAGATCATGTTATACATATCAAGGACAAATGGAACATTCTCAGTGTATGTGGGACTGTTTGGACACGTACTGATGTTAAGAGAGGCACAGCTGGACCAGGTTTTGGTCACAGGGTCAAAAGCATCACAGTTCTTAAGGCCCTTCTGCCCGCAGGGGTCCGACCCTCCCACAACATAGAGCTTGTTGTTCAGTGAGCAGACACCTTTAAACAGAGAGGAGAGGAATGAGCTATAAAAGCAAACCACCTAAGTATTTTTAAGAGTTATGAAATTCTTGAAGGAAGGACTGACCAGCATTGCAGCGGTTTGTCCTCAGTTCTGGCACTTGAGCCCATTCGTCAGCATGTGGATCGTACCTCTCCCCACAGCTCAGCTCGTCAGAATGTCCGTTTGAACCTCCAATCACATACAACTGACCCTGTGACAGATGGAGTTTGACAAATCATTTGATGATGAAACATTGATCTATGACTTACTTTCATTTAAATGCCTTGGATAGATGCCTCATATGAGAACCTGAAGGACGCCCTGACATAGGTGAGCAGCTGGGAAGCATTTTCACAAGACAACTGAAACACTGCACTGGTGCTCTCCTAAGCCAGTATTCAAAATGTCCTTCTATTGTTGAGTCAATAAAACTAAGATCAAGATGAACAGTGAACTGTACCATGAGAACAGCCATCTGGAAACGAGCCCTTGGAGTCCGCATTGGAGCGATGAAGGTCCAGCGGTCCTCTTTGGGGTCATAACACTCCACAGTCCTCAGACACTCCTCTCTGTTGTAGCCTCCTACAGGAACATCAAAATGCACAGAGGTTTTAATTGAGCGCTTTTCCCAACTTTTTCTTACACTTTTACAGATCTGTGCCCAGTCTCGCAAAAGCCAAGCAACTCCTGATAAGATAATTGTGGTCTAGGCATCAATGGCACTTGGGCTACACAAAGAAACTCAGCATCCGAGTGCGTCTCTGAAAATGAAGACAAGACAGCCGCATGTGGCTTCCCATGCATCCCAACCTCTTCTTAGCTTCAATTATGCACACCTTACACGACTTAATACTGGGTACTCTAATTTTCTAACTCTTTTTAGTGCTGACCTGCTGCGATGAGTCTTCCGTTCAGTGCTGCGGTGCCCAGACCAGAGCGAGCATAATGCATGGGTGAGAGTGGTTGCTCCTCCAGCTCCTCGGGCTGGGCCTCGAAGCTGAGGCTTTTCATCAGGCAAGGGGTGGCAGAGGGGGAGGTCTGAGGACTGCTCCGACCGTGCAAGAAGATCACACACAACACACCGTCCAGCACAGCCAGACACAGGTAGGTGTTGTCTGGGGATAAGATTAGAGACATCAAAGTTAAAGAAGTAGAAACTTTTGAAGCCATGTCCTTTTAAGTTTTTAAGTCCAGAGGCCACCAGTACTCAGACTTTAACATCACCTTTTCTTACAGTGCTGAATAACACTTTTACTATTGATGTGCACAAAATATAAAGATTTTTGATTATACAAGGACAAAACCCATGTAGTTCATGCACAGACTTACTCGTGGTCTTCTCAGAGGCGATATACTTCCACTCTCTCCTGGCAGTCTGTTTCGGAGCGTTTGCTGCTTGGTTTGAGGGTGACAGGCTTCCTGACGAGCTGCAACTCATCTGTCTCTGGGTGCTCTCCCGTACGGGTTTCTTCTGCAAGAGCACAGTGCAGCTACAGAAGCCAAGCTTGCACCACAGGCCCACAAGTGGCCAACGCCATCTAATCATAACCCCAACTATGCTGTGATCCAGCTGGTCTAATGTAGGCGTGACATAATGAACCTGCTTTAATCTTGGCAGAGTATGTATTTCAATCTCACGCCATCTGAAGCCAACAACGAAGCACTGCAGACTACAGACTCAGACCACGCAAGAGTCAGATCTTCAAGCACAGAGTTCAGTTACTCAAAAAGAGGGTAAAAAGCTGAAACTGCCATCACTGCTTGTGCTCCACTGGTTACAATTAGCTTAAAAAACTAAATATGCTTTGATATACGCTCAACAGCATAGCCAGGCTGGCATCATAACCCATTTCTTTCTAATCCACTGACATTAGTCTTTACATTGGCTAAACTGTGGTATTACATGAGCAACATCTACCTAGCCAGGCACAGGCTGTGTAGTATTTTTATGCATGGCCAGGCACAAGCTGTACAATAAAGCTACACACCGCCAAGCAAAACGTGGTACAAACTTCATTGCAGTGAAGTCAGGCACAAGCTGTTGAGTACCTGCACGAACTGAAGGTGGTCCTCCTCGCCACCAAACACCTCACTGTGCCCCTCAATCACCAGCCCTCCATCCACCAGTTTATGGTCAGGTGAGTAGTACAGCGTTTGCACCTGAAAGACAAACAGGAACAACACCCATGTGGCTGTCTCCATGGCAACACACTGAGAGCCCCAACATAAGGGCGAAGGGAGGGAGGGAGGAGGAAGAAGAGGGGGGCGGTGGTGTGAAGAGGAAGAGGGGGAAGGGATGGAGGCCTCGATCTTCAGTCACTTGGATAGAAAACTTCCTTTAAAAAAAAAAAAAGACACGCTGCTGCAGCCACTGCACAGTGAGTTAAACGTTTGAGCTCAAGAAGGTATCACGGTGGCTATCCTTCATTTGCATCTAAAAAAGAGGGGGCTGGTGAAAAATAAGAGGCTGCATCTGGAAAGATCTTCTGTGAACGAGAGGTGGAGGAGTGGCTGCATATACCCCTCTGTCCACCTCTGCTTGGAAACGGTCCTCTAGCTGAAGGAGGTGGTCAGTGTCTTGGCAGCCATAATAAGCAGTCAGGTCCAGATGACTTTAGTCGGTAGAGCTTTTGTGAGAACTGTTAAGCTTTTTTTTTTTTTTTTTAAATTATTACCCACTCTAACAGAGGATCCAAGAGATCCAATCCAAGATAAATAACAGGAAAATCAGTATCAATATATATACCAATACAATGAGAAGTCACCCAGTTTCCCGTTGGACGGACACATTTCAAAAAAAGAAGAAAAAACTTGAAGGCGTTTACAAACTCATAAAAACTTGAATATTATTTCTCAATTATTTCTATTGCTGAAAACTATTTCACATGGAAAGAATACTAATTTATTTGTGGTCCAGTGAAATATTAGATTTCTTTTCAGCAGATCACTTCGCTAATGAGCAATGCTGTTTTCTGTCCAATGCCTAATTTGAATGGGTCTTAGGTCAATGTGCTAGTGGATCAATGAGCCTTTATGAGATTATATTTTTGTGTGCAGTAAATGGGCATTTAATTAGATGTACTTTTCTCTGAAGGTCTGTGAGCAATGTGTTCTGGTAAATGCAGAAATGGGATGCATCTGTATATGAGGCATGGACAGATGGGAGCACAGTGTTGCTTGGCTGCAAAGAGAGGCTGCTGAGAGGCAGTAGTGCTCCTCTCCTCCCTCTCTTTTCTCTGACTCATTACCCTGGTGGCTCAGTCCTGGCTCCTCAGTCTGGTCTCCTGCTGCTGCTAATAAACCTACAGGAGAGATAAATCAATGGGGAGGAGGGCCTGTTAGTGCTGGAGCAACATACGCGCACCTGTTCAGACAGTAAAGTGGCAGTGAGACAGTAGAATTACAGGTCGGACCTTTGTTTTTGTGTTTCAGAGGAGAAGAGCACTGTAATACTCAGATGGGGTTGTATGTAAACCAACCACATATTCAAAAGAGAACAGTGGAAACAAAAACAAGAGCAAACAGCAGCTCTTTTCAGCTCACCTCTAATTTGTAGTATGGTTCAGGGGTACAGAGTGTCTTACTGCAAAAACCTCAACAAATCAGAGGGAAAAAAACAACAATCCTGACATAGCAGCATGACAGTGGCATGCCATTTCTACTTCAGCCCCTTAATGACTTCTTAGTGTCAAAAACAGGAGGCGTTAGAGAAAGGGGGAAAGGGGCAGGGTATGAATTGAAGATCAGCCCGAGAGTGGTGACTGCACAGTCCAGTACTGACCTCTTCCATCAGTCGTTCCAGTTGGTCTCCATTTTCCCAAAGGCTACGCTGCACCCAGCTGAGCACCTTCGAGTAAAGCTTGCCATTGCTGGGCAGAGTCAGGTTGTCTTCTAGCATTACTTCTAACTGTAAACACACAAATGGATAAAACAGGGCTTTGATTTACACACAATGGGAACAAAGTGAGGGGGTTTATTTGAGGAAATTAACACCATGTCCTTCACTGCTCACTGGAAAATTTCATCTTAACCTTTATTGATTTTTAGGTGATTCATTGACTGTTTGTTGGTCTAAACACACAGTATGGATCTGTCTATCAAAAGGTAACATGGGAGTTGTTGTCTTCATTGTAAAACAACCACCACTGCCACTGAAAAATTCTCACTTCACCTCTTTACTTGCCCCATAATCTTCTTTGATTGATTGGTTTCACATGCAGCATTGGAAACCACATCCAATATTTTTTTTCCTAATAATATATTATTGAATTTTCTCATTTAACACCATCATAGACACATGGCAGAAATAACTAACAAACCAACCAACAAACAAAGCAGCTCTAATCTATATGCTCATACAGCTGATTACCGGACTTAATCTACATTACAAATTAATAATAAATTACAGTTTAGCGTCAGGAAACTCCCTGTAATATTAATAATAATTTTTAATACATTTACAATAACACAGAAATAGAGAAAATTAGAAAATAAAAAAAATTTTTAAAATCACATTTGAGAAGCTGTAATTAACACGTTTTGTACGTAAAAGATCAAGTATTTAATAGTCAAATAAACTGAATCTGATACATTTTCTGACCAATCAATGAATCATTTATGCTCTTCTCACCATGTAATGTACAATCCTACAGCAGGATAAAGTGTAATGGACTTAATTTGGTTTATATGATCTGCATTAGTTTGCTCTCAAGAGTTACCTAGTGAGGCACTAAATGCAGCCCTAATGTAGGACAAAGACATAAACAGTAAATAAGTTCATGCCAATTCTTACTCGCTGTTCTACAGAACTCTTAGAAATGTTACAGCATATATTTAACCTCATACCTTAAGACGGGGAAGTTTGAGAAAGTCTTCTTGTTCAGACACTTCCAGTAGATGGTCCTGGATGAAAGTGTCCACCTTGGCCAAAACTCTGGCATCTCCCATAGAACTGGCAAAGTTGCGAAAAGAGATGGCATTCTGGAAATCCATTTTAGACAGCAGGTAGTCGCCACAAATCTGTGGAGTGATTGTAACATCTTAAAGTTAACAAAACGTTTCAGATTGCAGAAGAGATGGAGAAAAATTAAGCGGGCTTACAACGCAGGTGAGTAAAAACACACCTGTTTGACTCGCTCCATCTTGAACCTTTTGGCTGCAGAGTAAACTTCCTTGACCAGTTCCTTGTCTGCCTTTAGTCTGTGTTACACAAACACACACACACAAACATGAAAAAAAAAAAGCTTGTCAATAATTCGGAATTGTAGAATTTTGTTGTCATAAGATCAAAAAGTCAAAGGTGCTACTGACTGGGCAGTATAGGCATAGTTGAGCAAGATCTCTACAGCCTCTGGATCCAAGTCCTCAAAAGTAACATGTGACACTCCATGAGGTTCATTGTCACTATTGAAGATCTCAAACAGGTAGGGACTGCAGCAAGCCAGGACAGCACGGTGAGCCATCAGCTCATGACCACACACCTGGACAAACGAAGACAAATAAGAGGACAGACAAATAGGATTAGCAAGGAGGAAACCATTTACAAAACATATACAAATGTTTGCTAAAGGGAAACAACTACTACAAAACATTATGACGTAGGTGTTTCAACATTAGGGGAAACAAAATAAAAAATACAAACCGGATGCTGATGGAGAGAAGGTTTATAATACAAAAGCAACAGGATCAATAGGGCAGCAATTCGCAATTATTTTAAATGTAGATTAAAAATCAGCCAATGATATGCGGCCTCCCAGACATCTGTATTAAAGAAATGATGGGAACAGGTTCTCATACTTCAAATAAGACAACCAAAGAATCATGACAGAAAACACTGAAGTAAATAATCACCATTCTGACCTAGTACCTTTCTGCATCTCAAACTGTTCTGTACTCTCAATAAACATGTCTGGTATTTTATCTTTTTGTGGTGCATCCCTTACGTTTTACATAATGCCTCAGTGGCTGTGCAGAAAAAGCACAGTTGCCCATGTGAGAAAATGCATCTCTGTAATTGGATTCCCAAACATACCTGCAGTCTAACATCGCAGAACTGACCACTCTTTCTCAAAGCGTTCATTTTCGCCACGGTGGAATCCAGGAAACTCTCATCCTCGAAGATCAAATAGCCATTTGGAATCATCTTGGTAAATTTTGATGGTCTGTCTGCAGATGAGAGGCATTTTTTTGTCCAGTAAAACAGTAATACCAAACGTGCGTGGTTCTCCATTCTGTCTAAAATACCTTCTGCTGTTCAACATCGTAATAGCTTTAGTAATTGATGACTAGAGAAAGGATTAGGATTAGGTTGCTGTAATGTGCATTGTAATCTGTCCGATGCATTAGTCATAGCCTTACCTAATAGAGAATAGTGCAAATCCACGAAGTACCACTGCTGAGAGTAGAACACAAACTGAAGGTAGGCAATAGGTAAAGCAGACTGAGATCACAGTGGAGCCCAAGTCTTCTTCACCCGAGGAGAGGGATGGGAAGATGTTAGAAGCAATACCAGTTGACTAAACGGGCGTGAGCAGCAGGGAGAGGGGGAGCAGCCGCACAGACAAACTATCAGGCTTGAAGCGACTGTAATCAAGTCCTCGGAATCCCGTTGGCTATAGAGTTGTACTTATTCTGTGTTGGTCATACATTATAACCTAGAAGACAAAGAGAAAAGGGAAAGGGGGACATGAGTGATGTTGTTTTTTAGATGAAGAAAGGTCAAATGACTCATTTTGAAATTAATGCCAGCTGTTCTTGGCATTCCTGCAATGGCAGCGCGAGATGTTCCACGTGGTAAATCAAGGCAATCTTGTGAATGGAGAGGCTGTTGAGGACACTGCCCTCCATCATCCCCCTCTACTCTTAGGCGTCCTTTTCACAAGTCACTCAACAAACACGCAGTAGAGCTCATATGTTTCCATACTATCAACACATACAAATTCAAAAATAGACGATCTGATGCAGGAGACATTGGTCATTTCATATGACCATTTCATCATTAAATTCAGGAATAAAAACAAAAAGTAATTCAGCATTAAATCCCAATATTCTGGAAACCAAAAAGCATACAGTGCTGATGGCTGAGTCCATGCCTTCAGCAGTCCTCCCTTACAACACCTTCCATTTAGCACTTTAAATCTCCACACCTGCTCCGTTCCACCGGTCCAAGAAAGACTGTTTAATCCATCCCTTGCCTTCAGCTCTGTCCACTCTCTCTGAGGCAAGGCCACTCCAACTCTATTTTATGTGACAAGCCCATTTGACTGGCTCCTCCCTATAGGAACCCTTCTATTCAAGCAATGACCTATGAGGGAAATGCAGGTGGGGATAACTTGACCGCCTTCACACAGCCAGTTAGTTTTTTTCACGCATCTGCATGGTTGCTTTAAAAATTCTGGTTGGCTACCACTGTTACAAACACCATGCAACCCTCACCCACAAGCTCCACCCATATCATTCCATATCTCTCTATTTCTAAATGTTGTGTTCTGCTGCTGAAGAGTTTGGATTTCACTAGTCATCAAGTCTTGAACAGCCCAAACTAAACCAAATCTCACTTGTACCAGCGAAATACTCACAACACAAAATTACACAACGGACCAATTCTTTGCCTAACCACCTCACCACTATGCCATCTGCACTCCGAAGCTCAGCAAATAACTTACACTGCAATTCCAACAGTTTTATCACCATCCCATATGGGGAGAGAAGAAAAGACAGACCACAGCAGCTGCCCCGTAGTCTGAAATTGTATCCACACTCCATGTGACATGGCTTTCCTGGGTAGCGTCGCTTTGTGTGAGTGTTCTGTATTCACTTACATGCAATTCTCACTCCTTAAAAAACTGTTTTACTTTACTGCGGCTGATATTTTGTATGTGTGACTCTAGATGGTGTTGGTGTCATATTTCAGCACCAGCATGTGAATCGTTGTGCAAGAATTTGTAAAAAAAAAAAAAAAAAATCCAACAGTAAGTGTGTAGAATTTAAGTTACTAATGAATGATGAAGCCTAAAAGCCCCGTAGGAGATAACCAGGCCTCTTCTACTCATACAAACACGTGACTTTTGGGGGCATTTGACAAAGTCCTTGGCAGGCTAAAAGTGAAAGTTTAAAACAAATACCTAATACTAAAAGAGCTATCTGCTAGCATGACACAGACGATGTAAAATACAGCCAGACTGACATCGGGGCAGACAATATGCCCTTTGTACGCGGCTGAAATAATAACCATCTTCTCCACAGTCAGATGGTTTGGTGGAAAGATATACAAGCACTATCTGGCAAACACAAGACCATGTGTAAAAGGCCCTAAAATAATATTTTTATTTGACACGTGTCTTCAGCTGAACAACACATTCTCGCAATCTACCACATCAGTGCACACTGAATTCAATAAGTTATATTCTTCTGAAAAAAAGACTCCCTAAGCCACACCTTTTTAGTAAAACATTCCTATGACAAAAGCAACATACGTGAAAAAGGTGTAAAAGCTAAACTCACATGTTACACTTCGGGATTAAATACATTCTAAAATGTAGTGACTTATTCCAGTCATCAGAAACTTTCATTTATCAAATATTTAAAAATTACCCATTAAGCACAAATGTGTGTACCTACCTGGCCAGCACAAAGAAATAACCAAAAAACTGAAATCCAGTGACAAATGAAGTTCAAAACCTTCATAGCACACTACACAGAGTGAATCTGATTATCTTAAATCAATTAACAAATTAAAAAATGGAGGAATTATGTTGAGACTGAATTACTTTGTCTTTCATTTGACTCTTCTCCCGTTGGAAAATACTTACAGAGCACAATACAAAGGGTAAAACAAACAGGCAAAATGTAGCCTAGACGGGGAGAAGGATGATAGCTACATCAGTCTGTGTGAGAAATAAACCATAAAAACTATTGATTTGCTCTGAAAAATTATTTTGCACCTCTTCACAACAGTCACTGTCAGCTGAGTATTTTTAGGCGTTCTCACTAAAAAGGAGCTAATCCTGTTGAGTATGAATGTTTAAAACAAAAAATTTCCTACACAGTCTTGCTGTTCTGCATTACTCTTTTGGTTTTAGCAAAGATGTGTGAAAGGCGGATGTGTATAACTACCAAGTTCAGACTGCTGGGAAGTGTGCCAGAGATTTTTTATGGGGTCAACACGCATAGCACATGCTAGAATACAGTCTTTTTGTATTGCACTGCGCAGCATTCACAGCAAGGCTGGCACTGAAAGCTATAATTCACTCAGTCTGTCTGTGGATGGAGGGAACACTGACCCAGTTTGAGTCGTTATGCAACATCTGGCAGAAGACTCCTTGTGAAGGCTCAAAAGCTCAACTCCTCCACATGCTTGGGTCCACCATACTGGCCTGTGGCCTTATTCCCTCTCATTTTTCACTTAAAAAACACACAGCCAGGCAAGCTACGCCCTCAGCTCTCTGAATAATTCTTTAATACAGATCTGTCACCTTAATCACTGCTGAATAAATAATAATCTTTTGTAAACTGTTAGATTAACCCATTAGAAGGGTTATTTAGGGAACCAGCAAAAAGGTAGCTCAGCAGTGATATCAGGCTTTATGGAAACTGCTGCATTAAGCATATTAGACAGTAGCATGCATTCAATTTTGTCTGCTAGGGAACTGGTTTCCCCTTTGCTCACTAATGTGGCCTCATGTCCAAAAACTAGACTGAGATCGGAGAAAACAACAAATACAGGACATTATGTATAGACCAAAAAAAAATAAAAAAATCAGGCAGACTTGGTAAGCAGTAAATGTGAATATATAGTCATGTGCTTAAAACCACAGAACAAAGGAGAGAGAACAAAGGCACAACAGAGAAAGAGTGAGTTTGTTCACATCTTTGTCACAGAGCTGGCTCTGAATGTATTTTCTCTCTCTCTCCATTTTCCATCTGATTAATCAGGCACAAAAGTGCAGGTCTCACCACGCAAATCCGTCAGACAGCCCTCCAGTGGTGAAAAGAGGCATTGCTGGACACCTCACCCTGCTTGTCTATGTGGAAATTTACTGCTCAAATTCAACACATGCTGTACACAGGAATAAGATAAAGGTGTGAAACAGTGTGCTACAGATGCTGTAAACAATGTGCTGGTTCTGTCTGTATAAAAAAGAAAACCAAAACCTTGATTTTTTTAAAAAGCATCATAGCAGTGATGCCATTTTTGCACAAATGTGGCAACATACAAAAATGAGGAAGACGTCAAATGTATTTTGAGATAACTCGCCTCACTATACAGAAACTAGAGTAACTCATTTCGATACCACTTGAGGACGAAAAGGGAGAATAGGCTATGTCTGAACATAGCCTCTCAGACTGTAAGAGTGCCGTATTAGTCATTTATTGGACAAGCCTTAAGGGTAAATCACTTCCCTTTCAGAAAATCTTGCATTTACAGTATTTCACTAGGGAATTTTCCACGTGGCTGGCAGCTTCCGAAACGGATTAAAAAGCACACTGGATCACATGCTCCCCTGGCATAAGGCAACCTGCAGCCGAGAGACACTACCTACTAAATCACTTGAGGAAATCTGGAACATTAAGAATCGGCTAGACAATTTTCTTTTATTAGAAAATCTATACAGCACAGTCAATTTTGCGCATGGTCGACAGCACCAGCGACACGTCAATAATATGTCGAGGCTAGTCACAGCCCACAAAACCTGACACAAGATGGCACTACATAAAGGGTGAGTATGGGACTGGATGTAACGTTCCCCACGCAACGCCATCGCTCAATGGACAAGTCGTACATTTGCCCAACTAGTTCCTCGTGCTTGTCTGTTCGCCACAAAGCAATGTCATGTAACGTTAACGTTATCCGCCTGCCTCCTCATCTGGTCGAGTAGCTAATGTGCCAGAGGCATGATAACTGAAGTCTTATCTCTTTTCTCTGTAACGTTACATCCCGCCATCAGAAACTGGGTCAGGAGCAAGACTCCCCTCAAGAATCAAACGTAATGGATTTAACGCTAAAACGCGGCAAATGCAGATATTTTCGCTTTAAGGCAAGGTAAGCTTACAGCAGGGGCCAAGCAGCTAGCGACCTTATGAGAGATGGAGAACCCAACGTAAGTGTTAACATTAGCCCTCCGTAACGTTACAACCTGCTGCTTAGCTAGGATGGAGAACCATGAGCCACATGGGCCTTATGTTAATTATTTAAAATGGACTATGCTGAACACATTAATTCGGTCTTTTGCCCGTGTTCGTGCTCAACACCAGAACTACCTTCACTCATCCGTTAACTGGCAATATGAGCGAAATATCCGCGTCTCTGGTTAAAGCTAACGTATTGAAAACGGCGGTCTATCACACTACGTCCGCGCCCGGAGCGTTCTTACTCTTATTTCTAGTAGTTTCCACCCAGACTGAGCAAAGATAACAAGCTGCAATTCCCTCTAAATAAAAAAAAAATCAAGATTTAGTAGTGGATAAACAACGAAGGTCACATTATTAACCTTGTCCATTGTAACTAGATAACAGATTTACCGTTGACGTTCACGGTTGTCCCACACTTTAACAGCTCATAACGTCTCGACAAACGGCGTAACGTTCATTTCGCCAGTATTCTTTAAAAGACAGAAACACATCTTACCTGAGGTGTTTGACAGCAAACCATATTAGACATATTTAATGCGAATTCAGAGTATGGTCGTTCGGGTTTGAGCAAAGACGCAACGCGGCTACAAGCACGGCTTGTTGGTCTCGTAGTAGATGACTGTTCCTTCTCTCTGCGGAAGCTCGTCCACCCTCGCTCTAGTCCGGACAAGCTCAGACAGAGTGATGACCAGTTGGTGAGGAGAAAGCGCGCTCCCGACAAAAACCCGGGCGACCACCACGTGTTGTGTGACGTAATCGGATGTGGGCGGCCCTACAAGGCATACTCCTACTCAGCGCGCTCCCCACTCTGGATTTAGTTGTGATAAGCTTCAGGCAGTATAACGTCACGTGTGGAAAAATTTACCGAAAGAAGGTATTTTCCAAGAATTATCGTTATCGCGCTATCTGATGTCGATTCATGAAATATTGCACAAAGAGTTCAGTTTTAATTTAGTTTATTTTATTTGGTTGGTTAAAAAAGAAGAGACAAAGCAAATACATGGATTGAACAGATTGTTCAACCAAAAGGTGTAGGC
>JAQLOL010000020.1:9898926-9910504 GCA_029783665.1 Naso thynnoides | reverse complement strand
CTAAGCATTTTATCTTTTTGGTTCTTTTTTACTGGTGCACTTACAGTATATGTCATCATTTATGTCGTTATACATTGTTGGGTGATTTTAAACCACATTAGTTCCTAATTTTTTAGAACTAGGTGAGAAATAATCCTAACAACAACAACAAACAGTAAATAATAAAAATAAATAAAATACTACTGCTATTACTATTTTTATTATAAGTAGGCCTAGTAGTAGTCTGGGTTGGGAAGGTTACTTTGGAAATGTAATAAGTTACAGATTACTTGTTACCCTTTTTAATATGTAATTAGTGATGTAACTATTTCATTTAATTTCATCAAAGTAATGTAACTTTTTACATTTGATTACTTTTCTAAAGTTCTAACAGATGTTTTCTACTGTTAGCCATTTTCAAATGTTTAAACCAGACAGTGTTAATTGCGATGTGGGGCGCTGCAAATTCAAACAAGAGAACCAATCAAAAGCATCAGTATAGCATCAGACTCTACTCAACAGCCTTGACTGAAAATGAGAGAAGAAGGAATTGTGCACATCAAAACATGCAAAGCAACAAAATAAACGTTTTTCAACATATAGCCTAAGCTTTTGACTGATAATATTCAAACGTAATCCCCTTGGAATCATTAACATTTTCAAAAGTAACTGTAATCTAATCACACAATATTTCTCAGTAACTGTAACTGATCACAGTTGCATTTATTTTGTAATTAAATCACAAAATTTAGTTACTTGTAACTAATTACTCCCCAACACTGGTGGTAGTATTAGTAGTAGTATTACAGCAGTATGCATGTGCAGTACAAACTTGTACTGTACATTGATTTATCTCTCTAATGTTCTGAAGTGATGAATATCCAACTTTGTCCTTACAAGTAAGTGGGTAAGCTATAAGATAGCACCCCTGTCTGGCTAGTAGCATTCATCAGCTGCATGAATGCTCCCTGAGTCAAACCCAAATCCACTTGGTCCTGGTTCTGACCTGGCCCCAGCGTTGCTCCTCTACATTTTCTTGTTACCACCTTGTGGAATATTCTCTTTTGAATTTTGTGTCTTCTGACATTTGAATTTCTCAGCCATACAATATAGGCTGTGCCATGCCAGATTCACTTCTTATTTGTCATCTTCTCTCATACATGTGGGCCTACCTGACTCATAACAGCACAATTCCATAAGTCGTCAGATGTCCATTAGGAAGGAACATCCGGTCTCAACCTTCACCACCACTGCACAAACGTCATCTCGTAGAAAAAGAACCTACTCACCTGCCTTGAAAGAGTAGAGCTTAGGACTACCTCAGTGCGTCAGTAATTAGATTAGAGGATAAAGAATCACTTCAATACTAGTGTCAGCCAGTCTCTGTATCTGCATGAGGCGTGTGTGTGTGTGTGTATCTGTATTTGTTTGTATTTTTGTTGTTCTTTAAGAGCAATGACAACAGCACAAGAGCATTTAGTCACAGCCTTAAAAAGCACCCTGCCCTTTGTATGGAAAACCACTGTAGGAACAATCAAAGCCAGAGATCCAGTCAACACAGATTAGGTTTATCAGCACAATTAATCTCTTCATAACAGTTCTTGGACTTGTTTTAAAACCATGACACGTTGTGCTTCCATCCATGCAGGGGTGACATTCCTGGCAAGGTGAAAGAAGTTATTGCTGCCTTGTTGGCAAGAAAATGAATGGCTGTTTTCCAGGAATGGTCACCTGCATCATATTTCACCTCTATTTATGTGTTTTGTAGCTGTTTCTATGTCAGGTCTATGTGAGCCTGGACTGTAGAGGAAGAGCCTCCGCCCAGAGGCACCAGGACACAACACAGCTTTAAGGTCACATTGCCAAGATGTTTTTAACAAAACAACTGGAAGCAAAAAAAACCCCCAAAACATTGTAATGCATAACTAAACTTTAAAATGATTGTCAAACAAAGGCTTACTAAAATGTAACTATTTACATATAGCTTATATAATACTATTAGCTTTGGCTTGATTTAATTAAAAAAGTGCAAACCAGAAGCAGCACAGCGTCCTTCAACTTTAGATGCCTTTAATAAACTGTTTAAAGTTTTGTCTTTGCAAAAGCTGCTTTGGTATGTTTAACTTCTACATTATCTTGGCTGTCCGCAAAGGTGAATGAAGATCCTTGGCAAGCAGTCGCACCATCTCCTCAGCACAGTGTCTGAAGCCTCAGACAGAGAGGTGGTGATTATGGCTGATGGAGTGCAGCCAACCAGTCCAGCGTGACTTATTAGTGTTTTCAGGAGGTGTTTTTAGGAATTGGATCAGGATCAGAGAGTGGCAAAAAGACAGGAGATATTCATAAATAAAAATGGTGTCCAGAGTCATAATGCCATATGCTTTTAGTTGGATTGATTCTACAAGCAAATGTGGTAAATACAACCTTTGTAAAACCTACACTGTTCAGTTTTTGTTGAGACTGTGGCAGGGAGGTATGAAATCATCTGTGGGGTCATTTCTGAGGTAGTTTTTGTAGTATTACTACAATTGCTGTATTAAGTGTGCATGGTATACTGCATTTTTCCTTTATGCATGGGTGAACAAATAACATAAACACCTTTTATTATGATGCAAACTTGACACACCACAACTACCATATCATCAAAAAATGTAATGAATGCATTTGAAGTAGTTTCAACATTTATTTAAAATGACTGACTGCACAAAAAGAATTTATTTTAACACAACTGTTGCATAAGACAACCTTTAGTTTAACCTTTAGTTAAAGGCCCAAATGTGTTTATGTTATTGTGAGGAGATTCTACATTAAAAACAGAAATGAAAAAGAATACAGTTACTGTTGTGAGAGGTCATTTTAAAGTTGTTTGCAGAGAAATAGTTTGGAGGATTTTATGCATAAGCAGCAGCATCAACTTATAGCATCTAAACGGCATTCTCAACGTGGGAAAAGACTGGAAAAAAACACTCTGCATTTACCTAAAAAACTTCTGTTCAGAGTACATTAAAATTTATAATTTGTCACAATATTCATACAAACACCTGCAGCACTGCTATTGCCAAAGCCACCAAAAAAGGTTCTTGCTGTGAAAAGCACAAACTAACAAAAGCAGGAGCAGAAATTACGTTTTTCACATCACATCAGAATCTAATATGACTTCTCAGAGCTGTCACACGCACTGAAACATGTTGTTCTGTTTTCAGAGGTTATGCTCAAAAATTGATAAAACATTTGTACACTGAAGGTTGTCCTCCTTTATCTCCAGATGTCATTTCCAGTTTCTCCTCTGCAACAGTATGTGGTTCAAACACCAAGTGCCTTATGGTCACAATATTTGTGCCCAACTATGTTTTGCTATTATGTGACAGTACTTTTAACAGAGATATGTGGAAGGTGGACATCTTCAATGTAAATATAAGCCTTGCTGATGTTTATTTCTGACTTGTTATTACTAAACATTAAATCAGAAAAAGAAAAAAAAAAGAGAAAGAAAAAAAACTCGGTGGGAGTGTGTGTGCTGCCTTTGTTTAATTCCAACACAAAGGATGCAGCCTTTGTTTTGCTGAATCATCTTGTAAACTCTGGTACCCCCTCCATTCTTTCATTTTCCAGAGAATTGTTCAGTGAAGCTTCATAAACGTGTTCTGACAAGGACACTATGAATATTTTAGGTACCTGGGCCCAGCAGCCACACGTGGCTGCAGCTGCCATGTGAATGGAATTGAGGCAAGCAGGAAGTCTTCTAAAGAATTTAGAGTAATACTGCAGTTAAAAACTTTTTTTAATCAAATCTGTGTTGATTTAAGTAATTACGCAGTGTAAACAATTGATTTGCCGATATGTTGCCACTGCATTTGCACCACATTCTCACTCTTCTATCAGTGTGATATAATAGCAGTTCAAGACTGTACGTGCCTTCCTACCCCTCACTGAAAATGTAGAGCAATGCCGCGTGTGTGTATGTGGGTACAAGTAGTTACATAGTCCTCTGATAAGGTACTGATAAACTTTAAAACACTTTAAGTTAACCCTCTCTTGACTGACCAATGACATTGATGAAATAAAGACAGTGGGGCCTCCTCGGTGTCATGACTCTTTAGTTTACTGACATCCAAGATGTGCTGAACTTTATGGTTTGTAAGATGTGATATCACACTGTTTTGAGGCACCGGACTCCAGAGGATTTTGGTTATTTCCTACAAATCTAGCCTGTAATGTTTTGTTAACACAGATATGATCTGTGCTTCTCTCTCTTAAAGGAGAAAGGCACCCAAAATATATATCAAATGTTATTTGAGTTTCTTGGGACAGTTTACTGAATACTTGGACGCAGCTTTGTGTCCTTATTAGAGAACTTACCCTTAAATTTGACATGTCAGTTATGTGTACCGCTCCACACACAGGCTTTGCTCTCTGGCAACCAAGTGACATTTGCATTTAAATTCATAACTATCAGATATCAACAAGTGTGCACTTCTGAGACTGATTACTTATTACAATTAAATCACCATACAGTCATAAAACACTAGTTTTATGGCACAGGCACAGAGTCTCATTCACAGTAGAATGTGAATGAGACTGATAGTGTGGTGTGATGGACACACTCAGCAAGTCAGTTTTTTTTCCACATCTATAAAAAAAAACCCATCAAATAGATTTGAATTGTATTTTTGAAAACATTTCAATGACATTCATTGATCAAAATGTGGTTAATTTCAAACTGCAGCACAAACACCCTCCACTGTAGCTGATAATTGTGACTATGCAAACCCAAAAGGGCTCACTATTGTCAAACACACCCTTCAGTCTTTCCCACAGAACTGTGCCAAGTTCTTCTCTCGTCCTCACAGGGGGAGGTGTCACAAAATTCTAGCTTTCTGTCCCATGCAAGAACACAAAACCCTTGTCCGTGTCTGTCTCTTGAGACCCTCCACCCTCCTGTGGTCTGTCCCTCTCTAAGGAAGTGGGTCACCTCAGTGGGAACAGCACACATACACACACATGCCCAAGGCAGGCTTTGTTGGGAAACAGACTTGGTTAGTGGCCCACTGAGCTGCTATCTTGACTTTGTGTTGCATTGAGTTCCCTGCCAGACACATTGCAGTAAATGAACCAGGTGCTCTAATTAAAGGTACACCGTTTCACTTATTTAAAGGCCTATAAACAGACAAGACAGAGTTCTTGATGCAAAAAAATAGCTGTTTGCAAGAGTTAAATGACTCTTACATGCAATGTAATGTTTAAATGTGTTAATGGGCACAAAACAGCAACAAGAGCACATTGCTTAACTTGACCATAAAGCTAAAATTCTTACTGAAAAACAACAAACAACTAACCTTTTAAAATATTGCATTAGCCTAACTTCTTTATTTGAATATAATTTTACACATTTATCTTTTTCACATACTTGTGTACATTATAGTCATGGCCATTATTTGTATCTGTTTTAGCTGTATGTACTGTATGTAAGTATATCTGTATTGTGTACATATGCCCGGCCAGCAAAGTTGAGTCTGATTGTATTTGATTCAGAGTTATATCCATTTCAAGTTTGCACTGAATTTGAACTCTTTTTATGATTTTCACCAGTTCAATTTGCTTGCACATGTTTTGGAGTTGAACAAATCAGCCAGGCAGCCTAAACATCCTTCTCATGTGTGACTGTGGTATGTTAGTCTTGTGTTGTACAGGAAGGTTCAGAAGTCAGGATCCTTGAACGCCATTGCATCATGTCTTGCCCTCTGACCTCACAGTGATCAGTGTTTGTGTCTTTCCACATCTGTTTGCCACTTGTGAAATGTGGCAAAAAAAGCTAGTTTAACCAATCATTAGTGTATCCATACAATAAAAACGTACATGTTGTTGGATGAATATATATTACCTTTAGCAACTTTTTAAAGCATCATAAACCTTTTTGTGTAACCTGTTTTTCTCGTTCCAAAGGAGTTCCAGTAATTTCGAAAATGTCAACAAGCAGCTTTCAGGACACAAGACTGCTTTCTAAGAGCAACAGAGGGTAGTAACCGAGTCACTTCAAATGATCAATAACTTCAAAGAATATCTTGCTAACATCTAATGATTGATGGAATTGTCAAAGTAAAATGTGTGTAGGCTATGTGTGTGTGTGTGTGTGTGTGTGTGTGTATGTGTGTGTGTGAGTGTGTGTGTGCGTGTGCGCGCAAATGATTTGAAGTTGCGTTAAGGATTCAGATAACACATGAACTCTCGTGCTGCTGTGCTGTTGACCTCAGATGCACCACTTTGAAAACATGCAAAGCAGTTTGCTTGCATGTGACTGTGTGTTTGTTTGCACATAATTTCAATCAGTGGCTGCTCCTCTGTTCCTTTTTGTCTGTATGCCATCTCTGTCTCTTCCCATTATTCTGTTCTAACCCATTACTCTTCCCTCCCTCCATTTTGTAAATAAAACTTGTGTTAAAATTGTGGGCAATTTGTTAGATGCACACATAAATGACATCAGGGATTTTCTTTTGATTCATCTCATTACTGGTCAGTATTTTAATCTGCAGCTGTCTTGCCCTGAGCTCTCTTCTCTTTTCCTCCCAAACTAGGAAGACATGATTGTCTCAGCTAAACCCATAAAACCTAATACATATTACAAAGAGCCACGAGCAAGTGTTAATATAACACAGAATTTAAATGGCTCATCATTTGTATCAGAGACATCACTGGAGGAACAAACACAATATATCATCAAAAATATTTTAGATATTCAACTAGGAATCTACTAGAAACTAGAAACTCATCTGTGGATATAAATTATTTATAATGAAATCTACATCACAGGACTAAAAGTTTCTGTATTCCCACTCATGCAGCAGATTCCTCTGGGTTTTGTGGTTATTCCAGGACAAGTAGCTGGTGGAGAGAAGACAGAAAAAGCAAAATAGAGAGTTGGGCATAACAGCTTCCTTCTGTTCCTGGCTTCAAGATGGAAAATGAAGCTCTAATCCAACCTTGTTTAAACTGCTTTAACTTGTTTAAATTGCTTTAACAGTGTATATAGGTTAGCTATATAGTGTATATTTAGGCTACATAGGCTGTGTAAAAATGTAATTTATCAATATAGTAAAAAAGATACTTATGCAGTATATATTTCTGTTCTTTAACATCTCAAAGAGATACAAAATAAGTTACATATAAATAATCAGGGTTTAGTATTTTATTTGAGCAATTTTATTTAGGTTAAAAGCTCTGAACTTGTTTTGATATTCTGAATTGAACTCCAGGCACTACATCCTTCATAACCAGCGTACCCTTTGTTGTTCTATTCCCGTGAGTCTTTCTTAACAAGACTCTAATATCTCACAGCTATCCTCTTTACACGCTTCAACCATGGTGACCGCGAGGTGCTGAGAAAACCAGCAAAACCTAATTAGTTGTGCACCAAGGCTAGCTCATCACATGTGCTTTCCATAACGAGCTAGTTAGCAGCATAGCCCCTTTGAGGAATGATACATTGATACACATATGTGTTGTGTTCTGCAGCCTGTTTTCAAGGCTATGGTGAAAGAATGGCTTTAAATAACATTAGTCAGCTGTTCAATCATATGTTTGCATTTTGGCCATATGATTATAAGATCTTATCATCTAATTATCAGTAAATTAAGAGTCTTATTTTAATTACCTTAACAATTTGTTTGCATGTCCACTACTGTACAGTAGGACACTGAATAATGATTTGAGTGACTGTGATCATAGAATAAACATGCAGCAAGATAATGTGGATTGTCACTGCACACACAGTTAATCATTATTCTGTTCACACTCGGCACTGTTCAAAGGGAATTTTCCACTGTTAAAGTGAGTTGTTTCCTCAGAGTGCAAACAACTGGGGCTTAAAGTGGAGCAGCAGATGTTGCAACAGGATTTTTCAGTGTTTGACCTGCTGAGGGGGGTTATCCCTAAAACAGGTTGCAATGAAATGTGACCTAGATAAAATCAAGAGGTCAAACTCAATACGAGAGTCGGACACACATGACTCAAGCACATGCTGTGTGCACATAAGGGCAAACAAAATCATACATATGCGTGCAAATAATGACTGGTGGCTATACCAGTGATATTCTCTGTTAGATGTTTAACTTTTAACCAGTGTGCTTCCATTGAAGTCTTACTTTAACCTCGAGTGCCCTATTAACAGTAGCGCTTTATTATGCCTGAAAGGAAATTACTTTATATGGAAACCATCACCAGTGACATAGTAAAAACTTGTGCATTGTTTGCACAGACTGATTGCAGATAATATAAAGTATATTTTATAATATCATCACACTGGTGAGAATATCAGAGTAAACAAACTAGCCAAGAGAGAGTTGTCATGGTCAAAGACCTTAACCAGGATCAATTAAACCCAAAACAATAATCTGGAACATTTTAGACATTCTTGATGGACAAGAGAAGCAACTGGACATAGAGTCATAACTCTTTTTATATGATGGGAGTTTCAAAATCAAGTCTTTTTTTGGACCGTCTGCCTGGTTTCTTTTTGGAATAATGTGTTTTAATGGTCGGCATGGTTCTTTATGTCTCTGCACAGGTGGCGGTTGTGGCTGGACACATTATATTGTTGGGGTTGTCTGTCCATCCATCTGTCCCTCTGTCCCATTCTCATGACTTCATATCTCAAGAATGCCTTAAACAAAATGCACTTTTGGTCATAATTCAAGAGTTGACAAAATTTCAAAATATCTGGTAGGATAAATCATATATGTCAATAAAGTGATAACTTCTGTTTCAAAAAAGAGACACTGATATCTTTGATAAGTATTCAAAACATACAGACATAGATTTTGCTGCGAAGTAACAAGTTCCACAGAAACATTCAACCTTGGAACATTATTGCTGGTTAAACCAGTCATGGCATTCAAACATGCTTCATTAATGCTCTGTCAAATGTGTCACATACAGAATGCACAATCAACTCTATGTCTAGACAGGTTGAAGTTATGAAGTTTAATGAACTTTTACAGTAAGTGCTTTTAGTTTCCCCTCTCTCAGCTTCAGTGTCTGTTTGTTCAAGTAAATGAAGGATTAACTGAGCATGATTAATTATATACAGAACTGAGCGGTGCTGCAACAGGAGAAGCTATGATGTTTACAGTGTGGACGAGAGAGTGTGAAATGTTTGTGGAGAGACTCGAGTGCTAATGCATGGTGATGGATATCTGGTAGTTCTATTTCTATCCTTCTCACTCTGTTTGCATCACAAAATGCTATAACAGTATGTTTTTTGCATTTTTGCTGAACTAGTTTTTGTGAGTGAACAGAGGATACAAATTTCTACTTCAGACACAAACTGCAGAGCTTCAACTGACAGTGATGTTCCCAATTTAAATTCAGCAGCCTAAACAGAAAACGAGACAGTGACCTTGATGATTTCTCTGTCTCTCTGCTCATTCAAGAAAACAACAATAAGACAGACGAGACCTTGTGCTTATCCAGGTCTTGTGGATGATGTGTAGATCATCCTCTGTGCACTGTGTTAGTACAGCAGCTTCTGCTTTTTCATTGTTGTCTGTTTTTGTTATAGCATCAGCAGCAAATGTCAGCAGGCATGTTCTGCTGTAGCAGACCATAATATTTGCAAAGAAAGTGGTTCATAACAAATCCGTGACTTTCTTGCACTCTGTGTTTATGAAAATACATAATCTATCATGGCATAACAATACACTATGAAACTGCATTTAGCACAAAACATATCTATAATTAATTTTACAACAAATTGCACAATGTTATATGTAAGGGATAATGCCCAACGAGGAAGCAACTGTCTGACGCGAAAACGCCTCCACGTAGTCCATTCATTTCTGATAATGGACACTTCGAAGGGCATTATCCCACTTATACCATGGTCGCTTATGAAAGAAATCAATATTAAATCAATTATTAATATGTTAATGTTGTTTTTTACCGTTAAAATTGTTTAAAAAGTTTTTCACAAGAAGCGGCTGAGTTGACTATTTAATATCTCTCGTTGTGAAGCGTTGCCAAGGTAACCGGCTCTGGCCACAGAACCTGGAGCCGCCCGTATGTTAACGTATGTTCTGAGTTTCTGTTGCCATGGTTACCAACTAGCGTTTGAGCCAGCACAATAATTTAGAACAATCAGGTAATTTGACCAGAACTTTTTTATACATGTCCTACAACACTTTTTAACGGACACCCTGCAGCCAATCAGAATCGAGCATTCACCCAGACCATGGTATAAAATAAAATAATTATGTTGGGCATAATAATTATATTATTTAGCATGTTTGATCGTGAAAATAGCCAAAACTTGTTGGTAGGATAGGCTTTGTGAAAGGCTATTTAGGCTGGGTTTCACATGTTGTTTGTATTTTTCTCAATGTCACATTCTAACAGGAAAGAGCAGTGTTGATATTTTGACCATGATCTTGTGTTTTGGCCAAAAACAATTGCAAACAATTTTTTACAATCCCCACCCCCCACCCCAAAAGGTCTCACTTAGCAGTTTTCATGTTAAATAGAAGACTGCAGACATGTTTCAGTTCCTGAGTTTTCAGTCAGCTGATACTAACATGCCTCATAGGTCACTGTTCCCTCACCTCAGTCTTCCAATAAATGTTAGAGATCGTGGACTGCCTTTCATGTTTCTATTGGCAGCACCTGTAAAAACACTACTGGAAACATATTTAATGATAGTGATTAGAAATCAGATATGACAAGAAAATCTAGTTAGACCAAAGCTTTTTTTAAGTGTAATAATACAGCAATGGATTCACTAAACTATAGACTAAATGTCAAATTACGTGTACCTTCAGTGAAACATCAACAATACAGCTTGTCCCCATCGGCTAATGAATAGTTACTTTGGAATGTTGCTTTAGCAACACGAAATACCTTCCTGTGAAGAGGATGAGTATAAGCATTCTTGCGTGCTTGCGTGCTTGCGTGCATGCGTGCATGTGTGCGCGTGGGTGTATGGGTTGTGTGTATGGAATGAAGGTGAAAGGGGAGAAAAAGAGGAGGGGTTAATGAGGGATAGAGGAATTAATAGAGAACTGATTAATACTTATGCTCTCACAAAGTCAGTTAAAGTAAGTTTACTCATTATTCATGTGAGCAGAAACACTGTGTTACTGTGGACAATGATGTAAAATACATCAAATGTATGCATGCATAATGGAAAGATATCAGTGTTTAATTTTCTGTTCTCCTTCTGTCAAGGGTCTTGCAGTCTAGGGCACATGTAAAAACATATTTGCTCGACCAGCTCAAAATAAAGCCTTGCCTTAATATGCTGAATATGCTGGAGCACAGTCAATCTGTCTGTTTTTTTTCTCCCCCTGTTTTGGTAATGACTTTTTTTCCAAAGTATTTCTTCATCTTGGAAAACACTACAACAAAACGAGGTAAATAGGTCACCTGCATTACCCACATGGGAAGCATTCAGCATTCTGTCATGGTCACAACACCTGCATACACACACATTCCAGTAAATACACACACTGACCACCACCACCCCCCACCACCCTTAACACACACACACACACACACACACACACGCACACACACACACACACACACACACTCACACTCACACATAGTGAAACAC
>JAQLOL010000020.1:9870493-9880517 GCA_029783665.1 Naso thynnoides | reverse complement strand
GATATTTTAACAGCTTCTCACACATCACACTTTGTACTGTTATGAATGAATTGAGGGGGGAGGGAGGGGTGGTTTTTAATGATTTTAATGTTTTGTCTTTATGTATGTAAAGCACTTTGGACTACAATTGTCTTTTATTAAAAGTGCTATATAAATAAAGTTTGATTGATTGATTGAAGGGTTGGATTGGAGTTAAGTTCCTGCAGCATACTAATGTCATGTTCAGGGGGTGTACTTGTACATCAAGCCACCTCACGCTACAGAAACAGGAGATAGGCTTCTGCGCTATGGGCCTTCATGGCTCTCAAAGGCTACTTACTTACTTACCCTTTGCTACATCTTATTGAAAGTCCATCTTATGTGCTGGAGTAGTGAACATCTTTTCCATTACATTAGGACTAAATGGGATAACAATGAATGTTCCAGGAATCAGTCGTATCCTCATGTTACCGGGTGAACAGAGCTGTGGCTTGTGAAAATTTTTTTTCAAATAAAAAATGCATAAAGATATATAGGTATAAATGGCTAATGGTGTGGCTATAGGTGGTTTAATGTTTATTTCTTTGTCAGATAACCACCGTGTAAGTGGTATAATGGCCTTCGAGGTGTCCGGTTATCAGGAAAATAATTCCTAATTGGACACCTTGTCAGAACACAGCATGGCATTAAATAAGACACAGACATTTATGGTTTCCAGAAGATGAATCCCAATGACTTTTGTGGTCCCTTAATTTTTTTTTAATCTTAGGCAGGACTCCAGACTAACTTTTTACATTAGTTGCACTGGTGTGCCTAACATTTTCATCTAGGTGCACCAGCACACAATTTAGGTACGCCCAAAATTTTCTGCTGCACCTTTTGGCACCACAGTAATACAACTATTATGCCCTTTTCCTGACACTCATAGCCTACATGGGTTTGCCCATATCTTTCTGCTTGCTATGTTCATTATTTAACTAAAAAATAAATTACCTCATGTTTTTAGCATGCAAACTCGGCTGAAGCACTTCGTGGTACTTTTTTGTTTGTATGAAAAGTGCTCTACAAATAAAGTCTGATTTAATGTGTTGATGTTAGCTCATTAAATACATCGATTGCATTACTTGGCCAGCGGTACCTCCTGTAAATCTGTGCAGCAGCAGTAGCTGAGTCACAGCACAAAGTTACTGAAGACATGGTGATATTTCAATATGGCGATGGATGGATAAGTTGTCAAAGCAAAACGCAAAAGTAAAAAGTGACTTCACGATAGTTCGGATGCTTATGGAGAACTTGATAACTTGAGTGACAGAGGAGTTTGTTAGCTCACCTGTTGCTTGGAGCTCTTATCTTACTGCAGCGTTCTTGATCCATTCCTTTCACGGATGGTATGAAAGTATTCAAATTGATCAGCTGTAAACAAATGCTGGACATGGCCGTTGTTTTGTTCTAAAAAACGTGTTTTGGACAATCAACAGCTGTAGGAAATGTCAGTCGCACTTCACAGATTATTGGTCCCCGAAGCCCAGTAAGGTCATCATAAAGTGTTTGTCACTGGTCAAATCCAGTCAATTTCCTTTATGTAGTGCCAGTCACATTATAGGTTATCTTGTGATACAGGTTTAACCCATACTCTTCAATTTACAGAGTATATATTTATAGTACATGGTACAATACAAAAAGTGAAATGCATGTTTGTCTCTCTTTGTCTCTCCTGTTCCAGAGACCTTTGAGTCACTTGTGTCCTTCACATCTAACCTGACTGGCACTCTATTTGACAGCGCCTACTCTGCTCTGGCATCAGACTGTCGCCCCCTTGTGTTTCAGCTGTTCAGCAGCATCAAACGCCACCTTTCTGGAGACTCTAATTCCTCACTGGACACCAGTGTGCGTGGGTTTTACAATGACCTATTCCCACTGGTATATCGCCGCTTGCTCAACCCTGGGTTCGGCCACACATCATCCAAGTCCTATTCCTCCCCCTCTGCCAATCATGACGACTGTCTGCGGATGACGCGGCAGGATGTCAGTCCATTCGGACCCCATCCTCGCCTCCTGGTCAGCAGCTTATCCCGTGCGCTCAGAGCCGGCCGAGCGCTGAGTCGCCTGCTCAGACTGGCTGGAGAAGTCGTGAATGCGACAGAGAAGACGACGTTATCACGAGAGTGTGGACGAGGCTTGGTGAGGATGCAGTACTGTTCCCACTGCAGAGGGCTGACACTGATTCGGCCCTGTACTGGGCTGTGTGTCAACATTATGGGAGGATGTCTGGTAAGTTTGTGAATGTCGGTGCATTTACTGCTTGTATATCTGTATCTGTTTTAATATGTTTGTTTGTTTCCATTATTGTTGTACTGTTGACACTGCAACTAATAAAATCCAACACTGAATCTAAGCATTAAATATGAAGCAAGTGACAGGAAGCAAATAGCTTCACTTAGCCTAAATACTTGCTCTGTCTGTTGTTAAAAAATACACCTATATCAGCTTGTGTAATTGGCACCACATTATATCTTGTGTATTTAAATCTGTCAACAAATAAAAATTACATTACAGTATTTCCCAAAACTGTTCCTTTAAATTAAAGAGGAACTTCAGTATTTTTCAACCTAGACCCTATTTCACCATGCGTGTGTGTGTGTGTGTGTGACTGAGGGGGACAACTGTTTTTGGAAGTTGGTCCAATATTGAGGAAGGCTGATGCAGCTGGGAGATGTGAAACCAGCTAGAACAGGATTCTCTGACAACAGCATGCAAAGCATTTCTCTTACCCTTCACTTGTTCCTGACTGTGTGTAACCAAATCTCGTTCTGAAGTCTCGTTCTCATGGCATCTCGTGTGGCAGGAAGATAACAGAGCACCCATGATTGAGAGCGGATCAGAGCAGAGCTGATCATTTTGGAATACTGATGAGAGTTATCTCATCGATTTCAGTGTCATGGCTTCATATTTACTTGACTTTAAGAGTTTGGATGAAATCTTTAATTTTGAGGGCTGCACGTATTTGTTTAAGCCCAAGTACACAGATGTGGAGCTCCTACTGTATGATTTGAAGAGCAGACTACCAAACTTCAGAACAAGATTTGGTCACAGAACAAAGCACAGAACAAGTACAGGGTAAAAGAAATACTTTGCACGCTGTTGTCAGTGGCTTACACTATTGATCAGAGGCGGTCAGTGGCAAAAACAAGCAATTTTATTTGACGAACTTTAACAGTGTGTATTTTCCCACAAGAATTTTATTCTAGCTCGTTTCTTGGCTGCCGCCTGCGTTGGCTTCCCTCAGTACTTGACCTAATTTTAAGTAGTTGTCCAAATAGTTGTCCCCATCAGTCACACACACACACACACATTATCTGGAAATATTGGCCCAGGTTAAGAAATCTAAAAGTTCTCCTTTAACTTCCTCTGGTACCCCTTTCCATTTCCAAAGTAAATCATTTTAGATATCATATCAGACATATTTGACTCCACAAATTATTTGTAATCTAGTGATTTTCAAACGCTTATGTAATGTTATTCCTTTTAGGTTTTGTGTGTGTGTTGTAGCTGATACTGTTTCAGATACTCAGCCTTCAGAGAGGCAAGTAAACAAAAGTAGTTACTCATATAACTGAATTCCTCATTTACAGTGCTTTATCATCAAAAAAATATTCCCATATGTTTTTGCACTGACAAATAACAAGAGCATAACCAAGAAAATTGGCAGTGTCCTCTGTACATTTTATGGGGCTGCTTTGAAATTTGCTTGACAGCTTTAACAGCACCCACAGCAAAGAGACTTCTGAAAAGCACAAAGCTGGAAGAAAGGCAATGCGCTTCCAGCTTGAGACTTCTTGTGAGAAAGAAACACAGCTCCCATCAAGTTCATCCTCTTCAATAAAGAAAAAGAGAGGAAAACACAGTTACAGCAAACAAAACAAGAGGAACAGAGACTAGTAGGAACAGCCTCTCTGTGACAGAGCTATTTGGTTTTACAAAATATGTGCCTAAAAACATGTCCCTGTTCTCTTTTCCCCCTTTTTCTTTCCACATTTGTCGCCTCTGCATGTCCTTTCTTCTCCCCATCATCTGAATTCTCTTTTTCCATCCTCTTTTCCTGTCCATTCTCTAGACGGGTGTATCAGAGCTCGGCCCCCCCTGGGGGAGTTTGGTGGTGATGCTCCAACGGTTAGCTGCCACTTTAGCAACCAGCAGCAACCACAACAGCTTGGAGTTAGCTCTGTTAGCGGTCCGGAATCATGTGAATGATGCTATACTGCACGCTCAGCTGCATGGGCCACGCATTACAGCTACAGTAAGCAGAGGGGACGATGGGATGGAGGGGAAAAAATTTCCAAGTGGTTTGCTTTATATTTTGTACTTTAGATTACAACAAGTTACATAAAATACATTTTGGATTGTGCATATTGATGTCAGTCTTCTACAATAAAAAGAGATTTAAATTCTAAAGTAATTTTACCCCAAAAATATGCTCCTGTAATTTCCCAGCAACAAAATGCGATCAGTAACAGATTGCTCAACTATTTCTGCTCATACGCCCCAATAATAAAGTCATTTGAATTTTGGACATAGAGAGAGGGAGGCTTTGGGTTTTCTTTCAGCTTGGCAGTTGGATCTCCTCACAAAAGCCTTGTACCTAGATGGGCTAAAAACAGCCTCATTCTTCAGAGAATCTGGGGTTCCCCTCAGTCTGTGTCTGTGTGTGTGTTTGTGTGTGCGAGTGTGTCTGTGAGTGTGAATACAGATCCTGTGCCAGACAAAGACTGTGGTTGGCGGGACAACCGATACCCAGAATGCAGCTTGGTTCTGGGTGATGAGAAAGTTTCTGTGGCTAATCTCTGGACAAACAGATGACACACAAACACATGCATGCACACACTGTTGGAGGGAGGAAAAGAGTAGCCGTCCAACTTTGAGAGAACATTGTGGACTTAGTAGAGTAGATTCCTGAGAGGTAAACAAACACACACAAGTATAATTGCTCTGCTAATTGTGGCTACTAAGAAAATAGCTCTTACTGAATATTTGATTAAGCTTCTTTATTCATTAGACGCATCCCCACAGGCCTGCCCCCTAACGCTTTAACGGCTTATTTGTGCAGGGTTTAAAGTTAACAGATGATTGCAACGTAAATTTTAAGACATCAGTAATCTCTCTGTGTTGTGCTCAACAGTGTTGTATATAAGGCAAAATTTCTGGGTTGCTTTTCTTTACAGCGCAGCACAAAAAAGCTTTGACTTTAGAAAAATACACAGAAAATTTTACTAATTTGTACCATTGGTGAAATTTACAGGAAATCCATGTTTTTGTTTTGTTTTAGGATTTTTTGTTAAAATGATGAGGGAATAAGTCAACAAATTTAGTTGCCTTTTACCAAGTCAGTAATTCCCAACTTGAGATTCTTGTACCACTGTAGGTATTTCTGCAGTTTCTCTCAGTTAAAATGAATGAATAAATATATTTGTGTTGGGGAGGAGAATAAACACATTAACAAAATTACAAATTGGTGTTGGGCTGATTTAGTACATCTATGGCATATTTATTGTCTTATGCCAATAAACAACCAGCTATCAAACACCTACTCCACGGGAAATGCCTCCCAGCAATGTGAGTCAAAAATTAAAAGTACATGGCAAGCAAGCAGAGAAATCTGCCTGTGGAAAGATGGTTGAAACATCCAGTTTCGGCCTCTCAGAATGAGACTGCAAACTTGATTGAACATATTAAAGATAACTTGACCTCATTTAATGGGCTATGGGGCAGACAGATGGATGTGAGACTGAAAAGGTTGGAAATTAGGATTGTCTAGTCCATGAACATCTTTTTACCTTCCTCTGAGAGGCAGCCACATCATTAGCCTTTCCAAAACACGACCCTTTAAACGGTCTTTTCCTCAGGTGGAGAAGGTGTGTGGACCCCAGGCAGCTGGCCCCTTGATGCCAAGTGCACATCCCACCACCTCGCATGCTACAACCTCTGTGAGCCCTTCTACATTACTAACCCATGTGACATCGCGTCCCTCAGCAGGTCCAACTGCTCATCAGCATCTGCAGCAGCAGTCCCGGAGGTGAGGTCCATACGTCTGATAAAATGTACCAGTTCTGTCAATGGTTGTTTTCCTCCTAGAACAGAGACTTCACAAGTTCTTTTTACGTTTGCACCAGGGCCTGACTGATTTGGGATTTTTGTGGCTAATGTTGATATTAAGGTGCAAGAAAATTCTGATATATATTTAATGGAGGCAGGATATCTTAGCAAACTTAATTATAAACATCAGTGCATTGAACAATAAAAGCTTCACATATTAATTATTACACAACAGGCTGCCCTTTGCTGGAAAAACCTACATCATTATACCATTCTAAAATGCCAGTCGAAGCATTTTTTCTGGCTTTTAAAACAGGTTTTAATACCGGTGCATATTGCAGAACATATGTGCCAATACTGATATATCTACAGTTGACCAATATTGACTGATGGCAAACCAATATATCTATCTGGCCCTAATTTGTGTTTCTGTATCCCAACAGGTCATTCCTTCTGAAAGGTTCCAGAGGAGACAAGAGTCGCAGCCTGAAAAAACTATCGAGGTAAATTTGTCTCTTTCACTTTGAATTATTACCAATAGAGTATCCATGATCAGGAACTAAAATTATAGATAAACTATCACCTGTTAGTGTCTGTTCATGTGTTTTGCAAAATTAACTTAATTCTGCCAATTCATTGAAGTCCTTGAAGAAGAGCCAGTGTCGAGAGATGGCTCGAGAAAATTTCCCCTAGACTTTGGATGGGTTTTACAGATATTGAAAACATCTGTTATTAATTATTTGGAATGACAATTACTGGCCAAACAGTCAGCAAACCTTTAATTATCTGTAGTTTTAGTTGCATTTGAATGATACATTGTCCTCATTATTGGTATATATGTCATTCCTCCAGAGAATATAGCCTTTTCTGAAAGGTTGGACTTTCATTATGCAGTAATTTTCCAAAGCTCTATGAGCTCATTTCCCTTCCGCAGGTTGTTTTTCAGACACTTGGCAGAGTCTATCCAGAGGGATTTCACAGGAATTTAGACCTGACATGTCTAAATTCGAACCAATCAAGGCAAATAATGAATTGGTCCTATGCTTACTAACAACAGCCCAAGCATTCAACAGTGCACAACTCTCTCTCTTCCAGGGAGTTTGAGGGCTCTATCCAGCGGTACCAGTGGTTTTTCTCTGAGCTGCCAGAGATGCTTTGTGAGAGTGAGATGGAAGTTGAGCAGCACACATGCTGGAGCGGCCAAGACGTCGTAGAGAGGTCTGTGCGTGTCACTACATTACTTTATACCAGAGGAAGCCATTTCTAGCATTTAATGCACATATAGTCCCATGAGTCCTAACGCTGATGTTTGGATGTAAATTTTGTCGGTTCATTTCAGATCCAGTATGCTGGTGTACAAAATTAAAGCATCAGAAAAGGATTCACCATCCAAATGCTGCACTTAATCTGTGTATGGGAGAGAGAACTACATAAAGAGAGTGTTTTGATGTAAACGCTGGCTTTGGATGGGTTTGAGCTAAAAAAAAAAAAAACATCATCAGCTGTCAGGTGCCCGTGCAGAACTCTGACTGAAGTTATGCAACAATGTTCAGCATTGTCCTCTGTAATGCCACAAACCCAGAGGCTATAGTGTAATACAATATGATTGATGCACAGTCCACTGCAGCATTCAGTCACAATTTAGTGTGACAATCCGGTAGATTTGTGGACGATGCTCAAGTGCAACCTCTGTTTTTACATGGAGGAGAATTCAAAAACTGAAAACAACCAATCAGGAAGACAGGAGAAGCACAGGCAGGGCTGGAGACAGATGTATTTCTTGGGAAAAGAAGTAGATTAAATGACATCTCAAGGAGGGAGAACAGAGGTTTAAATACACTAAGGAGAGAAAACAAATGAGGAACGGGTGAAACTCATCCTCAGTCAAAAGGGCAGAAAAGAATACAAAGACAGGATCATGAAACCAGGACAAAACTTATAAAATAACAGAAGATGACTTGACCTAAATGCAAACCATCACAATAGCTGACATCAGTGCTGTCCTCTGAGTTGTTGTCAGGAAGTTCACATTTGTCTTTTCTACATTTATGTGAAACCAAGCTTTATGATTTTTTTATTAAATGGCAGCAATGGGGGCTTCGCAGAGAGGGTCACCCATGACTATGTCTATTTTTCAGTCAGAGTAATTTTTGAATTTAAAAAAGCTGACAAACCACAGTACATAAGAAATATATATGTGTGTGTGTGTGTGTGTGTGACTCCACATAGTTGCCAGGGTGGGGGGGTGACAGGGTTGTGAAGGTTAGAGAGTTCGTTTCCACAGTCTTTCTCATGGTGATTACATTGGCAGCTTGAACTGGTAACAAGACAAATGAACACACACACACACGCACACACACACACACGCACACACACACACAAACAGTCTCTCTCCTCTAAGTTCTATCTCAGTGGGGAAACAGTTGCTGTGGCGGAGAAGGCTCTCCATTTGTGGTCTATCACCCATATGGAACAAGCCATGTAGCCTTGCAAGGACACTTTACAAACACACACACACACACACACACACACACACACACAAAGCATGGTGCAAGACCAACTTAGTATTTAAAATGTTTTATCATGTATAGAAAAACGTTTATTACTGGTAAAAATTTACCATTATGTACACAAATGTAGAATAAGTTTATGTTTAAGAAGTGAAAATGAATATACTATTTTTAGTGTCACAGTTATTCTAGTTAAATAAATACAAGTTGAGGTCTCTGAACAAAAAAGACTTGAAGTAAAATGTTCAAAAATCCTCAGACCGTCATTATCTGTAAACTGTGTTTCAGGGTAAATTTTTCTTAGAGGAACTGAGGAGAGGTTACACTCAGCCTGTGTTGGAGTTTAGCCAGTCTGTGCCTCTCTGACCTCTTTACATCTTTTTTGCTCTTGCATCTATCTGTCCATCCATCCTTCCACCCATTCATTCATTAATTCAGTCATCCATTCATCTCCCCATCCTTCTATTCAGAGCTCCATTCATCTCCTCAGCCCTCTGACCCACTTCACTTACAAATGTCTGTCTTGGTCAGAGTGTGTGCGTGAGAAAAAGAGAGATAGGTGACAGAGCACACATGCCTAACAACACCTTAAATTTCTTCTTGAAGGAGAGTCAGACAAAAACTAAAATGTTCTCATGCTAAAGCAAACAATCAAAAAATAATTTGAGTTAGCCAAAATACCCTTTTGTATTTTACATTAAAACAGGCAGGAGAAAGTTGTACCGAGGGAAAACACAATCTGCTACTGCTGCTTTCAAGGAAATATACAAAGACTGAATAAAATACATTTTTACTACCACAATTTGTTTTGAATATTAAGCAACTTGGAGTTAAAGTCTCAGAAACAACTACCAAAAACTTACCTTGGACAACTTGAACAATTTGGAGGCTCATAAGTAACCGCTGCTATCAGCTGCCAACCCCGACCAGGCTGTATATAAACTGAGGCGAAGGCAGAACCCAGTTGGCAGCAGACTGTCCTCCAATTGCTCCTGACCAGTCCAGTACAGACAGAGCAGAGAACAAAGTAAGATGAAACAACACCATCTCCACCATTTTGTGTAGTTTTCCATCATATTACAGAGGCAATAGCTCTTATGAACTGTTGTTCAAATTCAGTACATCTGCTCTACATTATATAAAACAAGACACTGAGATCATACAATAAAATAAATGACTGCACTGAGCAGCTTCTTTCCCATCCTTTCTCACTTAATGTCACAGCCCCAATCTGTAGCTGATTTACAGCAGCCATTTCTCCCTCTGCGACTGTGACTTAATGCAACACTATGTAGCTTTGACCGAGACCCACTGCTTCGAAAAACAACACTTAACGATGCATGTTCATTCATTATGTTAAAAAAAATGGAGTAAAACCAGGTCATATTTTATGGAGATGATGTCCTGCGACTGCTCTGCCTCAACTCTGTGATTCACAGAGGTTC
>JAQLOL010000020.1:9836327-9849381 GCA_029783665.1 Naso thynnoides | reverse complement strand
ATATTTTATCTCCAACAAAGAATTTGCAGTGTTCTTTAGTGAATATCTGCTCAAACCTCTGTGTGTGTGTGTGTGTGTGTGTGTGTGTGTGTGTGTGTGTGCGTGTGCGTGTGTGTATGTGTAATAGAGAGAGACGCACTAAGCACTTGGCAGCCAGACAGTTTCCTGTGGGTCACCACAGCTCTGATTTATGGCCCTGCTCCACCTGCTCTTACTGTCACCCGAGGGCTTTCACTTTGCTTCTATCCAGCTCCATTTGTACCTTATTTTTTTTGGAAAAGTATCTTAATTATGTGCCCATAGTGAAGAAGACACATTTATTTGCGTAGGAGAGGATGATGTGTCACATGTTTTAACCAGCTCTTCCCTTTGGCCAATACAATACACAGTCACACGGTGCCCATTTTTGTCTTATCTTGTGAAATGTTACATCAACTCCTCTGAGGATGTAAACTGTGCGTGAATGGAGGTGTAAGTGGTTCTTACACAGGACGTCAGTGAGAAAAGCTGAACCTTGATCTGCAATTGCACAGAGCCAGAATCTGCAATTGACCGCTGCAGCCATAGGATTCTTCAAATGTCAATCCTGCATTCCTATTATCTCACACACACACACACACACACACACACACACTGATCACTAATTGCAGTAAAGGTTAAACGACCCCATGAGTATGACCAGTGACAATGTTCATTACTCATCTCTAGTGTGTGTGTCTGTGTGTGTGTTAATGCATATTTCTAGCCAATCTGCCATATGTGACATGTTCTGGACTGTTGCTAAGAGACAAACATGCCGAAGGGTGTGTAGGAGGAGACTGTGTTGCCACCTGCTTCAAAACACACACAAACATACACAGACATGCATGTGCGCACACAAAGTTGACTTTTAGTTCCAGTGTTTTGGAAAGTTGATTAGACGGAACAAGCCTTTGAAAATTTTTAGTAATTTTTTAAACTAGTTTTTGATAACTATTTTATTGCTTTGTTGGTTAAAAAAATGGGTTAGTCAATATTGGAAATGATTATTAATTGCTGCTCTACTAACAGTGACCACTGCTTTTACTGTTGCCTGATTCCATATATTTGACATAGACTTTGAAATTCATATCTTAACTGTAGTTCCTGTAAATCTTGAGACAGCAATATGTTCTTCTGTCTACCTTAAAATGTGTATCATTTATTTAGAGGCTTTTTTGTAACTCACCGTTTTTACTTTATTTTTCAAAAGTTGTCGTTTAGCACCTAAATTACTTTCAGATATGATCATAATCTTGTTTATCCTCTTCAGTGTCAACAGTCAGTGAAAATGTTCCTTTTGGCTTAGTTAAAGGGACAAAATGTACTTGCCATCTCTTACCTAAAACAGCTGATTGTGAAAGCAAGAGAAAGTTAAGTGTTTTCCAGTGATTACAAGTAGCAGATACTGTGCTGAAATTTAAACAAGAAAACGCCACAATGCACTTGTTATTATGGAAAGCAGTAATAATACTTTGCAGCTCTGTACCTTAACCAGGATCAGATTTGACACATGATTTTTAGTTCTGATGGGAACAGACAGCACACACACACACACACACACACACACACACACACACACACATTGCTCCATGCAACAATTTGTCAAGAGAGAACATGATAAAGGACGGGTTCCTAATTGAAAAATATACAGCTCTGTGTAAATTATTAACACAGGCAGTCATAAACTGGTCTTCTTCTCATTTTTTGTGTCCGTGTGTGTTTTGAATTTCTAACGCTTTGTGTGTATTATTATGGCTGTTTTCCTGCTTTCTGTCTGTTATAATGACATGTAATATTTGTGTGAGTATGTGAACATTAACATCTTGCCTCATTCCTCAGTGACTGAAAGAGGCTCTTTGTCTATTGTACTGCGGGACAATGCGCATTGTAAGAGACAGAATCAGATTTCTGCCCAAGCAGGTGAGTGCGTGTGTGTGTGTGTGTGTGTGTGTGTGAGGAAAGAGCATGTTGTGACTGAGTGTGGTTATTTTTTTCTTGACAGTGCAGGTGAGTATGAGAATGGCTGATATGCCTTTGTGTGTATGTGTGTGCGTGCGCGCGTGTGTATGTATGTACCTTTAGCTGGCAGCACAGTCTGTCTCCCTCCTGTCCTAATCCGCTCCCTTACCTGAGTTCCTTGCATGAGGGGCCTGGAGCACTGCCAACACACACACACACACACACACACACACACACACACACACACACACACACACACACACACACACACTGACATTCAGTCATATGAAGGCGTCAAAGCAGCTGATGAAGTGTGACCGTATGTCCATTCAACGAAGCAAAATTTCACGCATGTGCAAGTGTTTATGTGTGTAAGCTAACACTCACAGTTGTGTGAAGCTGTGGGTGGGCGGGGTGAAATCCATAAATCTTTCAAGTCTCAGCAATAACTGATGCAGGATTTTGTGCACCCATGAGTAAAAGTAGGACCAGAATTGACTCTCAAAAATATTGATTAAACATGTTAATTTGAGTGATTGCAAAGGCTTGAACATATTTATGTTTATTTAATCGATCCTTTAGACATCTTTACTTTTGCAGCTAAATTCATGTAGTACTGTATTTTCCATGTTTAAGACTTGTTTGTCCTTTACATACTTTTTGAATACTGTTTTTGATAATAAATCTGTAGTGCTCTTAGAAACTAAGCTTTGGATGCTTTTACAAAAAGCAATAAATGGAAAGATAAAACTTTGCTTAAACATAACAATAGGTCGGGCTAATTTTAAATTTGAAAAAGTGTAACCAACAAACTACAAGCTTAACACTATGTGCTGTAAATTAAATCTCCTGTGAGGAAATTTTACATAGTTATGTTGCAGTCTAAATATAACACCCAGTATGTCTACACGATGTCAGAGGTAATCGATTTATTGTGTTAATCCAGCTAAAAACGGTGTTTTAAAATGCATTTAAACATGTTAGTCCAGCTGAAATCATGCTGAATCAATTATCTCAAAGTTGAGCTAACACACACGCAGATTAAGTGATTTGAAGTCAAATTACTCCTGCATGTAAAGGTAAAGGTAGTTTATTGGTCACATATACACAGTGTACAGTGAAAATGTGTTCTCTGCATTTAACCCGTCCCTGAGGAGCAATGGGCAGCCACAGCACGGCGCCCAGGGACCCAAGTCCAGATTCTGAGCCAGTACCTTGGTCAAGGGTTCTGACTGGAGATAGACCTAACATGCATGTTTTGATGGTGGGGAAAACCAGAGCACCTAGAGAAAATCCATGCAGACATGGAAAGAACATGCAAACTCCCCATAGAAAGGTCCTGCCCCAGCCAGGAATCGAACCCAGGACCCGCATGTACACGCTTCAACTGGACTCGGACTGGCCTAAGCAATCTGTGCATGGTTGATATTCCCCCGCAGCTGTCTTTGACCTAGTACTCGAACAGTATAAATTTGTAGAAGAAAGCCAGTACGAATCCCATAAGCATGGAGGGGAAGTCCATCAAATCTGTATGAAGTGTGCAACACTGTAAAGTTATCCGTGTTTTCAACGTTCAACAAGGATTTTGCTAGCCGCTTGCTAATTTGAAGAAGAAGGTCAAATAGCAACCAGCTGAACAGGGTATATCGCCGCCTAGTTGAGTTGGACAATAAATCGATTCTCCCTCAGTGCATGTATACTGGGACAGTAGTCCAGTCAACTGGCTTAATCGAGCTTGACTTAACTGTGCTTGTAAACAAACTGATTGATGCCTCACATCTCACCTGCATCTACAAATGAGACCATCGGCAGGGAGATTGGAGATTAATATCTTGTCTTTATGATGACTTTACCAGGTCTGCTTAGTCAGTGGAAACGCTACGAAATGCTTTACGCCACAGACTAGAAAAGATGCTTTGTTGTTTGCAAGCATGATCAATCCACTGTTCTCCTTTTTACTCTCTATGGTCGGAAGCAGGAGGGTATTTTTCTTTTGATAATTTCAGTACTGTGTGTCTATGGTCAAACTGGTATTGTGCAAAAAATGTTGCTTGTTTCTTTCACTCTGTTTCAAAACAAATGTTTTTCGCTAAGGAAGATCTTCGCCACAGTAAGCAGTACTGCTTTGGCACACATGCGCTGCTAAAATCAACACAGAATGAGAGTTCCTTGGCAGTGCTTCAAGACTATGACAGCTAGTTAGCATGTAAGCAGAACAGTCGAAAATGATAGTTGAAAATAAAAGACAAATGATAGAAAAGCCGAGCCATTGTAGAAGCACAAACATGATCGAACAATTTCTCATATAAAAACAATTTAACACTATCCTCTTTTTATAATAAATTGTGTTAAGTGATATCCTGTTTGAAATCTCTTCCAAAAAAAACTGTATGGCTTGCTGTTGTTAAAGTTGTACTATAATGTACTGCATATTTTTCCTGTATCATCTTGTTTGCTTCTGTCTTTCTTAGGTGATGAGTCAGGCGACACATCCAGCGGCCGTAGTCCAGGGACAAAAGACCTGGCTCTTCCTCCTCCCCCTCGTCGAGTCCCTCCTCATCACTTTTCACCTCCACAGGTAGGTGATGACTGTTCCTCCCTTCACCTCATTCCCTCCTTCCTCTATTTCTCTCCTTTGTAGATTGTACTGCATGACACATTCTTACATAATACTGCATCTTATTTCACATTTTCCACCAGGTGGCCGTTCGAGGCTCAGCTCACACGCTGTCTGTTGAAGCCATACCTTTGACCCTGGTGACCCTGCTGCTTTTATTGCTGTCATCATGGGAACACCGCTGATCACGGAGAGATGGTCCTTGAGACTGACAGAGACAGAAAGACTGAGACAACCCTCATAATGTTCATGGTGAAGTTTAGTATGTGGAGTTTCTGTAAGCGGAGGTTGACCACACTGTTTTTGCTTCGGGTGGCCCAGCTGGTCGGACAAGCTGTCCATTCATCACAGTTGCAGGTGCACAGTATCATTTTATGTTACTTGTACTGACCTCTACATGTGTTTGGTTTTTTTTATTTAACTAATAGGATAGATTGCACAGCGCTACTGACTTTTTTGAAGAGAGATGTAAATACATATATATATATATATATATATATACATTATATATTTATATAAAGAATTTCTATAGATAACAATGACTTGATGTGTAAATACAGATTAACATTGAACAGAGCAGACTGACTTGGGTGTGAGGGGATATTTGGTTTGGTTTGACCTTTACATTATGTATCCCCCACACAGAGATTAAGACTCATGACAGCCACAACAGTGAAGGCACACTTGTGAGAACTTATGGTCAAGGGAACTCAGCAAAGAGTTGAATATAGGCTGGAAAATTACATTAAAATGTTTTCTCAATAGGCAAAGCAACTAATTACATGATACTTCACACCAAATTACAAATGATCGTGCAGCATAATGAAGAATTTGACAGTTTGGTCCTGTAAGCTGGTGCAGACTCAAGCCCATCCGGCACTTTTTTCCCCACACAAATATGCTCTCTGCTCACGCAAGCTGTGTGATTTTCTTTTATTTCTGCAGCAAGTATGCTGAGTTTTAACTGTGTAACACTTAAAAAAAAATTCCTCCAAAAAATGACTCTTTAAAAGCCGAAATCTTTCCCAAGAATCCATCTCTAGGCATGTGATACCTTTTATTGTCTAGGTAAGACAAGGAAAGGTATAACAGCTTCTATCTCAGCTTTAAGACATCCAATACATTATATAGTTATGGCTTCTTATACATCTGATGCATGTGTCCGCCTCTGTATCTATTGAGGACAAGATATAAAGTGTCAGGAAAGTAATCAGAGTACAGCTGAGCAAAGATCCAAACATGGAATTCAATTAATTAAGACATTAAAGCCTTTTTTTGCTCTGTTGAGTCAAAAAATAAAGTGACATAAAAACTGCACACAACAGCAGGACAGACAACTGGACTGCTGATTAAATAAATTCAAACAGAGCAGGTGAACCAGCTGAAAGGCATGTCATTTCTGTCACTTCTATCACCGGGATTTGACTTTTTAGTCTTTTGAAAATAGCAAAACTCCCACCAAGATGCATCTCCTTTCATGACCTAAGACAGTTTACTTATGAAGGAATGTGACTGACAGATGAGACAACTTGAGAAATACCATTAAGAGCTGAAAGCTTGTGTGAGGTACCTTGGCAGTGAGCCCAAATACCATGTTAGCTGGCGGGATGCTTTTACAACATGATCTTTAAACAAATGCACCATTATTTGATTACTATTTAAACATTCTCCTCAACTGAGATGAGATGTTGGATTCACGCCAACCTCTCCATCTTTCACAGCCCTTGTTAGATGACCTACATAAACACACCACCATCATACAGCAATGCACATATAGAAAAGTGGATGAAAAAACTGATGGATAAACACTCACACTGTTTCTTAATTGGAACAAGATCAAGATGGGCTATTGATTGCAATTTTGAAAGTATACTGTCATATATTGTAGATGCTTTCAAACCTTGTAAACTGCAAAGTAATGATAAGTTTCAGCTATCTTTACTAATAATTCAAAGGCAATCATAAAAATGAAGATGAAATTGGTAATTTGGTGTTACACTTTGTCATTCTGTGGATGCTCAGCTCCATCTGGGAGCTACAATCTTCTGTTTGTGAACTGCATGTAAAAATGTCGTCTTTGCAGTGAATGAGGTGTGAATCTTGTTAGTGCATATCTGTATATGTGAGATGGAGCGATGTTATATCAAGAATACAAATGACTCTCTGTTGTTCCTCTAGTGCTGTGTTGTCCTGAAGGTTTTCAGCATACAGGTGTGAGCCATGCTGTGTAATCAAGTTTACTTTTTTCCAAGTTTTACTGCTCTTCTGTGTATAGAAATACTAATTTTGTTGTTGTAAATTAGCAGTACTCAGAAACACCGGAATGCAACAAACAACCAGTTATCTACAGTACTATGGTTTCTCTCTCCACATTAGTGTGCTCCTTTAATATACTAAGCCAGTGACTCTCATGTGAAATGTCAATAAACCTTCTGTAATAAAGCATGTCCTGCTGCTTTGTTATGTCATTAATCTCTAGTTTAATATCCTCAGTAATAAATAGTTTTCAAATATACTTAGTGCTTTGTTTTTATATAATGTTCAAAAGTTTCAGTGTAACATGCGGGACCAAGGAAACCTGATTTGCAAATAATAACATGTACAGTAGTTACACATGGCTACTTGTGCAGTTTGTGGTATGATTACTGTTAAATTTTTAGCTGTAACTGTAGCTGTGCATGTTCCTACTGCAGATTAAAAATATGTTTTTGGAATTTTTCCCATCTTGAAGTGGTAGTTCACCCCAAAAATGATTAATTATTATTATTATTATTATTATTATTATTATTATTATTATTATTATTGTTATTATTATTATTATTATTATTATTAGTAGTAGTAGTAGTAGTAGTATTAGTCATAGTAATTTTAGTTATGTATTTTCTTTTTTTGTTTGAAAACTGGTCTCTATTCACTCTATTCACATTAATTGTTTGAAAAGTTACTTCATTGTGTCTTTCCTGTGAAACTTCAGCAATGTTTTGTGAACTAAAAAAGTTAATCCAACATTCCATCAGCATGAGGACAAGCAGATTATGACCAAACTTTAATTTTTGGGTGAACTATGCCTTTAACATAAACTAAAGCTTATATTTAGAAACACATACCTTTTTTTTTTATTTTATTTTTTTTTTTTAGCAATTGTAGCATCAGCGCATTCACTTCATCTGGGCTGTTAAATGGGTTTCAGTGGAGTTTGGAGCCATCAGTATCTTACGTGTACATATATTTATGAGAACGCAGCTCCAGCTCTTTGGCCTGTGGCCCTTTGAGAGATTACTGTGATTGGATTGGCACGGTCACAAACTTGGCTCAGATTGCTTGGCTGGCTATGGATGCTGCCAGGGGATGATGGGAAATAAAGACATCATTGAATGCAAATCGCCAGTGAGGAAGACACAGAGAGACGGAGAGAGTGTGCCAAAGACAGAAACGTGAAAAGTTGGAGTGTTTTCATTTCTCATCACATTTTGACACAATGAAGGGCCACCCATGTATCCTTTTTCTAACAATGACATTCCAAGATGTCAATATATTACAGACATGTTATCATTTATCATTTCTTTTCATTTGGGATTTATCTTTTTTTTCTCCTTTTTTTCTGAACAATGCAACGCGTTGTTTTGATCAATTACCTAGAAGTGAACTTCAAGCCACAGAAGGCAAAGAGCCAGTATACTCTGCACAGCCCAAAACATAAGAACAAAGAGAGACAGAAAAGCAGACAGCAGGCAGGATGAGAGGTAAAGGAGGTGAAAGAGAAACTGGGATGAGTCACAGTTCATGACAGAGAAAAAACGAGACAGTGGATTTTCAGGATGTTGTTTCAACAAGCTGGTGAGGTTGCTCTGTTGAATAATACCCTATTTCTGTGCCAACAGTAATGAAATCAAAGCTCTGATTATTTTAACCCTGTCCAACAGTTATGATTGAGGTGTGTGCTTTTTCTATCCATATCAGTGTCTGCAGCCTTCCAGACACTCATTTTACGAGATTACTGACTGTACATGTTGCAGCTATTTTATTGCTGTTTTAGCTATAAAAAAATATGACTAGAGGCTTTTCAAGGCATTGACGGCCGTGTGGTGGTGCGAGGATCTCCCAGGAAGCGCATCCGCCTGCCTTATTGACACAAAACACCACAACTAGATTGATAATTGATTTATAAGGCGCTATGACATGGAAATGCATGCTCTGCACTGGGACCTTTGTCTCTCATATCCCTAAGGTGTTCAAATCTTCCAGTTGTTCTAACTGGAGCTGTAAATATGAAAAGTCCATTGTTACATAATGCTGTTGGGTGCTGGGAAGATCCTTGAATATCAATAACTGTTAAGGGCTACACAGCCATGATGTGACAATGGTCTAAATTTGGATTGGGTGTTTAGGACTCATTTAGCCCTGAAAGCTGATCAACCTCACAGTTGTTGGCAGCCTCCTTTTCACAGTCTATAATGTCAACATAGAGCAGCTCTGCTCAAGCATTCAGGGATTTGGTGTCTTGCTGAAGGGCAATTAAACATAAATTACTGTGAGAACAGAGAGTGCTGAATCACCTAACTCACCTAAACACACCCATATCATCCCAACCATCCTTCAGTGCTCTAAGGCCATGTTTACACAAGAGCAGCCCTACTAAAAACAGAAAGGTCTTTCCTATGTGTCTTCAAAATATGTCTGTGCTTACCATAGGTGGCCTTACCTATGTTTCAACCGTTTCAATTGAAACGGGCCCCGGCAGCCGAGAAGCTATAGTACCGGCGGCCGTACACTGTTGTGCGCGAGGTGTCGGCTGCTGTCACCACTGTGCTGGAACAGGAAAATACTGGCCTGCAGATGTTAAGCTACATCTACACCAACAACCTACTGGACCTGTACCCAAACCTCAGCATCGCCCTCCAACTGATGTTGACAGTCCCCGTGACTGTAGCAAACAGAGAGAGAGTTTTTCTCGCTTGAAACTAATCAAAACACACCTGAGGTCAACGATGCTGCAGGACGAGCTGTCAGCCCTTGCTCAAATCTCAATTGAGCACAACGTCACAAGATCACTCGACGGAGGTGACATGATTAGAGCATTCTCAGCACTGAAAACAGAAAGGGCGGCTTTCTGTAAAGGACAAGTCTGTCTGTGGCCCATCTGTTCTTTTCCTGCATGCTGTCCATGGTGCTAAAATAATGCGGAGCACGTTGCGCTGACTAGGCTACTTTTGTTGCCAATTTTCAAGTTCAAATAGCCTAATTGTTATAGCTGTTTTGTATTGAGTTAAGATACCTGTTTGTGTCTTAAAATGCACATAAAGATGAAAAATGCATTTGCATTTTGTTGAAAACCAACTTCAATCCTTGTTGTTTTTTCCCTGCTCATTCCAAGTTTCTTGTCCTATAGAGATTTTAACACGTGGTCACAATGTATCAAATATCAAAAATATTAAAGCCACGCGTGTCCCTGTGAGGTATGATGAGTTGAGGCCACTGCATCCTTTCAGGTTTCAATGGCTCAGAGACGCATGGGTGCATAGCTGGCAAACATACCAGTAAATGTTTTATGGGAAAGGGTCTCATATGAAGTATTGAAACGGGCCCCCAGATGCCTAAAGCCGCCACTGGTGCTTACATGAACAACCAAAAGCATCATGCCAGGCCAGCAGTTGGTGCTGCCAAAGTTGTTAACTTCCTGTTGCTGTTAAGCCCTAAACAGCAACAAATTAAAGTAATTGAGATATAGACTGACTTCTAAAATTTTGCTACGAACACTTAAATTCGCCTCAATAGACTGTTGTCATATTCGACCTGCTTTTGGTGCACGGTAGAGTGTTTAATCACAGGTTGGTAGTGGCTAGAGCGGAATGCATTGACTTGCGCTGGCATTAGCATTAGCATAGCCAGTGCATTCTCAGACACTCTGCTCACCAATTTACAGAGCCAGAATAAAGGTTGTGGTTTCAAAAGATTCCACCCTGGAACCCTGTTTCAAACATTTGAGATTTCAGGGGGTACCAGCACGCTGTTGTCATGTAAAAGGGAGGCCAAAATGCAACAAAAGTGTTTGTTGCGAAAACCTGCACCTCATAAACTGCCTCTAAAATACTACTTGTTAGAGAAACTTTGGTGTTTGGTAAACCTGCAAAAAATGTTTTTGACCTCTTAATGGAACTGTAATATTACAGCTTTTTACAATAGCAAACAGTATCCTCTTTAGACATCTAACTGAAAGAGACTAACAAAACATTTATTTGTAGTTGAATTAATGGCCACATAGCAAATGTATAGCAATATTCACTTTCTATTCAGCTCTGTTTCTGTCTCCATCAAGTCCTGAAAGAAATGTTTAGCTTTTTAGCTACCAAATGCTCTGCATATTGTATGTTCACAGCTGCTTGATGCAGACGAAAATAAGCCAATGAGAGATGTAAGAGTGAATAAAAACAGTAAAGTTGCGAGGCAAAAAAAAACAAGTCATGAACTAACACATTAAACCACAAAAATATCAGTGACAGACAATTTAACTGCAGTATGATGATTATCAACAGTTAGCCTAATGGTAGCCCACAAAAAAGCTGTTTTCTGACAGAGATAGTGGTCTGCAGGCAAATTTTGCGATCAGCAAGCTAATAGCTTGTTAACTAAAACTTCATGGAGGATGGCTGCTGTGGAGCTGCTAGCACTGGACAGAAATTGGATTTGTTGTTGAGTTTCTTTCTGAGAATGAATGAAGGTTGAAGAAAAACCCATAAATGTTTTATGTACTGAAATAAGTAATATTTTTAGAATTTGACTGTTTGGAGAAAATTTTACCTTGGCTGTATGTAGTAATATGTAGCAGTAGTAGCAGTAGAGTTAAGAGTCATATTATTGGTCACAATACCAATATCTGGACTTTTGGAATTATTGATGGTAGTACAAGTACATATATGCCTTTCTTTTATTTGGACCATGTTCCTTTTACAGGAAATATATAATATAATAATAATATATCCTAATATATATATATAATAATATATATTATAATATAATAATATATCTATATATAATAATAGAGTTTAGAATATTCCCCTAAATCTTTAGTTAATTTTTTGGCAAGATTTTACTATTGACCATTTTTCAACTTAACAACAGGAATAAGTTGAGAATTTCTTGCCTTTTGAAGCCAATGAACTTATCTTTCAGTCTTATCGCCATTTTCAAAATGTTTTTATGTTAAGCAATACAGGTCGAATTTTGTATTTTTATTCAGTAAGACTTTGATATATTTGTTTTTAGCAATTCTGTATATAACTGATCATTCTTTGTGAGCTGCTTCCAATTCAGGTAGTTTTTTGGATAAGTCGTTCCATTTTCTTGCTCTCATTTTTTTTTCTGATATGGAATAGTGATTTTCTGATTTAAAGAAATAATGTGAATTTTGTTCCCCTTCTTCAAGAATGAACCCATTGCTTTTTGACTATATAACCTAATTTATGTGATTTAACTTGCAAATTTCGCAAGTTAAATTACATAAATTGCAATTGCAAGCCAATTACACTTTCTTTTCTGGGTTCTCTTAGAAAAATTTGTGGTTTTTTAAACTATCCAAACCTCTACAGCTCTTCTAGAACTGGCTTTCTGACTAAAACACTTTTTCAAGAGCTCAAAATTGTTTTCCTTCTTTAGCTTTAGACAATAAAAACAAGAACAAGAGCATAATAATAATAATAATAATAATAATAACCATAATAATTATTATTATAATAATTATAATAATATAATAAAGAAATCAGACCTGTGACCTCTTTTTAATGTATCATTTTGTAGTAATGACTTTGAGTTTTTAGTTACCCCACTGAGTAGTACGTTTTGGAATGGTGAATAGGTTTCACACATCAATATCATCTTTTTTAAAGTTATTGTAAATTAACCAGTTATCTGTCCTTGATTGACTGGAACAAATTTTATGTACTGCATAATCTGTTATTAGGGTATTTAAGAGCGAAATGGGCTGTTGGGAGGATCAGCCTCTAGAGGGTGCTGCCAAATAAGCAGCTGACGAGTCCTCCAGTCATGGTGATGCTCAACTGATAACGTTAGCTTCGTCATTTGGCAGTTGACCGTTGCTAGGTGCCTACTGTTCGCTCAGAGAAATGTAAATTCAGCTGAATTTGTGAGGTTTATCTTTTATTTTGACAAATTTCTAACCATATGCAATTTATGTTGACAGTGATGCATGTATTCACTTTGTTTGAGTTGCTAGGGAACTTTTGAGTCAAGTCATTTATGGCTATGCTAAATGCTTAGTTTAACGTCATGTTTCAGAACCACACATTCAAAAACGAATGTGTTTTGTGGAAGAGGACAACTCTTCAGCACCGCAATATTTGAATTAAATTATATTTTTGACAGACATTTCTCCTTTAACATAATTGCGCCTAGATGCCATTTGAAAATTGCAAGATTGATTAAGTTTTGATTAATTGTGTA
>JAQLOL010000020.1:9780789-9797155 GCA_029783665.1 Naso thynnoides | reverse complement strand
GTGTGTGTGTTTGTGTGGGTGTGTGTGTGTGTGTGTGTGTGTGTGTGTGTGTGTGTGTGTGCGTGCGTGTGTGTGTGTGTGTGTGTGTGTGAGGCAGGATGTGTTTGTGTCCGGTGTGTCAAGGGGACCCCTGACTGGGTGTTATAATGAGAGCAGAGTCAGCCAGACACAATGAAAAGTGATAAGCTGATCCCCTGATCTCAAAGAGAGGCACGGGCACACACACACACACACACACACACACATACACACACACACACACATGCAAACAGAGGGGTGTCCCCTGGGGCAGTGGCTGGTTCAGCTAATGAGCAGTTGACCCACTGAGGAACTGCGTTTGCAGATCACTGCACATCAGAGAAAGAGAGGGATGGAGGAGAGAAGGAGGAAAGACAGAGAAGCGCCACTGCTAACAACTGGGAGACGAATGCAGTCTGTGTCATTAGTAGAGAGTAGATACAGTGAATAAAACTATAGTGTAGGAAATAGTAGAAAACAAGAATGAAGCGAAACAGAGAGCAGGAGGAGGACTAGTCAGAGGAGGAGGAGGAGGAGGAAGAGAAGGACAGTATTATTAGTCTCAAGGCAGCAGGCCACCTCAGTAGCAGTAATGTGGCCGCCCATCTGGTTGTGGTTAGAACAGGCTGGCACTGGTACACAGCCTTTGAAGCACGAGGGAAAAGCCCAGACCAGTATGCTGCAAAGACAGTTAGCTCACTCCCTTTTTTTTTGACCTCACTGTTGCTTTGTATCCATCTGGCTGCAAAGAAAGATTTCAAAGAAACCTTTAAAAATGTAAATAGATGGAAATCATATGCGCTAATCGGCAAGAATGTAAAGAAAGTAAATTATTGTCTGGACTCTAAAAACATATTCTACAATCAGGAGTATTAACTGAAATAGCAATATTCAACAAATTGTTTTTCTTTGTCATCCTGACAACAATTAACGTGAACATTTTGACATTTCTGATGTAATTTAATCCAAAATCACTGTTCATTGATGATGATTGACCTAAAAAGAAAAAAAAAAAGAATTGTGTTTGTGTCTGTGCACTGTTTATATGATAAGTTCTGTGCAATGAAGTTACACTAATCAATATTCCTAAGCAAAAAATGAATTATATGTTAAAGGGTCTAAACACTACTCCTGTCACGTCATTTACATCATGTCCAACGTTGACCATCACAGAAAATATTAATTGAAATCAATGAAAGTTGTCACACTGCCTTTGTCCATCTCCGTTCCGTGGCTCCGTGCAACATCAAGAATTCTTGAGCTTGAATCCTTGATGGCTGACGGATCTGTTTATGCATAGAAAATTTATGGTAAATAAAGTTACTGTTCGCTCTTTTCTCTGAGTTTTTTTAGTAGTTTAGTTGTTCATGAAATTGAAATATTAATCAGAATCATCTGCAATTAAATAAATTGCACATTACAATGCCAGTATTGGTGAATGTCTATTTTATTACTCAGGCCTACCTCATCTTTTGACATGTGGTTTCAGTTCTGCAGTTTTTATTTCATCCGCCTGTAGCTACATCACAGATTCTAGCAATATCTTCTCCTTTCTGCTCTCAGCTTGACGTGCTTTGTGCTGCACGTGACTTGTTCTGTGAGGCAGGTGTTTGTGCAATGCTGACGGAATGGTGATGGCAACGTGACGTGACGGGAATAGTCTGTCTGGGCCGTAAGTGGATATGAAAGGGTTTGCTCATAGTGACAAACCCATCGAGAACTGATACCGGACTCTACAGTTTCTCTCTCAGCTCTACAGTTTATTTTGGTGTCTGTCAGGTTTTTATGACAGGCAATTCTATTGATTTTGTTTAGCACCAGACAGTTCATCAGTTAAGCTAGCTTGCAGGAGAGCATAGTGCAGCATTTAGCATCTAAAGAGCCTGATATTTTTCTTAGGAGATGGTGCAGACCAAATCAGAGCCAAACAAAGAGGATATTGGACTCAATCAGATGGACACAGACGTGACTTCAATTAAATGCTAATGTTCTCTTTGTCTTCCTGATCTGTAAATAGGCAACTGTTTGCTAACACATTCACAATATCAAATTTACAAGGCAATGACATGTCAACAAAAGCATAGATGTGGACTTCCTAAATTCCCTAAAAAGAGGGAGAATAATTGCTGAAATATTTCAGTTTTCCTCAGCTTGTCTAACTCAAGTTTCCATTAGGTAAAACCAAGCTTATCTATGTCTTTCTTGTTTCCCCTGTTACTCTCTTCTTACATCTCTGCTCATCAACTCTTCTCCTGCTGTCTTTGCTTTGACTCCGCCCTCAGCCTATTTCACTGACCTGCACAGTCGTTCTGAGCGCTCCCTTCAGGAGGCACTGTCTCCACTTGGTCCGCTGTACTTCCAAAACACTCGTCTCTATGGGGATCTGTATGCCGACCTGCGACAGTACTACAGGGGCTCTGCTCTCAACCTTGATGAGACACTGACAGAGTTCTGGTCCCGCCTCCTGGAGCGCTCCTTTAAAACGTCCGCTCCTACAGATGTGAGTGAAGACAAGTTAAACCAGACATTTTAAGTGACTTACTGTTATACAGTTCACAATATCCTTTAGTTGTGTTGGTTCACATTTCTGATCATCTTCAGTCACTGTTTATGTTCAGGATAATAGAGAGAGTGTAAAAGTATGAAGCAGAAGCATTTTTAAAGAATATTTCATGACATATTTCTCTTGAACGGTTTAATGTGATCACAATGTCCTGCACTGGGGTCTAGCCTGGGACATTTGCTGCATGTCATCCTCTATCTCTCTTTATTAAAATTGCTGTCAGCATTATACTGCATGCTACCTAATGAAGGTAAAATGAAAAAATACTTGATATCATACCTCTCCAACATTTGCCCCCTGTGACCTCTGTTTGGCAGGTCAACCTGTCAGAGGACTACCTTGAATGTGTCGCGAAGCAACAGGAGACGCTGCGTCCATTTGGGGACATCCCACGGGACATGAAGGCAAAAGTGATCCGAGCTTTTGTCACTGCCAGGTCGTTTGTCCAGGGGCTGATTGTCAGCGGAGAGGTGGTCAGAAAGGTCTCACAGGTAAGTGTGTGTGTATGTGTATGTGTTTGTGTCTGTGTGTGCGTGTGTGTGTGTGTGTGTGTGTGTGTGTGTCTCTACGTGAGACTAACACAGTGAGTCAGATAGAAAGAGACACAATGAGTTGGTGTGAGAAAAATTGAGTGTCAGTGTCTTAGTGTGTGCGTGTGCATGTGTAAGTGTGTGTGCACGCTGGGTTAAGTCCCAGGAAAGCAGATGTGATGAATTCATGGTCGTCACACCCTAACTGTCAGAGAAAGCGTCTCCACCCTAAAGAAGACAAACACAAAGATCATCAAAACATGAAGTGTCAGAACAAAACTCTGATTTAGAGATGTGACAACCCAGTTGTCAAATTATGGGTGTGCTCTAACAGAGTCACAGTAATTTTGTTTTTGTTTTTTTTGTTATCAAAAGGTGTCTGTAGATGTTTAACCAAGCTTATAGGGTCACAACAAGACTTTTATACACTCTCCTTTCTTCATCTGATCGATACATAAGCACACTAGACTGTACCAATTAGGGCTGTCCCCAGTAGCTTTTTTTGGGCTTCAAAGCTCTATGACAACTAATCTATCATAATCGAATTATTCAGTGCAACCAGGGGGCAAAGCTCATCACCTCTATTAGCCTTAATGTTAGTCTGCTTGAATGTGTACTCACATCACTAAACCGATGTGAGCTCCGCTCAGTTCCTGTCGCTTGCTCTCTGTCGCTTGCTCTCTGTCAATCATCCTTGTTATACAAGCTTTTCAGAGGTAAAATAAAGTTGTCTTTATGATCCACTGCTTCCAGCTCATCCATGGTCTTTCTCGTCCTTTACTTTCCTTTAGTAGCATTAACTCGGGTTGATTTTCTTTCTTAGCTGCAAACATGGACAGCAGCTCTATTAAGCGCTCACAACTCACAGTGTCCTAGCGTAGTTGCTTTTCAACTGCCTGCAGCAACTTTGTGTGACGCTCATTTAACTCTAACGTTACGTCTTTGTTTCAGTCTTTGTAAACATTCCGTCATTTTAGGTAATATTCAGGTTCAGGTAATATTAACCTTACTTTGTTAGCTGGTAACTGGACTGTACCTTACCACCACCCTGGTCTAAGTAAGTCACTGCATATCTCTTTTAACTGAGAGGGGAAAAAACATTCAACCGATTATTAATTTTGCCGTTGATTGCCAAGCAACGATTGAAGCGTCGAAGCTTTGAAGCACGGGGGTCAGCCCTGGTACTAGTGATTTTTTTAATGTTTTAACCTGTTTTCCACATTTCCCACATTTAGTTCTTTGCATCGGAGCTAATTATCATATTTTGTTCCATCTTAGAAATTTAAATGTATTTTTAGCTTAATTCCAGGCATCCTTTGGTTTCTGCTTATCTCCAGTTGCTGCAGTTGTCAGAGGAGTTGACTTAAGTTCTATAATTGATCTCAGAGAACATTAAATCTGCATTCATGTTTATCAGAGCTGCATTATTGTTATTAACGCAGACCATTTAAATCAGTCAACATTTAAACCACACTGTTGCAAATGATTATAACACTGACACAAATTAACGTAGACTAGATGTGGGATGATACGATTTCACCAATTTTCTAGTGATTTTTATACTCTAGAAAACTGAGTTTGTTAAGGCCAGTAGGAAAATGAATCCAGCATCTAGCTTCGAGTGTCACTCTTTGACATGCAGGATAACGATAAAATAACTCCATTGAGAACATGGACACTTCTCAGGAGTTGTGTACATAATGAGAAGCTGACAAACAAGGAGGGTCGTCATTGCTGTTTTGTTCAGGTTGGGTCCCTTAAAATGCTACAATACTGCCCTCTACTGTCGAGAACTTTTCTAGAGCTGTTTGTACTCTGGTGTGCATGGCCACAGTAGAATGAATCCTCCATTTAAAAGAAAAGGAAAAGAGCACAATAAGCACTTCTCACTTCACATACCACAATTTTGCACAACAATGCAATAAAGAGTAAAAGGAGGAAATATGACCTAGAATTAAGAGTTGTGATGCTCACTGTTTTTTCAAACCTTTTCAGGTTTCTCTGAGTCCAGAGTGTACGAAGGCCCTGATGAAGTTGGTTTACTGCCCCCACTGTCGCGGCCTGGCCTCCGTCAAACCCTGCTCCAACTACTGCTCCAACGTCATGAAGGGCTGCCTCGCAAACCAAGCTGACCTGGACCCTGAGTGGCAGAACCTTATAGGTAAGATTCAGAGATAATCCAGATGTTTATGTTAGTGGATTAGTGGATTCCAGGAACAGACCCCATGCAAGAGCAACTCGAGTACATTTGTTCCTATATGGCACATATGACTAAAAAGAGTGATTATGACTGTTTTGTGACCATTAAATACATGTTTTACATACTGGTAAACTGTTATTTTCTTTTGCTCCTTCCCCCATGCAGACACAATGATCCAGGTGGCCTCGAGTTTCAGCACAGAGCCCAGCCTCGATGTGGTTCTCTCCTCCATCCCTGCTCGGATCTATGAGGCTGTCCACTTCCTACAGGAAAACATGGACATATTCACAGCAAAAGTAAGACATCTCTTAGTCTCATCACTTATGAAATCTCTAGGGGAGTATTTTATATGTGTGCACTTTGTGCTGTGTCTGCCACCCTGCACCTTGAGTGTTATTTAACAAACCCTTCTTCTCATTATTATCAGATTGTTGTTTGAATTTAATCATTGAAGAATATGCAGTCATAAAGATGCATTATCCTCCACAAGCACTTACCTTAAGTGCACCTGAGTTAGAGTTTATCAGTGTGCTCCAGGACCATCACCTTTTACTGCTTTCATGGATTTTCCTTTCAAATAAGGGAAGACAGCATTACTGAGCAGGTAGGCTCCAGTTATATTTATACTGATGTGTAATGTCTGTTTAGGGGGCAGGCGGAGGGGGCAGCCACAGTATAACCAGGCCTGGCCTTGTAAAAAGCTCGTCTGATCTTGCACTTTCAGAGATTTACACAAACCTCAACATGAATATAGAGTATATCAAGAGTACATTTTAATGTATATCTGCCTCTTCAGTACCTTTAGGCAAGATCAGTGCCATATTCTGAACTCGTAGGCCATAGATAGAAATAAAACTTTGGAGTTCAAATGTCTTTGCCGTTCCAAATATTGGTCAATGGTGACATCTAGTGGAGTTTCTTAGTTCTTACAGATGTGTTAGGGACTAACCAGTAATTTCGTTTCAGAGCTTAAGTTTACAATTCACAACGTCTAATACATGTTTTTGATGATGTGCGTCTGTGAATCTGTATTTGTTTGCATGCAGGTGTACCAGACATGTGGAACTCCAGGTGAACCAGGAACAGGAAGTCCCAACCTTCATGAACAGAGGAAGAAGAGCAGCTCCCTCACTGCGTCAGAGTACAAACCGTCACCAACTGCTGGACTTAGACTGGAGATGCAGGTGTGTGCGTGTATTTATTCATACAAACACTGTCTATAGTGTGATTTTAACACACAGCAGGATTTCTCTTTCATGGTCGTGGTGCAGATGTGGAGAGTGAGTTTTTGTGGGATGAGTTGTGGCTTTAATTTTTTTTTGCATGTGAGAAGATGTATTATTTTCTGGATGAATTTATTGCTATGTTTTTTCATGTGGAGATTCAATCACAGGTTGTTATTGTATATCTTATCAATGATATAATTATCAATACTGTCCATGTTTCAGCATACAATAAATACATTCAAAGAAGACTTTATTTACATTGATTTTATACACTGTAGGTATTTTTGGTTCTGTTTACATTTTGAAATGGTTTTAAACAGATTTAAAAAATAACATGGCTTCCGTTGGATTCTATTGGATTGAGCTATTACTTATTTTTGAGATCCACCTGTGACTTGCTATACCAAAAATGTCTCTGTCCTCAGGTTTCAGATCTGTCCAGTAAGCTGAGGGAAATGCGGCAGTACTGGACCCAGCTCCCTGTTGCACTTTGCAGCAAGTTGGGACCAGAAAGTGCTGGCCAGGATAAATGCTGGAATGGCATGACCAAAGCAAGGTAAGGAAGAAACATGCTCTGAAAAAGTAGCCTGTTACTGACCAATCAAAAGCTTGCCTATGGTTTAAATGTGAGCAGTAGCTAAGGCCTCGTTCACACACACAAAATCGTTACATCATTTTTCAAAAAATGTTTTGGAAAACTCTCACCCAGCAGGTAAAGATTCCTTGAAACTCAATTCACTTACAGTATTTTAAGAAATAGTGGAGTTAAAATGCACTCAGGAGGATACTGCTACACACATGGCAACAACATTATTCGACTTGGATGAGAACTGGTCAGACCTCTAGTTAGCCAGCAGTAAAAGCTTTTCTCAGGCTGCTGATTGGCCAACACTGCTTCAGGGTTGGGGTTATATCACCGCCTCTGTGTATGTGTGTGTGTTTTTCCAATGTAGATCTTTTTTAAAAACAAATGATGCGTGCATGGAGGTAATTTTTTAGAGGGCGAAGGAGGAAAAAATTCTGTTGTAACAAAAAAACATCTATGTGCTTTTGTAGATTAGGCATGAATCTACCCTACCTGGTTTCCAGGCTCTAAAAATGTCCTTTTAAATCAGACTGTGTATGTTTGACTGGATACCTTTGAATCTTACCATTAGAATATTTCTTTTGTTTCAAAACAAGATTTACTCTCTTTTCAAAGATGAAACTGTCAAAAAAATGAACTACAGAAGTGCTTTGTGAGACTGGACTGCATTCATTCCTTCATTCCATACATATTTAATTACAATCAATAAATCCATGCTGAGTGAACAGAGATTCAATGTTTTTGATGTTGTTGATCTCCGCCCCGAATTGTAGAGTGTTAAATAAAACATTTTAGCAGGAAGACAAATGATAAAAAAAATGGAATCCTGTATTCTTTAGTACTTAAAACCCGGTGGCTCAGTCAGTAGAGTGGGCGCCCCATATACAGAGGCTATGTCCTCATGCAGGGTTTGTTTGATTCCACCTGTGTTCCTTTGCTGCATGTCATTCCCCCTCTCTCTGCCCTGTTTCCTTTCCACTCTTCAGCTGTTCTGTATGTAATGGCACAAAAGCCCAAAAAAATATCTTTAAAAAAAAACAGAAAAAAGCTAAGGATAAACAGTGCAAACAGTTTCAATAAAGTTGCTATGATACGGGCTAGTTCTTTTCATGCTGAAGGACATTTTCATGCTTTGTGTCACAACAAAAGTGGCAACAAGATTACCAGACACACAGAAAACAGAAGCATACAGAAATTTATTGTCAGGAGTTTTGAGATGACATTTCCTCCTCATACTGCGATTCAAAAGCCTGTAAAGACCGACACTGCAGCACAAGCATTGACACACACAAACATGAGAACTTTCATTTCATGTCTACATGGATGTTGTCTACATGTTGTCTCACTCCACATGTAAACACACACACACACACACACACACACTGAGTCTTTTAAAGTGGTTGGATAATAGCAAACTGATGAGATCTAATATACAACAGTCAGAAGACATGAAATGAGAAGTGTGCATGCACGTGTGTGTGTGTGTGTGTGTGTGTGTGTGTGTGTGTGTGTGAAAGAGAGTGAGACAAAGTTGAAACAGGCTGTGAAATATAGATGAAGAGCTGACTGTGTGTGACAGCTTAAGGAAATATGAAATTTGCAAGTTTTGATATGGCTGGGAGTGAATGATCACTGTGATGAATTATTTGAGGCTCTACAGCGACATCTTGTGGATTGCTTGAGAGCTCAATAAATGTCACAGACAGAAATTACAACTCCAATAAATTCTCAGAGTGAAAGATGGAATATAGGCTTGGAGTGAGGAGTTTAAATACGGTTATTTAAAATTTAAAGCAGCTTCAAGAATATAAATTAATGCCAACCAAGAAGCGCACGTGTGTGTGTGTGTGTGTGTATGTGTTTGTGTCTCTATCTTTGTAAGGATAAAGAGACCTGAACTTAAGCATTAACTTTAAATTGATTAAATTTAAAGGGACAGTTGGAAGTTAAAGGTGGGTTCAGTAGATTTTTCCTAAAAATTAAAATATAGACTCATACAAAAGTAATGCTGCTCAGTCATCACTTCTGAGCCTTTATAAATGTGTGGTGGTGACTGTACATGCAGACACACTGCCCTCTGCCTGTATTGTGATGTTTTGCCGTGTTTTGGCTGACTCGGGACGAGACCTGGCATGGAGTGGGTGTGTTCAGCCCAGCCAATGACAGTGCACAGGTGAAGCTGGGAGCACAGCCACTGAACACCTCATGGACCTGAGAAAATTGTGGACATAGCGGCGAAGAAAAGGAAATGTAGCCCTAGTGAGGTGAAACAACAAGCGGATAAAGGCTGTTTCAGAATGAGAGTGAATCTCAGTCTGACTTTCACCTGCTTTGGAGCTCTAAAGGGATGAAGAGCTACGCAGAGTTGGCCTGCTTTCTGTTGGAGAGATAGGTGCCAATAACTGGCGGTTAGTCTGTCATCTTGCTAAATTATCGACTTCTCCATTAAAATTGCTGTGTAACGTTTGGAGCAAACGATGTAACAGTACACGCAGTACACACTAAATTACGATACTTCTGGTGCTTTGAGCTCAGGAGGAGGGGCCCAGTTTGAATGATGTGTTTACAAGCTGCAACAAACAAATCCTACTGACACCTACTTGAAAAAATAAGTTTTTTCCAAGTCCGTCCTCTATGCTCTTACAAACAGGTTCAAACAAGTGTACATTGTTCAACAATAATAAACAAGTGCAATGTTAAATTTGTGGCGTATTCTTTACTATGGGTCCTCATAAATGCAGTGGCTCAAGCGTATGTGTGTGCTTTCTCTGTTTGTGTGAGATGCATTCATGTACTGCCGTGTATTTACTGACCAGTGCCACATCCAGTGTGTAAGATGGAGCACAGCTGTGCAGATTTACTGAGGGATGCATGCATGTGTTGTGAAGTGAACAAAATACAGGAGACATGCTTTAAAAACTTAATTTAGGAAAAAAAATGAACGCCTAATGACTTTGCCACACGTCCTTCCCCTTTTCCTTCTCTCCTGGAATCAGGTACCTTCCTGAAGTGATGGGTGACGGTTTAGCCAATCAGATCAACAACCCAGAAGTCGAACTTGACATTACAAAGCCAGACATGACTATCCGGCAGCAGATCATGCAACTCAAAATCATGAGCAACAGGCTGAAAAACGCCCTGCTTGGCAACGACGTGGACTTCCAGGATGCAAGTAGGTCCCTTTTCTAACATTTGTGCTGTAAAAAGTGCTTCACAGTGTTTATATTTTACACTCCTTGTCCATTCAGGTATGTCTCTCCCTTTCACAAACTCATGCATGCACATAAGCCCCTATCACACATGCACTGCAACCCAAAAATTTTGAAGACATCTACGGGCCAAGCTGTATGTCTTAATGCAAGTGCCTGAATCATTCAGCCTGGACTTTAATCAGCCAATTTCATGTAAGTGCATGTAATGTAATATGCTGTAAACAAAACATGTGTGAAGAGCAACAACACACAATTTATGGACCTGATTTTTTTCACATTGTACAGAGTTCCTGTGTAAAAACGACTATACACGTGCATATACCACTGCAGGAAGTTTGATTCTCTATTATTAAACCAGAGTTGATGACAACTTGGAGCTCAGAACCAAATAATCCAAAATCCAAAAATAGGGTACTGGGTAATTTCCACCTACAGACTGAAAAGTTGGTACTTATCAGGAACAATAGATGGTGGCTTGTTTTATGACAAAAAAAAGAAAAACACATCTTCCTCTCATGTGTTTTTAAAAATTAACTAACTTGTTTTCCGTCTCCCTCCCGTGACCTCTTCAGGTGATGACATCAGTGGCTCAGGAAGTGGAATGTGCATTAGTGGTCAATGTTCTCGGAACAGCCCGGGATCGTACGCCTATCCGCCGGACAACCGAGTCAGAGGTGCAGCCATGTCTCAGACCCGTCTCTGCGGTCTCCTGCTTCTGCTCCCATTGGTCATCCTTCTGCTTCAGCGATGATAGACCGCCGCTGCCTCCACACAGACTCTGAAGTTAAGAGTAGAGGGGAACCATTGGATGGACACAAAGGGGTTTGGTGGAGGAAGATTGGAACTTAACTTTGCCAAAAAATTAAATGGACATTTTGGAGAATGAATGCACTTTTTCTTTTTCTTTTTTTTTCTTTTTTTTTAAACCAAGAGCAGCAAAAAAGGACAGAGACAATATTTTTTGTTTTATTATGTCATAGATTTGGTGTAATTCATTGATCTGATTTGTTGAGCTGGTTTCAATGGATTCTTGTGATGAAGATAAGGAGGACGAAGAAGACAAAGCAAAGAAGGATGACTAATAATGATGAAGACAGTGATGGGGTTATTGAAAATGATTTATTGACACACTGACAGGCCTATTTACAATTAGCTTCAGTTTCCATTTTGCAGAAGACACAGCTGTGTGAAAAAATGTTCAGTGCCCGATGTGGTGCGTTCAATAAGTTTTTTTTATTTATTTTCTTTCTTAAACTCTAGTCGAGGTTGTCTTCATTAACAAACATTGTGGAAGTTGTAAATGTTTGTGTACATTAGCAAAAAGACTGGCACCATATTGAGCCATGAATGTACAGTATAATCCTATATTGGCAATGAATTCCCCATAATCTGTGATGTAGTCGTCCAGATGTTTTGGTGTGTGTTGGCATAAACAGTTACATTCAATACGACTTGTTTGAAATATTACAGATAAATTACCACACTCCTGACATGTACAAGATGTTGTGATTGCAAGCTTTTCGTTTACTTGTACTATCTTTGCGATTATTTCAAATGAAAAATGAAATAACTTTTTTTTTAAACTCATCACCTTTGTTAAGAAATTTACAGTCTCAACAAAGCACAGTCAAGCCTTTTTCTTAAGCTCTGTAATTTTGCCTGCAGTGAAGACAGAAAACTGCACATTATTCTGACATTCAAGCTGCAATTACCACAAAAATCCCCACAAAAAACCTTAATGAAGTAATACTAAAGAGGACTCCTTGCTGCACACACACCTGTGTTTAGTAATTGATTGAAATGAAGTCTTCGAAGCAACACCGGCTGGCTATCTTACAGTAGGTCAAACCAAAGCACGTATAACACTGCATACTTTTTTGCATTTTTTTGGCAGCATTTTTTTTGCCCTAAGTATTTTGAACATTTGCGCCCCTCCACCAGGATTTGTAGCTGCATAGTGTTAAAAGAAAATTAAAGTTTTAAGTTGAGCTCCAGTGAATGCTCAGCTTTTTGTACATACATCTATATATTTGCAGAATACTGTCGTGTACATTTGCCTGGTGATAAATCATTTACTGGGAATGGCTTTCTTTCAGTCTACACTACTGCTCTGATACATACAGTGCGGTACTCCTGATTCACACACACGCACATACACAAATTTACACACAGTGGCGTGTCATGAGCGACTTTTTTACTCATCAGTGTATTTGATCACACGTTTCATTCATTAAACTCTGTTTTACTGTAGCAGTGGATGTTGCCATATATATTTTGTTTTCATCATTACTGAATAGCAGTGATTAATAAGGGGGTGTCATCTTTATTTAAAAGGGAACTTCACTGATTTTACACATCACTTTATTCATTGTGATTAGTACAAAAGGTGTAGGCCTTGTTTCTCGAAAGTTAGATAAAATCATCCTGATGATGTGTTCTTAGATCAGGCTTGAAAGCAAAAAAACTATAACAGAAGGCTTGAAACGTGGTTATCTACTATTCAAACAGAGTCAAACAAAGTGATGCTAATGAGTTGAATCATGAAACATGAAAGATCCAGTGTCATACAAGAGACTAAAAGGTAGAATATCCTTGTCGGCTGCAATTTTGACCAAAGTAGCCACTCTCTTAGGCAATGACGGGCTTTTCTTGGTCCACCATAAACTGAAATATCTCAACATCTTCTGCTTGGCCTGCAACGAAATTTGGTACAGACATTTCTGTTCCTAATGAACTCGACTTATCCTCTAGCACTGCAGTGATGTTGACGCTTGTAGTTTCAGTCTCGGCTGCACTCTCTGTGTTTATAAGCAAAGTAGCGAGTTAGCAATTGAATATTTGCTTCTAAAATGTTGAACAATGGTAAACATACTGTACCTGCTCGACATCATTCAGTGTGTTAGCACCCTCACGGTGAGCATGCTAATATGCTGATGCTGACATTTAGCACAAAGCACCTCTGTGTTCAAGTACAGACTCCTTGAGCCTCTAGCGTAGTACCGCTTTGAGTCCCCCAACTTTATGACAGTGCTTTAAGGCCTCTCTGTTCCTGTCAGTGTACAATCATCTGATGCAGCTTTTAATATATGTATCCAGATCTCCATCCATTAGCCACAGAGATACAACCAAGCAACATCCCTTTTGTCTTCATTTGCGCGTGACGTTCTGGAGCCACAGGATTTTTTCCTAAAAAAAACCCTCAACTTTAGCAGCTGTGCAACATCTATAAATAAACATATATCTCTATGTAACAGGCTCTGACGAGGCTCATGTGGCCCCGCCAGAGAATAAACAGGGCAACGTGTTTTATGTGGGGATGACAATGCTGCCCCAGTCAGGAGGTTTGGAGTTGATAAATAATTCATTTTCCTGATGCATTCAACAGAATGAAACAGGGCAGTGGGCACAGGCACAAAGACTTCACTAGAAGTTTTTCTTTTTAAATGATAGAAAAGTCGTAAATGTTTCAGTGGACTGGGCTCACATTACAGCGGACCCCATCCGAACATCTGTATTGATTTACCCTTTTTTACATCACCTGTCTTTCCTGAAATGTGTCTTGTCCTGTACTTGTGAGTGATGTTGAAGTAGAGAATCTGAGCTTAATATTACTGAGATGTGGGAGGACATGTAGCAGCCACAGTCTATCACAGTGTTGGTTTTACTTGGCTGTGTCTAGACAGGATTTATCGACTCTCAGCATTCTGCCTGAGCTATCGGTCCATGATCAAAGTTTGCTCACCGTGCTGGCTCCCCCAGGAGAAAAATAAGTCTTAACAAAAGACTTCACGACTCTTGCTGCACAAATGCCAGATGTAACTTAACTCTGAATACAGTTAAAAAATTATTGTTCAACTCATGTGGCAGCCAGCGGGCCTGTAATCGATTTTTGGGTTGGTGACTCAGTGCTGATGTGTTTTCTAAACGATTTAAAATGCCTCCAACTGCTGGCTTGAAGATAAGAAGCATCTCCCTCTCTTTGTCTGCTCCTACATTCACAACTCTTTAAGATTCTGGTCAACATGTACAGGATGCAAAAGCCCCTGAATAAAGGTGATTGTTGTAGTGGTACATGCTGCAGTGTCATAAAAGCTTTTGACAACTGAAATGTCATGTTGAGAGACTGAAACTGGACTGTCTAGGTTGCAGAATACAATGATCTGTACAGACATGTTGTCCGCCAGCTTTTTGCCTTCATACAGAGAGGGGAAACTGCAGGAGATAAAATAAACTAGAGAACAAAGACTTCAAGAGTGAATTGATTGGAGGCCGTCAGGGGCTGAAATGTATCCAAGCTTTATTTTTCAGTAACACTGAGCAAAGACTCCAGCAATTTCAAACTGCAGCTGTCATTAAAACTTTACAATTGTCGCTACAGCTGTGGCTGAGGGCCAAAAAACTTTTCACACTAGGAGCTCCTTTTAGTTCACTGCTCCATAATATCGCCACTAAGATAGCACTGATCCATCCTTTTCTCTCCTGATACCAATCCCAGTACCTCCACTCAGAGTTTCTGCACCAGTACTGACTCACAGTAATTACAGCTCACAGAACCGCTCCAAAACTGATAAGGCCTTTTTTCTGGATTTAAAATCTGTGTACCTCAGTCCATGGAACCCATTGAAATCTTTTTAATGGAAGTCTAAATGAAGCCCGAGATTGCCGTGGCACTTACAGGTGAGCCTGCTGTGACTCACAGATACTGAAAAAATGTTATTTTTCAGTGCCTTTCACAAAGAAACTGTATTTATTGTGGATTGGTGAGAACCCAATCCACTTAAAGAGGTCAGAATATGACTGGATCTGTGTGGTCTCTTGTCACATTCCTTGAGCCGGTTTGTGACAAATCCCAGTCGAGCCCCCGTTTGTCACAAACTGGCTGTGCAACAAGTAGGGAGACCACGCAATGAAGATGACAGAAAATAACTGAACTAAAGACAAAGTGCAACCCAAAATCAATTAGGGTGGAAGAGAGAGTGGTGAGAGAAAGACTAGCACCTGTCTTCAAGAGGGTTTGGAAGAAGCACTGGCACACAGGGCCCAGGAGTTGCCATTTTTCTCACAACGCTCCGTAACGACCACCAGGCTCTAGGAAGACGAGGCTTCCTGAGAGTGTCGTCACAAAGGTTACATGAATATGAACATGTGTAATGTGAATTGAAAGATTAGACTGTTATTGTTTTTCTTAATCATTGTGGTCATTTTCATGTAGAACCCTCAAACCAGGGCAGCTCAATGGCGTTATAAATCCTGGAGAACCTCACATTTAAGTTCATCAAGAAAGTTTCAAAGTGCTGAAGCTGATCATATAGACTTAGAGCTTACTAAAGAACAGAAGTTACTAAAGAGCCTGCACAACGCATGCCCACAGAGGTGTTCTCGCTCACCCTGACCTCTCAGGTTGAAGTTTGATGGATGGGTGGAGCTGTGCCCAGGTAATCATTTTACAGATGACATTGTGTCTGTGGTCGAATAGTCTTTGATGACCTGGAAGTACCTAAGTGGCAGCCAGGATCAGAACTGGTTGAAATCTCCAAATGATGAGGACAGGTGCTTTAATGCATCCTTTCCTTCCTCTCTTACTTTACAAAGGAAAGGAGATAATGCCATCCCACAACTTCTTAGAGCAGCAACATTAAAAGCAAAGCTCTGCTCTAAATCCACTGTGCCATATGTAGGCTAGTGCAAGTGCAAACACAATCTCTTCCCATTCAGATCAAGAAAAAGTGTTTGGGAAAATTCTAATTCTAATTCTTCTAATTCTTTAACTAGCCAACTGAAGCTTTTAACTCATATCTCACAACAGTTTAAAGCACAGCTAAAAAAAATAAAATTAAACTGTGTCCCATTTAAGTTTATTACACAGCGATGTAAGTGAGGACTGTGCGCCATGACAGGCATTGCTCAGTCCTCTCCTCAAACTTATTTTTTCAAAAGTAATATCATTACTCTACTTATTACTCCCTACCAAAGTAATATATTATTTCATTTTATTTCTTCTCCATTACATCACACCCCAAAAGTTGGTAGT
>JAQLOL010000020.1:9724177-9745097 GCA_029783665.1 Naso thynnoides | reverse complement strand
GAGATTGGCCACAGCGTGCGACTTTATGTACAGAAGTCACTACAACATTATCAATGGATAAATCACACACACATACACACACACACACACACACACACACACACACACACACACACACAAATATAGATAAAAAGAGTAGCATCACTCCAGAAATGTAAAAACACTGTAATCTGTCACAGAAACTTCAGAAACACAAGGGGAAGGTACCAAACGCAGACACTAAAAGAAATTAATGCAGTTCTGATTCATTCAGACGTAGGAACACAGAGTCTTACTGGACTGAGAGGCTATCAGAGGTCAAAACTGAAGATCAATACAAGACTGCACAACATAGGTAAAACAAATCTGTCCAAAAGCACAGCCAAAAGACAAAAACACAATAAACAGAAACCAAAGAAACCAATACTGGGGTCGGACTATAAGACATTTTGTCTGTTAAAATGTTCAGTGTGTCAGATTAGGCGATTGTAGATAGACTGCACGTTGCTCAATAATCCAATCATCATTTGCCATCACGACTTGCATGATGTCACCTGAAAGGAAGTACTCACTGCTGACTACAAAACCAAACAGGCTAATCTTTCTGTTAGGACTCTGAGAACTATCCCAGACGTTGTGCCGGTTGTTGTCCATTTTGACACACAATGCGAGATAAAACGATAGATTGTCACACCAGATGCTCATTGATCGTTTCCAAGCCCACCACATAGTAGCCTAGCATCGTCTAGGCCGGGATATTATTGGGCTGATATTGTATAGTTTGACCCCGGCATAAGGCAGGCGATCTGACAAATAACAAAATAAGGGCACTAATAATATAGCCAAAGGTTGATTACATAAGTATCACGTCTAGTGAGCTCAAAGGGTTTCAGGGCTGATGATAAGTGGAGACAGGTGTGTGAAAGGGTAGGGAGACAGAAGGGTTCAGGCAGAGGAATGTGACAGCAATCATTTTTATTGTCTTTAGGTACTATGAGAACCGTACAGGTGAGCGTTTCTCTGCACTGGATGGTCGTCTGAACTCCATCTCGATGGAGATTGAAACAATCTCCTCCAGCATCAATGCCACAGTCAGCCACGTACAGAGCATGTACAAATACATCAACGTTGAGAGCTTGTCCTGCCAAAGCCGCATGGGCAGACACACAGAGGATCTACAGGTAGTTACCACAAAGGAACAAATCGAGAAAACGCTGGTAGTTTTAGCTCCATCAGAATAGTATGTTAACTAAACGGTCAGCTAAGATGATTTGTTAACCCAGTCTGTTGATTCATCTTTCTGTACAATGTTACTTATTTTCTCTATCTCCTTGCCATTGTTATAAAAACTTTGTCTTAATCTTCATATCCTTATTGTTTCTTTTGTGCAGAACCTTAACAACACAGTCTTGCTACTCCTCCACTTGGCCGACACACTGAGACAGCAAAACTTGTTGTTGAATGTGCGAATGGACATGGATGTAAGGAACTTGTCAATGGTGATGGAGGAAATGAAGCTTGTGGATGTTCACCATACCCAGCTCATAAATAACTTCACCATAGTAAAAGGTACAGAAGATTGAGTCGTTTATAAGACAAAGAATAGAACATGCGCACTTTTTATTGTCAACTCATTATCCATTTTCAACAGGTGTTCCTGGACCACCAGGGCCCAAAGGGAACCGTGGTGAGGCTGGTGCAAAAGGACCCATGGGCCTGACTGGGAGCAAAGGTGATCGAGGTCCTACGGGAAGCCGCGGTTTAGGTGGAGAGAAGGGTTCTAACGGGCCCAAAGGAGCACCAGGGGAAACTGGTCCTATCGGCAATAGAGGGATGGCAGGAGTCAAAGGAATGAAAGGGGCTCCTGGTCTTCCAGGACCACGTGGTGAAAGGGGACAGAAAGGTGATATTGGCCTCCCAGGTATAGATGGCACCCAAGGACTTACAGGGCCATTGGGTATCCAGGGTCAGGCAGGGTTACCAGGCATTATTGGGCCACCAGGACCAAAGGGAAAACCAGGCCCAGTGGGGCCGCCTGGACCTCCAGGAACCCCTGGACCTCCAGGCTTGCCGTACCCTCATGACCGAATCAACATGCAGCAGCGGATCGTTACACCTGCTAATGGGTCAAAGAGACAATAGAAAAGATGGAGACATGGACTTAGAGGTCATTTGTCCGTTACGAAGAAGCTGAAGAACTATTGACAGATAGAAACTGAAGAATATAATCCATTGTGACTGGAGATGCAATAATCCATTTCTTGGTAATATGCAAGACAATCAAGAACTCAATGAACAAATGCAACAAATCATAATGGAGATGATGGGACTTTGTATTGCAAGTAGACACCAGAATTGCTGCCACTGACTGAACTGGTGTTGAGAGAGATAGAAGAGTACATAAGGCCAAAAACAGAGCTTATTTGAACTTATTTGAATTTTATTTTGGTGGTATGTTGGAGAAAATTGCCTTAATACAGCGCATTGGTCACATAAAAATTTCTGAAAGGTGTTTTTCCTGACACCAAAGCCAAGGGATACCCAAGTACAACAAGCCCCACCCATACAATGATGGCACAGTGTGAGATTTTACACAACTCAAAACTTGTCTTAGATGATGATAATGTAACCGTGCAACTATTATTGAATTTTAAGTCTTGCCTTGTTAAACCCACTGTAAGCAAAGAATATGCCTGAGGTTCTTGTACCTCATTGTACCCGATCCTCATGGTTCGTGATAAATAGGAAAGCTGTTAACCAGAACAGTGTTGTTTTCCCACCTGGACTTAAGGATTTGCATTCCCATGCACTAAAATATGGGCACAGAAAAATACATTTTTCTTTTTATATCATATCCTTTTCTGATGGATGGCACTTTATAGGTTCCTTAAGTGTAAAAATTTAAGTCATTTGCCACACTTTAGGCATTTCAGAGCGGGTACTCTGAAGATTTTTTTTTTTCTAAACCTTTGAAGAGGTAAAGTTCTTGAACTTGCGGCCTCTGAATTTCCACTCTTATACATCTTTGATAAAGATTGTTAACTGTTGGTTTTACTTTTGGTTGCACATATGACAGAAATCCCATGTCTCCTGGGTCAAGATCATTGTGATCTACTACTATACCCCAACTTCAACTGTCTAGGGACTTTGCCGCTCTTTTTATTATAATGGGTGGAGCCAGTGGCTATGGGTCTCTAATGTTTTTCCATGGATGTGTCTACACAGAAATTAGTTTAAAGCATTGTGTATCTCACACGGATGCTAACTGGGTACCCACTGTGTTTTAAAAGTGGCCCCATGGAATCCTAGCAAACTATACAAATGTGATGAGTTGGGACAAAAACGATTGCTGTGTGCTAAAGCCAGAAATTGAACAGCCTTGCTTAGCATAAAAACTTGAAGCAGGGGAACAGCTAGCCTTGTGCTAACATGTTGTATGATGTTTGTTTAACAGGTACACAGAGATGTAAAACTACGATATGTGGTTTTAAGTGGATTTAGTAACTGTTCCTTAAATTGTTCAACCATTCTACAACTCTAAACTAAGCTAAGCTAAGTTAATCGCCTCTGCTATAGCTCTGTACCTTATGCACACACGAGAATGGTTTCAATTTTCTAATCAAAGCCTTGAAAGGAAAAGAAAGAGCAAAGGTTATTTTATAGTATGATTAACTATTCCTTTTAGAGATATGAAGATCTTGAAACTCAATACAGTAATAAATAAAAATGTCTCTTAGGATTTTTTTTTTTTTACAATAGGTTTGTTTAATAAAAACTCACAAAGGGGTTGGCTCTTATGATACACACATAAATAATCTTTTATATCAAATAAAGAAAAAAATAGTACAAAAAGGGAACCCATACTATTTTTGTAAACCTATATGTTGTAATGAAATGCGACTGGCTTGCATCGAACTTCAATAAAGCTTTTTTTAAACAGCTAATTCTTTGCAGTATCCTACTGTACCTACAAAGTAAAGTTATTGTTGCCCTGTGAAGGGAGGGGAGCAGCCATTAATTCAAAACACATGTCAGCCCCTTCTGTTACATTTTTTAAAGTGCTGCTGTTGACTAAAATATATTTGATTGTCTAGCCTGTATCTTTAACATGATAACCAAAAATGTACCAAACAAGTTACATCTTGCATTTCATAGTAGAATTTAGAAAAGTTTAAAGTATAGGTGGGAAAATAAGAGTTCACACATTACTAGCAAACATTCCTGTAATACCGCTTTAATATACTTTTTTGATTATTTTAATGTGTGTGTGATTTATCAACAGTTTAAACAGGATTATATAGATATGCTGTTGTGAAAAATGCTGATGACCTCCCTGCAGCAGGCTGCGGCGACAGCCCTGATCTCCTGCTGAAAAATTTTTCACATTACTTCCCTCTTTCACTGTGCTGGATCATGATGGGCCTTGTGGGATGTAAGGAACCTGATCTCCAACAAAAACTTCCTTCAGGAATCCACCCAAATCCCATATTCCTGCAGTTCTCATGACTGTTCATTATGAGCACGGAACATTTGCTATAAATCACTCGCTGTTTTCACCTCGGTAAGCTGAGGTAAAGAGGATGAAGTTGGTGCAAATCTATGGAGCAATGTGGTGAAGTCTTAGATACAGAATGTCTGATCCTTCACTGTGACTCACAGAATTTCTCCGCTATTCATCAGACTTGTGGTGAGGGACACCTCCTGCAGACCCCTGTAAATATTATCTATTCTGGCATGTGGGACCACAAATCACCCAGGGCTGCTGCTAAATTGTTGGAGGACAAATTTGCAAGGTCCAGTGAAACAGATGTCTCCTGTTTTAGACACAACAGCAAGAGGCCAAAAAAGAGGCAAGGGAATGCAAGAAATTATGATTGTAATTTCACTAAAATTGCACCCTGTTACTGACAAATGCATTGTTTTCACATGCGTTGGTGTCAGAGCATTTTACACTGCGCTGTACAATGCACAATATGTCATATCTGTCACTAGAGGTCCCTCTATCAAAACAATGAAAACAAAAGCTATAGTTTGATGACATGATGAAAAAGCGTGGGATCATGGGATTTGTTTTTTTCATTATTAAACAGCCACTACTGGAAAATCTTATGACTGACTCAGGCTGAAATGTTCACAGTTGAGGTAATGTATTAAAGTTTTATTCACGTTACTTTTAGCCACATATCCTGACTTCTTTTTCTCACTCGCTGACTGGTGTTATCTTGGAAGTTAGCAACAGATGACAAAATGAAACACACCTTGGATAAAATGTCTTTTTTTTTTCAATCTGAACATTTTTGGAAACATTTGGGATAATGTAAGTACACAACTCAACTGAATCTATAACAAAGATATTGTGGTTTTTAGATGTTTTAATGTGGAAATGTTACACATTGTAAGTTTAAGTAAAATAAGCTTCTTCAAGCACTGGTAAGTTGAAGTTGGAGCACTTTGAACAAGCACAAATTTGCAACAGCTCCGACCATCAGTCTGCATGAACGGTTGATGAGTTATGGAAGGGGGCTGGCTGAAGTGTAGGGGTGGGGCAAGCCATGACCAATAAAAGTGTGTGCGTGTGTGTGTGTATGTGTTTCTACCAAATTTGACCATGTTACATGAATTCATGTAGAAGTTATGCACCTTTTTGTTGAAGGCCACTCCCACTGCCACGTCCCCTTTTTTGCCAGTTGGCCTGAACAGGTTATCAGCTGTCCTTGGCTCATGACCAACCTCTCCACTAAATCTTGTGTTGGTCTGCGAATCCATTTGGAAGTTATGCAACCTTTTGTAATAGGCCACTTCCATTGCCTTGCCCCCTTTTAGCCAATTGGCATGAACACAAACACACATCTTCACACACGCACACCAGCACACACACACACTAGATCCCTATGGCAAATTTCAGCCTCCTAGGGCAAAAACTGTGACTGCCAAAGAGTGAGGAATTTTTCTGGGCCAACTGTAAGACCAACAGAGCGAGCTGTTGTGCTGCTGGTTGCAGCTAAAATTGGATAGATATAAAATAACAAATATGATCTACACATTACAACATGACAGCAAGACTTTGGATGTTCTGCTATATTTGTTAAAACTCAAAACTTAAGGTTTTTTAAAAAATGTCAGGTCAGGAGATAACAGACCTAAAACCAAAGTTAAATATGGACTTGAACTCCTATTTCAGACTCCAAAAGAGAGATCATGTTACTCGGTGTCTCCTGGATGAACTGAGGAAATCCTGATTCTATGAATGCTAAAGTGACTGACTGTGTGAGTTCACTGAAGAAAACGATTGCCAGGATTCAACTACACCTTGTGTTGTTAATTTAAAAGATACAAAAGCCTACATTAACATTTTTCTCCTTCACCTTTTCTTACCTTGCCAGTCTCAGCACCATCCAGACCTTCATATCTGTTACAGATTCATGCAGTGATTCATGGGATTCAGATTGTCAGCCAGCCACGATTCCAATCAAACTTGAGCTCACTTGAGTAATATGGAAAAAGGGGCTGGGTAGCCAAGCCTGTTTAAATTGGCAGGAATCACTTGTTAATTTTGGTTTTCCCTTTGCACCACAGGCTTATTCGTAAGGTATATTTGAGAACTTTTAATTGCCAGAGGTTGCTGGAGGGTTTTTTTTTTTGAGCAGCTTAATCATTGTTTTTTTTGTCATAGAGTCTCAGAATCTCTAATCTTATAAAACAAACACCACACTGTTCTTCAAGATGAGAGGCTTTACAGTGTTATCTTTTTTTGGTGACTCAGAAATGCAGCATTGTTTTTGTCCTTCTGCTTCAAGTTTATTCAGTGGGTTTTAAAAGGTATCATTAACCTGAATTTTGTGAAACTACAGCAGAGAATAAAGTTGAAACATATTCATCTCCAACGTGGACAGACAGAAAGAGGACAGCAGTGAAGTAAGAAGTATGAGAAGAGGCTATACTGTGCTAAGCTGTAAGACGAGCCAGCATAAACCCAGAGGCCAGATGTGCTTTCTGGAACCTCCGCCATGTCTGACTTTCCCAGGTGGAATATAGCCTATTTCACTGCTTCATATAAGTGTAATTTTCTCACCTCGTGGACTCAGCAACAAGCTGAAAGCTCAAACTTCATAATTAACCTGTTACTAGCTTTTCTGAAAGTCATTAATGAGGGGGATGTAACACCTCTCTCCCTCTTTCCACATGAACACTTCAGGGCTGATTGGCTGTAAAGTGGACTGAGTAGCTGTGATGTGCTGGAGTGGAGTAATGGTTTGTTGGCTAACGCAGCCCACAGGACTAAGGTCTTTCAGCTGACTCAGTGAGCTGATGTTCTGCCTGCACATGGCTGCTATGGATCTCTGTGTTTCACAAATGATCCTACTTAACAGTTAAAACTGTAGAACCTGGGGTAGGCAACAGTGTTTGCAGTGTTTGTAGTTGTTGCTAGAGCTAGAACAGCAATTTTTCTCCTGGGTTGTCCTCCCCGTATCAGATCTTCACTAGTTGGGGAGACGTGATTGCGCATCTATATCTGTAGCAAAAAGGAACACACACTCTCTGAAATGATCCGTGATTGGCTGAAAAGTGTCTGTCACTGGCTCCATTTTTGCTAAAGCCTGAATACAGATCCGAGGAAAGGTGCAGAAGTCTAGTGTTCCTTCCTGAATTAGATAATGCTGAAAGGTTATTATGGAGTTTTTGCCCAATGACACCAAAAATAAATTGACTACTGCTCTAACTCAGTTGCATCAACAAGAAATGAAAGTTGTATATGTTTGCAGCAGCTCACAAACACCACAATAGTTCAAAGATAACAAGTTAAAAATGTCAATAAAATAAATAATATTCCTGGTAGCCCTGAACCAAAAACCATCAGTACAATGCCACCCCAGTGTGTGATTTATTTATGATTTATTTAGCTGAATAGCCTCTTTAACACAAAGCAAACATCAGCATCACTCCAAAACCTTTTTTTCACTTTGGAAGCCTCTAAAATGAAATATTTTGCAAGCCCATATGACCTCACTAATGCCTCTTAATGGACATGTTTGTAACTAATAGTTCTCTTCTTACATTTTGATTTACCGGCAGATCAACGGCACTGCCAATTTAACCCTCCACCTTTGCAGTGTTGGTACCACTCATTAAAATAACTTTGCAATGCAAATCAAGTCCCTCTCCAACTTTTCTCTTCTCTCTGAGTTAGGGACAAATTCAGGAGAGCGAATGCATTCAGAATGAATAATTTGTCTTTATATTTCACATTTCAAAATCATGCTTTTTCTCAGCCTTCCGTCACATCGGTTCACAACTAAGGTTGAGTCATTTCCGTCATTATAGCATTAAATCTGGCAGGAGTGGAAGGTGGCACAGGGAGACATTACCTAACCCGTACCAGCACACACACACACACACACACACACACACACAATTACACATATGCATATGCACGAAAACACACACAATTTGAGACGTTAGCTAACCGTTGACTTGACAGGCCCCCAAAGAGCTCATTAAATAGACAGCTGTAAAAACACTCTTGGCATTTTAGTCTGGCTCAGGTAACCATTGTTATATATATATATATATATATATATATATGTGTGTGTGTGTGTGTGTGTGTGAGTGTGTGTCTACTGTTTTTTTCTTGCCTATTTAGAAACTTTTCTAAGGACCAATAGCCAATAGTCCTCCCCGTCCTAATGCAGCAGGACTTGATTTCTGAGGTCCTTGGTTAAGTTTAGGGGTAAAGTAAGTACTGAGGTTAGGTTGAGGCATAAATTGGTTAAGGTTAGGGCTAGGGTAAGGGTTTGGGTCAGAATAACAGCACAAACCTCTGTGTGTGTGTGTGTGTGTGTGTGAGAGCAATGTACAAGGTCTGACCATTTGTACTTTTATGGTTTCAAAGCAAAATACAATGCTTTTATAACGTTTATAAAGTTCCAACATGGTAAAACTTTCAGTGACCTAACTACAAATGACCTACCCTATTGGCTGCGTTTGAAGGAAGTTTTACATCCAATCACAGTAATTATCTTAACAAATAAATCCATTGTGGTCTCAACCGATTTCCATTAAAAATACTAAGGGCCAGATCTACTAAAGGTTTGCGTGTATAAAAACGTGTGCAAACTCATTGCACACGCAAAAAAATGTACAAACAGATTTACTAACAGTGCGCGCCAAGGGTTGCGTCTCTAAAAGGGGCGAAATAGCATGTCTGTATCCAGTTAGTACGTCGGCTGCAATGAATATGCAATATGTGCGTGTGCTGGGAGCAGAAAATGTAAATATAGTAATTTAGCACACACAAAGTGATTTATTAAACCTGAAAGCAACTTTGCTCGTCGAAACTGCGTCTATATTTAAAGGAATAATCCGACGAAAAATGATCCCAGGGTCTTTTTCAATCATCAAAGAAGACCTCCAGAGTTTTTTTCGCTCATCAACCTGTATCAGGTTTGACCGGAGCAAAGTTGCAGCCCAAAATCGGCTAACATGCATCGAAATGAGGCGGTAGGGAACACGCTTACAAAACCAGCTCTTTTAACAACTAATACTGCTCAAAATAGCACCATGCCCCTTCAGTAGCATGACTAGGGTCTCTACACATAAAACCAAGCATCAACAACTTATTTACAATACCGGGAGGTTATTAAAAACTCAGAAGACTTACCTAAGGTCGCCCTCGCTCCTCTCGTATTAAAGTCCGTACTAGTCGATCACCGAATTAATCCAAAAGGAAGGAGCCTGGTTGAAGATTCTTTCCAAAGAGTTTGTTGTTTGTGGCAGTTTGATCCAGTAAAAGTTGATATTACTTCCAACCACGTAGTGAATAGTTTGTAAAATAGTTTGTAGAAATCTTCAAGAGGGCTCCTTCCTTTTGGATTAATTTGGATTATTCCTTTAACACGTCTCAAAGGGCGGTGCAAGCAGTTTGTATGTGTAATTGCGCACACATGGCTGCGCTATTGTCGCAAGAAGGAGATGTCAAAATGATGAAAGAAGAGGCAGAGAATTCATTTTTTACCCTCCTGTGAACATTTTTGCAATAAATGGGGACACACTCAATAAAACATAATGCCTAACCAGCATTGCCATTTTAGAGCTGTTGGAGGAACTCAGAGCGGATTTGGAGCCAGCCACGAGAAGGAGTCATGCAATACCTGCAATGACAAAACTCCAAGTTTACATTTTTTTGCATCTGGTTCATTCCAGCATACGGTAGCTATTAGGCTACAGCTGGAATCTCCCAATCCCGTTTTTCAGATGTGTTGTCTTATATCCTAAATGCCATGTCGCGCCAGATGGCCAGGTTTATTTGGTTTCCACGCACTCGGGACTCCTTGAATGAGACCAAACAAGGTTTGTTTGCGGTAGCTCAATTAAGTGTTTACTGGCTTCATCAACCAACACCTCTAATTCTATAGGGTCGAATTTCACTTTTGCGCTTTTGTCTCTCCAAACTCGCCATGCTGCGAACCATGAAACACACAAAACCCTCATTTAAATAGGCGTGTCTCCAACACGTTTGCACCTGTTGTCATTCACGCAGTCACTCTTAGTAAATCACCCGCAAACCGCAGTTCAACCCCACATGCAAAATTCTAGATTGCACACGCAAATTAGTATACGCAAATTGGGATCTTAGTAGATCGGGCCCAAAGTCTGCTATGTCCAAGGCTCAAAGAAGACCATATCAAAATGCTTCCATTCCAAGACGAGACCGAAACCCAACCAATCTTGTGTACTGCAGTGCTAGTATCAGTCACATTAACTGATTGTGTTATTAAGACCTTACACCAAAAATATCACCAGAAAATAAAGTATGCTCAATTGATCCAATTGGTCCTGCAACCTCACCATACTCGCCATGGAATTGGTCCTGCAACATCACCATACTCGCAGTGAATTTTGATTTTATTTATTAATTTTTCCATTTAGCAAAAAAGACAAATGGCTTTTCATTTCATTCACCATATTATAAGTTCCATGGTTAGCACATAACATGGTCTTTTTCCTTATAAAAACTATCCCTATCATTTTCACCCTTGCCCCCCCACACACACACACTTCTGCAACACTCTGAATTACCCGCTCAAACCAAGGGGCTGAACATTCACTTTACCAAACCATCAGATGTGTGACGACATTTAATGTGGTGTCTGCAGGCGTCACTCTACTTTAAAAACAGGGCATGTCAGCTAGAGGCCTGTTCCCCTTGTGTTAGTTACAAAGGCACAAAGGATTCTGCCACAGTGACTGACTGGATGCTTCACACAGCGCTTGTTTCTCTGAGCGAGTGGGTGCACGTGTGTGTGTGTGTGTTTGTGTGAAAGAAAAAGGCAGGCTTCATCACTGCTCAGTTCTAAAAATAAGGACCCAAAGTGTTCTTGTTTTATTGTTGTTTTGTTCCTATTTTCTGGGAGACATTAAGTTATTTGTTTATTTATCTTACAATGACAAGCACACCATGTTGTCTAAAAACTCAATATGTTGCAGCTGTATTTATGGGCCACACCTTTACAGTGACAAATAATCATATTCTGGAGAACCATGATACATATTTTGTGTTTCAAAAACATATTTCTGCCCTGCTTTTTTACAGACTATATATTTGGTTGACTGGTTTTACTGTTTTGTATTGAATTGTCTAACATATAATATGTCTCAGTGACAAGTCATCAAATAGTAAAGAAATCCAACGTTGTAGGAGCCACATACAAGCATTTCTCAACCTTGATTTTTTTCTGCAACAACACAAGCAATGGAGAGAGCTGTAAATTGTTAAAATGCACCGGTGTCATTGGGCAGATTTACAGGCTTTATTCGGTTTTTGCAAATTGAGATAGAAGGTCTCTGTTGGACAGCCATGATATGCTACATTTTCTAACAGCGACAGCATGTCCTCTTTCATCAAATGAAATCATGACACCACAACTTTTCTAGGTCATGGCTGTTAACGACAGATGCGAGAAAGGGGTGAGAGGAGCGGTAAAGTCAGAGGAGGAGGGAGAAACATAAAGGAAGAAAGAAACTAAATCTGAGCCCGAAATTGTGTTCGTGAGTGCTTTGTGTGGGATGCCTGTTCAATAAGAAATCGTGACACAGATAAGTGCTCATGTGTGACAGCTTGGTTGTTCTTTTTAACACAGCAGCCCTGCACCTCTCTCAGCTTCCACTCCAACAAGAACGTGTCAGAAATGAGAAAAAACAACCTGATACCACCAAGCACTGGTTTCACACTGCACATGTCTCATCCTAAACATCTGTTGCTGTGAGACCTCACTGCGTTGTGGGTACACTCGACCTAAAAGCATCTTTGTTTCGGATGAATGTCTCTTAATCTATATCCATCAGTCTGCAGCTAATATTCTCTGTTTACCTTTTATTAGATTAATCTTTTCATCATGCTAGCTGCTGGTGCTGTCAGTTGGTGTTGTGACTCAAACGTTTTACATGTTTTAATCTGTCAGCCAGTGTGGGAACCAAAAATCAGACAGTATTGATAGTGAATGGTGGTCTTCAAGCTTATATTTGTTTAATTTTTTTTGGCTGGAAAAAAAAACTGTCTGCTGTAGCTGGAAGAAAGAAATGGGGGATGAGAGGATGAGAGTGAACTAAAAACAATGAAGTTGCTGGCCGTAAAATCCAAATAAAAAAACTGAAAGATGCAAAAATACTCCACAAAACTGAGTGAAAATGGTGAGATTAGTGATAACTGTTTAACAGTTTTCTCAGCACAATTTCCTCCATTGTCACAGTAATGTAGAATACTGATTAGTGCAGTTGTGGTGGACCAAGCACTCAAGGAGCAGGGAACACAGGTTTCTACTTTATAATGGGTTTATTCCATGCCAAAAAGATCTTTTATTTATGTAAAGGGGACAAATTTAGCTTTTCTGTCTCTTTAAACCTATAAATGATGCCAAATTATGAAATAATGAGGTAAGGGTATATAGTGATAATCCCTGTGGGCTGTTTATAATGGCTATTAACTCTCGGTTCTTATTAGTATTTTTTAAAAAAAAATCTTAGACCATGAGTGTGTCATAGTGTGCATGGCTTCTCTATAGGTTTATCTGGAATATGTGTGTTTGAACTGGCCAATCAGAGCAGAGTAAGCCTTTGGAGGCGGGCAGGAGCTAAAACAGAGTGTGTCAGACAGAGGCAAAAATCCTGGAAAAAACAGGGCTGCTGAAGTCAGCTGTATGAGAAAAACAGATGAATTTTCTTTAGCATCAAAGCATGTAAACCTAGTCTAATAGTAACCAAACTAAAATATGAACCCAAAAAATGAGCATAGTGTGTCCTATTTAACAAAATAAATAATCTAATGCATCTTACTTAAGGTCCACTAAACCCAACAGTACCTAAAAAATATGGCTAACAAACTCAGCTAACAACACCAAACAAAACAAGAATTGAGGGCAATTTGTACACTGGTTGATCAAACCAAAACAAACATAGAGGGAACAACAACATTAACACTAGCAATAGCTAAGCAAGTAGATGTGGCTCTGGAGATAGAGCAGGTTGTTGTTACACTAGTTCACAAAAAAATTACTTTAAATTAGGGCTGCACAATTAATCGAAATTTATTGAAATTCCTATGTGGCCTACTGCAGTTTTTAAATGGTAGTGAGGTGCAAAATTGGAAAAGGAGACATTTGTGTCAAAATGCCATTTTAATTTAAAATTTCATGGTGCTGCAGAGTTGTCCTGGCCTAGATTTTACTCTACAGACTTAAGAAAACATCTCTCTTTGGTACAGATCCCTGCAAAGATCACATTATAATCAATCTAATATGTTTTTACATGAGAAATGAGAAAAATGATGTAAGAATGATAATTTCTTCTAATATCAATAATCACATCGCAGGGTTGGGCAATATGAAGATATAATATCTTTACTGAGATATGAGGCTATCTTTCGTCTGGGATAATGGATATGGCTATATTGTTATATGGAATAAATAAGGTTTTTTTATTTTAAAGACGAGCTGAAATGCCTTTTTCCAGCACTGCTGTGTTGGGACGAATTCGCTATTATAAACAATTAAACAACCAATGAACGGGCTGAGGGGGCGGGACATAAGTTGGAGGAATCTGATTGGAGTGTTGTTGGCAAGTGGACGAGATGTAGCCAGCACAGTGACAGTGAGGTGAACATGAAGATGACTTCCAATGATGTCAGCCTCCATTCAGTGATGGAGGATGACTGGCCTCCTTCATCTCCACTGTTAGGGAGCAGGAGGAGGAGGAGGAGGAGGAGGAAATAAATTTCAGCCAGTGGGCCCGTATCCCTGGTGATTTCGGGAACTGAAACAATGTCTTGGGTGGGGAACACCCAAACACACACCTGTACACTAGGCTAGCAAAGCTAAGCTATCTAACGTTGCCTGAACTAGCTAACTAAACTAAAACGCTGTCACTCACTCTCACTGATGTAATCATTATCACTCGCATTCTCACTCTCTCTTTAAATCTACATGTAACTATAGCTATTTATTTCTTGCTGCCTCAATGTGTCGCCTGACGGGAAACCCACAAAGATCCCAGCTGACCCGCCCTCTTTTTTTTTTGGCAGGGATGGAGGTTGTTTCCGATTTTTTACGTGTCTTGGTAAAACATGTTAAAATGTGCATATAGACTAAAGCAGCAGACACTAGCTGTAACCAAAAATACTTCCAGAGGCATGACACTTGATTGAGCAGCTTGGAAACGAGAGAGCTCAAAAAACCACCTTTTCTGCACCTCAAGTTGACTTTGACAGGGATATTTTCTCAGCAAAAATGTGCTCTTAAACAAACAAACAAAATGCTTTTACTGAAAAAAGCATCAACAATAACAATAAAGCGCGTAGTAAACAGTAAGAATTGTTAGCACATCCTTAAACTGAATTAAAGAAAAGCACAGAGAAACGCTTAGTTCCCAAAAAATATCCATGGAATACAGAAAATTTCTTACGAATCATTTCAAAAACCTCTTGTTTGCCACACTTGTTCAGCTATTTTCTTTGGAGTCTTTTATCCTTCTCATTATCAACACTAATATACTGTCAGGCTGCAGGTTGGCCTTTCACTGGTACAAATGGTGGCATGGCTAAGTGCTGAACCCCTGCAATGTGTCAAGGCACATAAACAAAGGTTAGCTATAAATACACAAAGAGCCCCGAGTGGCTAGATCATTTTGTGCAGCACACAGGGGAGGAGAAATCAAGAAGGATCTTAATGCCAGTATTAGCAGGAAAACTTAGCAGAGGATATGGGTCTGGTAGATGTGATGCAGCAAAATCTGTAGTCATGTTAGATTACTTGGATTTGTTGTCCAACACTTAACATACTAGTGGATCATGTGAAAATGCAGTGGAGGATGAAAAAAAAGGAATCTCCATCAATACTTAGAACTATATGTTAGGAAAAATACTTTTTTAAAACTCTTTCTTGTGACTTCATCTTGCCTTATACTTATGCAATATGAAGGCTGCTTTAGGTCCCCTGTTAAAGAGCTACTTTTATTCTGCAGAGAGAATGGTATTCTTTTGAGGCTGGGCCAATAATTCCTCTGCATTCTGCAGGCAAGATAGACAGTAATAAGCAAATCTCAGCTCACCACTGGATGTACATGAGATCAATTTCTGCACCTTTTCACGAACATGTCCATTAGTAACGTTAACAACAATTGGTGCATGAATGCAGGAAATTGATCAGATGTTTGATAAATTCCTATGATCCTAAACAGCAATTAATATGTAAATTACAGCATGTTTAATTAAACTAATTATCCTTATAACGTCCTTAGATTTTTCTAAATTTAAAGTGGAGCAGCTACTGCTTCCATAGAATCCAGTAATGGAGTAATTTTGTGTTTAACTCTTGGTAAGTAGATAAAAAAAAGAGAACTGCCCTGAAACCAAACTCTTTAATTTATGACATGATGGTTTCACGACATTCTAGCAGAACTGTAATGTTGTCCAAAACATCTTGTGTAAATCTCCTGTTGTTGCATAGTTATGTCTGCTTTTTGCTGATGCCATGTGTTTTTGAATTGCTGAGCAGACTCTTTTAAGACAACAGGGTTAGCCCATTAGCAGCTACTTCAGATTGATGTTGAATACGGAAATTATGGGGTGAGACTTTACGGGCTGTGTACAAGCCACAGAGAAGATGGAGGGAAACGTGTGCTGAAAAGAGCAGTTTGAAGACACTTGAGTTTAATACTGAGCCCACTAGATTCCTGTGGGCCTATTTCTGAAAAACATTTTTGACAGGAGCTTGATAAGACTAATGATATACCGTACAATATTTGCTTGCATTCGTTTTTTCTTATGGTCCAAATTAGATATTTGTTTAGCTGCTCATCCTAGTGTTAAATTCTAATCACACATTTTTCCTGAAGAGAAGTAAATGTTTGCCCGGATTGTGGAAATAATAATTATTTTTTGGGCAGGGTACCCTGTCTCACGGTTGTCTCCATATTAGATTTTGGGGATGTGATGTTGAATTCAAGACAAAGCTGCTCTGCCTGCGTCCTGCTGAGTGTGTGTGTATATTTGTGTATGTGTTTATGAGCCGTGTAGCCTATAGGCGTAGATGTGCTGTATGTTTGATTTGTGCAAGTGCACATCTGCGTCTGAATGTGTGTGCTCTTGACTCAGTTGTCCTTCCATGCTACTGTGTCTTTCCACTTCAATGCCTGATTGGTCAATGACAGTCTCTGCTGGCTGTGTGACGTCTTCCACTCCAGGGGTGCTTTTTGTGTGTATTTGGCTTGTGTGTATGTGCACATCTGCCCGTTATTTTTGTGTGCTCCTTTAACCACAAGTATTATGTTCCCAGACGTGCTTTCTTTCTTTTCCTCTGAGGCATACGCACATACAGTATGTACGTATAGTATGTGCGCACGCACACACACACACACACACACACACACACAGAAACATTCATGGTCAGAGGCATATAAATAACACAATTTGTGTCTTTTAGTAGTAATCTGATCTGGTTATAACACACTAACAGGCTAATTAGGATAAGATGAACCAACCTCACTTGACATCTGACCACCTGTGCTTATATATTTCACACACACACACACACACACACACAAAAAGGGGAGGAGGCAACAAAATAGGGGGAAAAAAACACTTCTAATTCAGCATCTGTGACGGAAATAGTTTTATTTCTCCCTTGTCAGCCACAACAAGGATTTAACAGCCTCCTTGAAAGCTACAATATTGCTCAGATTTACCTGCTGTTTCCTCTGCCATTAAATAGCTTTGGTTTCATTCTGTGTCGTGGTTGGTGTGTGTTGGTTGAGGAGGTGCACCAATGTGGGGGAGGTGGGCCCACTGCGAACACAGGCTCCAATATGTCAAAAGTAATTAGGCTGATCTGAGTGTATACCCTATTATGCACAGAGAGGTGTGTGCTGTTAATTAGACTGATGAGTGGTTGCAGTCTAATAAGCCCTGCAAAGATGTCTTCTCTTTAAAACTAAGAATTCACATGGTGTTTTTTCCTATTATGGTTCTCTTGTCCTATGCTGCAGGATAAGTAATGTAGTTTGTAGTTGTACAACAATATTAAGATTACTCAATGAATCATCAGTTGAAAGAAAATACTAGAAAAGTATTTTGATGATCAATTACTGGCCTGTGTTTTGTTTATTGCTAAAGTTGAGCTTCCGAAATGGGCTGTTCTTCTTGACAGTAAATTATCTTTTGGACCATTGGCTGAGAGAAAAAGCTATGTAAGAGGCATTACCTTGTACTTTGGATAATTGTAATGAGCATTTTCGTTCATTTATTTATTTATTTTTAAATTTCCATGCTAAACAGTCATCTGTAAGTCTGTTTTGTATAATTGAAAACCTCTCTTTTTCATGATTTGTGTTGCTGCTGTAACAGCCAGGATCGCTTGAGTGATTTTCAATCTCATTGAGGTCCTTTCCTGTAAAATAAAATCAGTAAGAGAAAAAAGTTAATAACTTTCATGTTTTTTCAGTGAAAAATATGATCAGACATATAAAAGAAATTAGATTTTTTCTCTTGAAATAAGATATATCCAAAAAGATATTTGCCTCGGAGCAGGACTTTCATGGTGGCCAAAAAGGCCATGAGCACTATGCCCCTTCATTTTGGCCCTTTACCCTAAAAAAATTTCATGTCCTGTGGCTGCAGTGGCCTTGGTGCCCCACCTGCACTGGCCCAGCATTATATTGCCACCATTTTCTTCTTTGTCTCGCTTTTGTCATTACAGTATTTAGACGCCGGTGTCTGTTGTTGAGATTGTGATTTGTTATGGAGTGGCTGAGTCACGCTCCTCCTGGGGAACCCCATTGGACCTTGTTTTGTAAGAAATATCAACAGTCAGTGGAAAGAAGGAAATAATTTTTTGGTCCTGTTTTAACTGTACTGTCAAACTCAAATTTGATGTTTGTCAATTTAAAAGATAATTTTGCAAGTAAAGAAAGTCCCAGTGTATCACACAATTGCTGAAGTATTAGTCTGTGAAAATACATATTTAGAAATCTTACACAACCAATTGCCGTATAGGTGATATCTTAACAACAAGAAATTGTGCTACAGTTACAGCCTTGTTAGCGTTGGTGAACATATATCGTGCGAGACAAGAGACATATTTTGCTGGGCGTTTTCACAAAAACTAAGTTGTACTAACTATCCTCAAGACGAACTATGACTCTATTGATTTTTAATTTTTTTTTTTTTTTCAATTGACAGACATCATATCTGAGAAAGAGGGCACAATTGAAATGAAATCGAAAAATAATTTGTTCCTGTCCATTGGCTACTGAACAAATTTTTTCCAAAATTAGATCCCATGGACTGGAATTAGAAGGGCAGGACTTGGGCACTCTATTGGTCAAACGCTGAGGAAACGGTGAGTGGTGAGTTCAATTTCTACCCTGGTATGGACCGCTGGCAACCACGCAGTGTTTGACCATAGTTTGATACCAGTCTATTGCCGCCCAACTAGGGGGTCAAACTCACCCTGATGCCACAAAGCTGTAGAGAAGAGGGAAGACTTTAAAGGAGATGGCAGACTGAGCAATTGTGGTGAAGAAAGTTTGATGAATTAGTAGTTACATGCCTGATGGAATTATAGCTCAACATTTGTATTTGTGACATTACATATATGTTTAAAACGGGAACATTAGCAGAGGCTTGTTAGTTAAATGATGTTTTTATGATGGGCAGGATAACGCTGGTAAGGTACCTGGCCTCATTAACTGCAACACTAACATTACATTCCTGTTTTGTTTTGTTTTTTCCCCAGTGACCATGTCAAACAAACAAGCTAGAACAACAGCTAGAAACTGCAAAATGCTTGACATGTATATTTGAGTGAGCATTTTTGAATTTTTGGACTCAGAGAACATGTATTAAAGTTATTTACTCAGAGGAATTTGTATAAATATTAGTTACGCAAGTAAACTGCATTTTTAATAATTTATTTCACTGTTAGTTATGCTATACTCGAAAAAAATCGATCCTTAATTGAAATTCTTTATTTCCATGGTCTCAATATCATTGTTTTATTTGATGGCCTTTGCGCACTCAAAAAATTGACAACACCAAAGGCCAAGTGGCTTTTCCCATAAAATGACAAAATTCCAGGCCTGCCTTTGCCACTTTACTCAGGACTTGATAATCATGCAAACTGTCAGTGAGTTGTAATCACGTGAAATGATGAATCATAGAAATCTTCTAAGAGTTCTTGGTTTAACGGTGCAAGAAGTTTTTTAAATAAATTAATTACAAGCAAAGCTTGTCTATTTTATGCATGTAAAACTGCATGAGAAAACGCCTTAAATGCTTTTTGTTTTTTTCTTTTTTTGAAAGAAGATATATGTTTTGTTTTTTATGGTGGAGAACAGCCATTGTTCTGAATTAGGGTCTCCTTTTGCAAGACTTTGCTGAAAGATAGAGCTTGTAAGACTTGAGCTAATCCGACATCTCTTTTGTCAACACTGTGGATTTCTCTTTATATTGCCATTTTTCTTTTTAGCGTTGGTTTTTATTTATTTATTTATTTATTCTTAACCGAAACTTCAAAGACATGTGAACAGGCAAAATATGCAAGGCAGAAATAAACTGCAACTGCATTCTGCTGTGGATCGTTTTTGAAAATCTTTGTTGACAACATGCCACAAAACACACTGAAGCTACAAATTAGATACTGACAATTGTCACGGTTTGACTAAGCTTTGGTCCAACATTTTGATAGTCGACCACATTTTCGCGTGACAAGCATTTCATTTTCCCAAACGACCTTCACTCCCAAGGGAGAGCAGAAATACTGGGCTCTGCTGTAATTAGGCTAGATCGCTGACAAAAAAGGAGCACCCAAGGTAGAGGGGGAGATAAAAGACAGGGGGAGTAGAGTGAAGGAGAGGATGAAGGTGGGGAGGGTGTGAGGAGGAGAGGAGATAATGAGAGGCAAGGTGACAGAATGAAAGAATGCAAGAGGAGGAGAGCATGTCAAGAATCAAGGGGGGTTTTTTGCCCGCAGCTGCCTCATGGTGCGGTGTCATCGAATCTTCTCACCATGTTTTATTACAAAGGACTCAATGTTAGGGTCTGTGTTGTCAGCATGCCAGCTAACCTATGTTGGCTCGAGTGTCAGCGTGTTCGCAAGCTGCAGTGTGTTGTTGGTAAACAGCAATTCAGTTCAACGTGAAGTAATGGAGTTAAGAAACCACTTGAACAAAAGTTTTACCTAAAAAAAATGCCACTTATGCATGCAGAGACTGCATTTCATGCTAACAAATCACTCTGGACCTGTAAATCTAAAAGAGCAAAAGGAAAATGACACTGACATTTTTTAATTTCACCCTTGTGGTTAAGACACTATTTTTGCTTGAGGATGTAACTTAAAGCTATGGTCTACGATTTGGAAGCACTGCACTTATTATTAACATCGTTAATATGACCGTT
>JAQLOL010000020.1:9690637-9704089 GCA_029783665.1 Naso thynnoides | reverse complement strand
ATTATTATTATTATTATTATTATTATTATTATTATTATTATTATTATTATTATTATTATTATTATTATTATTATTTTCTTTAATTAAAAAAAGAAAAAAAGAAAAACATATTACATTGTTCTTTTCTAGATCTATCCATGAACATGACGTGGATGTAGCCTCTAAGTTGATCCATTTTGAAGTACTCTGTTGTGAGACTGGCGGATCAATAATGATGTATGAATGAATCACTAAGACTTTGGCCTGATTATGAAAACATTAATACTGAAAGTATGGATTGTAATTTCATTTGTCTACTGAAAACAGCCACCTTCCACAGACAGAGCTGATAATTCATTAAGATACCCATGATGTGTCTAATTATTCCTATAATTAATTAGCCTTTAATTCCAAACTACCTAAATAAGTAGATGCGGCGTCAAAATTAGGTGTCATTTGAAGCTTAACTTAATAAAATTGTTTTTGATAATAGAATGATCTGTGTATTTTTAAAACACTTACAGGTGAAGTGTAAAAAGATTTTTTGAAATATAACAATTTGCAAAACTAATATTCCTAAATCCTTAAGAAACTCCAGGAAAGGAAAAACACAATCAAAATAGTTTATATAATGAAACAAACAAAATAATATAACATTAGAGCTGGGAATAAGCCATTAAGCTAGCATCACTAATTACTGCACCTTTGTTTTATGATTAGCTATGACGGAAGACATTGTTCCAACCTCCAAAATGATTAACTCGGCCCATGACAAACAATATGTGACAGCTAATTAAGTGGTCTTTAGAACACACTCGGATCCTGTTAATTGTGCCATTCTGCTGGTGAGAAGAAAAAGATGGTGAGACCTTCTAGTTTTGCATGGCAGCGCCTCTACAGTGATATGAAAACATCTAATTTTTGCAGATAGTTGACTGTTTTAATTCCTTTCCTTGAAGAGTCTTTTTTCCAATCATAGCTAAACAACCATTTAATTACTCTGCATGGCTGCATGGCGCTTTGTTCCCCAACCTCCCAAATCAGGTTGTGTGACTGTATTAAGAGTGATACACCATACTTACAGAGATAGAGAGGTGCATTGTTTGAACCTTTCCAAATTCAAAAATACAGTAGCACTGCTACAATGTAAGGTGTACTTTTTACTTGCTTGCAGACTAATGCACAGGACTAAGCTAACCCAGCATTACTTCACACACATACCCACATCCTCTGTGAAATTTTTCCCCAATGCAGTCCTGGATGTGACTGTATCAGAGTGTAGTGCAACGTTTGCAGCTTGTGCTTAGTCTTTAACAATCAAACAGATGTTATAATGTTGGTCAAACTGGGTATCTCTAGTCCTTTAAGCATTTCCCCTTGAAATGTTTAAAGTGAAACTCTGTTCAAGTTTAGCTAAATATACCTCATACTTTCAGTACAATATAGCCTTAAGTGGACATTTGATCCATTTGCAGGATACTCCTTTCTAAACAAGTTAGCTGGACACCAAAAACTCAGTCTATGAGTTTTTAATGAACTTACAATCTTTAGTTAATCTTAGCTCGATCAGCTAATCAGCTAGCTCTCAGCTAGTGACCTACTGCTAGACTCTGCTAGTGACAGTTGTCATTGCAGCTGGTGAAAACTTTATGTGTAATAAAGTGGCTTTTTTTGAACAATTAAGAATTTCTCAAGTTAAATCTGCCACTTTTTACCCTGTGAAGTGCATTATGTTATGGGCAAGAACAGAAAGCTTGACAGGCCTTGCAACAGTAACTAATGTCTTGAAGGTAAGTAGCTGACCATTACGCTTTGTTCCCCACAGGCAGTCAACGGAGTCTCCAATAAAAGCCCTTATCCCGCCCAGCAATTGTCAATCAACATTACAACCAATCAGGCTGGTGAGTGGGGAGGGCAAAAAATGTGTGTGTGTGTGTGTGTGTGTGTGTGTGTGTGTGTAATCTCTGTGCGTGTGTGTGAGCATACCCTGGGGCACAGTGGATTATGCTGGCTAGAGGGATAAAGGAAATTGAGCTACAGCCTTTTAATTCATAAAACATGTTATAAGCTTGTCATCTCTTGCCTTCTGTCTCCATTTCTCTCCCCTCTTCTGTGTCTTTCCTGCCCAGCCACAGCTTTCATCCTGTTTTCTTCTTTCCCCTTGCCTCCCCCTCTGAGCTCTCTCTCTCTCTCTCTCTCTCTCTCGCTTTTGTCCCCTCTCCCTGCCCTCCTCGCTCTGTCCCCCTCTCTGACACTGTAATTCTTAGAGACTATAAAGAGAGCTGAGTTACTGCTCCATCAATACTTTATGGAGACAGACACAAGTGATGTTTCCACCGCTACCCCAAATTTAGATTTAAAAGCTGCTTTACTCTGATGGAAAACACATCATTTACCTCATCTACGGCAACCCAGGCTCATTCTCAATCGAAACATGATCCATTGTCACCCTGCTGCCTTCTGAGCACATTTGTCACTGATGCCGGATGAAAAACTCTTATCCTTGAAATCTTTTAGGACTCTACAAAAAACTGATTTATTTTCAGGTTGACTGCACTGGGGGCTGGTTTCAATTATGCAGTAGGTTTAAGCGTATTTCACGGGCCCTAAGGATGTGAAACTTACTCGACATATAGAGAACCCTGTAAAATGTCAATTGTGGCAATATCGAAAGAGAAGTTTGCAGGCAACAGCTCGCTAACAGTGTCAAATTATGACTGCAGAAGACTCATGTGCCTCATGAGGTATTGCAGCATTTGCTGAAGATTATGACAGTCCCATGATATTTCTTTGACTTCAGTGTGGAGGATGTAAACATCCTCTATCTCAATCTTAACTTACATCAATTTGATGCTTGTGAGTATCAGTCTCCATGTCTGGATTCCCTCCCCTCTCTACTGTATGCTATCAAGTAAAGTACAAATGTGATGAAAGCGGTGTCATAAAAAGAAAAACATTTCAGCTAACAGGTTCTGGTTTCTAAAATTATGGCTAAAAATGCAGTACAGACATAACTCTTGTTTCTGCATCAGTGACAAGTGCAGTAATTTCTCTTCATGAGTCTGGCTGAGGAAACATTTTTTCTGCTTTGGATGTAAATAATCCTTGGCAATTTGTCATTACGTTACACACTATATTTCCATATTTATGATGTTTAAGCATGCTTGTGAATCTTTTAATTGCCTAATTGACTGTGTGTATTTATCTCTGTGCGTGTGTATGTGTTTTAACAGCTCCCTCAGTAGTTCCCATAATGCATCAAGTGAGCTCAACAAGCCGCAGCTTCTCGTTGTCATGGCCACCGCCTGAACAACCCAATGGAATCATCCTCGACTACGAGATACGATATTATGACAAGGTAAAGTGGGATGATAAATGTCTGTAAGTGTTTGTGTGTGTGTTTGTGTATGTGTGTGTCTGTGTGTTTTATTGTTATGGTCATCACCAGTAACCTCATAGAGTTGATAAAACAGGCAAATCACTATCAACTCAATCTAAGTCATCTGTGTTCACAACTGTTACTGAGAGGCAGCAACAGTCTCACTGCAAATACTATCAAAATACCTTATAGTACCTTAAATAAAAGTGGAAAAGCTATCATTGGTATGTTTATAAATGAGAGGTTTGTCTGTTAAATATAAAGCAACAGCCAGGAGACAAATAGCTTAGCTACGCATGGAGAATGATTTAATTCATGCATTATTGTTTTCATAATATATAATATTTTATAATCATATAAAATATCCTAAACTCCAAAAAATAACCAAAATGGGCATGTATTATATTATGTTTATACACATACTGCAGTCTTAAGCATGCAAATATAGATGTAAGTGTCCTGATACCTAGTAGCACAATGTTCATTCAAGAGGTGACCTAATGACATCCCTTGTGTTTAAGTTGCTGCCCTCTGATGCACCTTTCATGACTCATACATGTGTATTGTCAGATTAACTCTCAGTTACTTGAGCAAATAGCCAAAGTTATTAAGTAAATACACTGTCCAAATAATAATGATTACTCAGTCGTGTAGTTCTTGTAATTCTTCTATTTTTTATTACTTATTTCCAGTCACTGAGCAGAAGAACTAATTGATGATCAAAATAATCAGTGTCATATTGTATTGTAGTGAAAGGATGCTGAGGGCTGAAAGGTGTCAACATGTTTCCAAGATTTATGAATCTTTGAATTGATTCCTGTTCTGTATTTTTTTCTGTTAGTTGTGCCCATTGGCTATTAAAGAGTTCAGGTCATGCATCATCATTTACACAGTATTATTTCATTTATTTTTATTATTTAGTTAATGAGTGTGGATTGATCTGAGAGCCACAATACATATCTCATGGAGATTGTCGTCATACTGACAAGGTTTTACAGTGATGGAGGGGACTCTATCCCTTTTTATACAGAGAAGCTGCCTCCACGCCGCATTTAGGGCTCGCCAATGATCCGCCTTCTCTTAATTTACACAGAACTGAGCAGCACATCTTTAAGCCTCTTCAGAGTGGCATTTTATACAGCAAGCTGGGGTTAAGGATTCAAAGAAAATGTGACCAGTGTGACGTTTACCAACATCACCACCAGTTTTCTTTCTATTCAGGCAGACATCAAATACGGATCAGGGTCATGCCGCAAAGATGAACATCCATTCATTAACAAGTGGCTACAGTAAGATCTTGTATAACTGTAAAAGGACAAATCTTTAAATAAATTGTAAATGAAAGGTTTACTGATTAATTGAATCTAACAAAGCTGTACATATTTTGTCCATGAGCAACTGTTGAAGTATGAGTCACCACAGTTTCACAAGCTGTAACACAAAAACTGGAAGTGCTGTTTGCATCTTAAAATGTGTTACCTGTAAAAACATTGGGGACTTGTCACAGATTTTGATTAGCATTTGCAGTTGCCAGAAGTGTAGTGTGGTAATCACCAGTGAGAATCTGGTAGCTGGGCCTTGCTCGTGGGGATTGGTCTGGCTCAAGCTTTATACGGAGCTGCGACCCTGTGGACCCACAGACAGGATTGGGTGCACTGTCATACAGATGGCAAGCAGGAGATCTACCCAAAGTGTGCAAACCTCTGGAAACTTCCACAATCTGGCTTGTCCTCCAAAGTCCAACCTCTTGTCCCAGTCAAGGGAAATAGAAACAGGCAAAGTACAGCATTACTATTTTTGTACTTTCCTGTCTACCGCAGCTGCCATAAAGCCCTCTTATGGAGTTACCCTGAAACGGACTAGCTAAAGGTGCTCAGGTGAAGCTGGATGGGCCAGATTTGCACAAATGATAATAGAAACAAGCATGATATGCCTAAAATGCCAGAGTCTGAGATTGAAAGGTGTTTATGAGGGCAGCCCAGGACAGGAGGTGCTACGGAGAGCAGTTGTGGATGATCTGTTGAGAGACAAAAGTTGAAGTAATAAGAGGTTTATTTCATGTTCAAAATTCTTTTTCCGATTCGAAGAAAGATGGAAAATAAGCAAGACTGTTTTTTAATATTCTCAGCCCTTGTGAGAGTGCTGTTTCATTTGTTTTAAGTGTTTTTGCAAAAGAGAATAAAGTGTGAATGTGTTGCTAACCACTTTTTGCTGTGTATGTCAACATCTTAAGAGCACTGAAGGATCTTTTTATCTCACCAGCTTAATCCCTTAAAGACAAGAAGACCAAAGCACCAATTTAACCACTAGTGGATGCTATTGAAATCAAAACTCCTACTACTCCATTCTGCGAGGCTGAGTGAAGTAATCAAGCCTCCAGCTGTCCTGTAATGGACAAGCTCCTAATTTGTATGTACCAGGAGAGTGAAGCACAAAACACTTCACTGCTGGAGTCCAGCGATCAAACTTGTCTGCTTAAAGGCTGTCAAACCTGGGGCACCAATGAAGGCCTCTGATTCAGGGGTGAATTGCGCAGGCCACGATTAATCTCCCATCAAAGACTGTTGCTCTAGGAAAGAAAAGAGCTCCAAAAGAAAAGACAAACCACAACTGAATATCTTGTCTTCTTTGTAATTTAGTCAGCAGGAAGCACAAAGCATTTGGAAATGGAAAGTTAAATTAAAAGCATATCTATCACCCAAAGCTAAATACAAGAATATCCTCGTCTTTTCTGAAGCTGAGCCAAAGCTGCAAAAACAGATAGACTTTCACTGCAGACAGATTAAAAACAAAGAGAAAGCACCTACAAGGGATTGTGTGAGATACACCAAAAAGAACATGCCTCCTCATCCACAGCCCACATTTGATCCTCTGCCATCTCCCAATCCTTTTAACAAAACTGAAGAATATATTTTTCTTGGCTTTTTTTTTTCTTTTTGAAATCACTTCCAGTCTCTGCATTCGTTTTGTCTTTTTTAATACATACTGCCACCAAACTGGTGCCTCCAAAAACAGAAGTAGAAACTCGAAGTCTTTTGTCAACTGTTTTTTATCTTTTTTTTTCTCTTAAAAATAACAACAACAAAAAACCATTGAAGCACAGTCCATGACTCCAGAGGGCAAGTTCACGGATTCCAAATTCCCAGCACATCATAGTGTATGATGTTCATTTTACTGTGCTGCATAAGGGAGGGGAGAGAGAGAGAATTTTGTTTATGTGTTTTATTTTTATTGTTCGGGTTGGTATTGCTTCTCTTTGTTTGGTATGTGCTCTGTACTCGTGTAAATGGTATTTCAAAGGGCAACACTGACCCAACTGTTCATTATCAGTCACTATACTATGACCACTTCCCATTCATGTACGTTGATGATTTTTTGTGTATGCTGGTATTTGCATCAAATATGCACCATATAATCGTCAATCAAAAACATACTAATCACATTAAATGGATAAATTGTATTCTGAAATCCCGGCTAACTCAAATTTTAAAATGCTACTATGTTATCGAAATGGTCAACACGTGCAGATTCAGAGTCTAATGTTTAGTGTAAAAACTGGGTCGTAACTACCCCCATTACCGATCTTCATTCACGAAATGAGACTCAAAAGAGACCTTTTAAAGCTCATTAAGTGTAATTCCCCTCCAATTAGTGCATCCATGCCATCATCAGAATGTGCTACCTGAAAGCATTTCATCTGCTGATCAAAGTAAAAACATTTACGGGTTCTGTGGTACAGAGCTCACTGTAGTTGACATATTAACTGTTGATCATTACCAGAAAAACTGCAGAATTATCATTTGTTTAAGAACTTAGAATACTTTGTTAACAAATAAAATATAATTTTTACATTTTGTGACAACTTCTGTGATCATGCAAAGAGTTGTCCTCTCTTAGAAGCAAAGGCAGACGTGGTGAAACATTGTTCTACTGTATTAAAACGACTTAGTAAGGAGTTAATGTTGTAATTTCGCTATACAAAGTGTCAGAAAATACAATTTAGATCTAGTCTACTACCAAAAGTCAGCTTTGGTTTCTTTCGACCATGATCACTTACTTTTCCAAATGTAAACTGTAGAGAAAAATGATCAGTAAATGCTGATATAAAATTATAAGACACTGGTCATTTTGTTGGTTTGTTTTTTGTTGTTGGTGTGTGGGCTTGTTTAAATGATATGTATTAAAACACACACAGGTAAAGGGACACAAAAAGGAAACTTTCACTTAAGCAAACAAAAACATGCCAATTCAAACATTAGACAAACTTGCCACTTAAGCAAAATAAAGGAAGTCCTCACAACATTGCTAATCACATTTGTTGAAATCACCATATGATATATTTCAGCAAAACAATATGTCAGTTTATAAATGGAAAAGTTAGCTACACTGGCAGCACAAAGTCACTTCTGGTAGTATACCCTTTTTTTTTTTTTTTTTTTTTTTTTTTTAGCTTTTTTTGTTGAGGGAGTGTGCCGCTGAGAGTGAATTCTGTTTTTCAGGGACGCCCTGATCATGGTCACACAGTTACACTTTCACACCTGGAAGCTGCCCAGTACAATGACAGGCTTGTCTGTGGCTGCTGAGCAGCTCCACTGGAGCAATTGGGGTTAGGGGCCTTGCTCAAGGGCCCTCCGAGGTGGAATGCGGATGGGGGCAAGTGACCCTCTGATCACAAGCTCGCTTCTCTAACCATTAGGCCGCCACTGCCCCTATTTAACTACAGCTAAGGCTGGAAACTGCTTTTAAACATTAATGTGTTGTTCATGTTGTCTGAATCTATAGGACACTGTTCAAAACGAGGTGTAAGATTAAAAAAAAGTCTTTCAGCAGTACAAATATATCTCAAGAGGTGGGCTGCAGCACTGCAGAACCTTCGGCAGCGCCACAGTTCTTCCCACAGTTTTGTTAAAGCAAAATTTGAGGAAAAGATAGAAAAGAGCAGAGAGAAGAAGTTGAGATTTTGCCTCTTGGAAAGCAATTAGAGTGAGTTTAGGACAGTGTGAAAAGAACTGCTCTTACTGAGAGTTGTACTGTAGCTGCCGCCTGACAGTCACAGATAAAACCCTTACTGTGTCAAAATCAGGGCAGAGACTTTCCAGTAAGTTGGCTTTATTTGCTGCTGCCTTTGCTTTAAAATTATTTAACATGGAAGCCAATATAAAGGCCCAGAATCAAAGCCTGACAGTCAGTTCTTCTCATTGTTTCTTCTCTCTTGTTGCACATCCTAAGAATGGAGAAATACTGTATCCTACACTGTAGACGAAGCGACCACATAAAGTGACTAATTTTAGCGCATAGCTCCAAGTCCCCAGGGGGGAGTTTGATAAGCCTTTAGAGCGAGAGGGTACAGGTCTTTCTTACCAGACAGCTGTGCTGTACCTTCTTTTCTTAGACTTTGTCATTTCTCCACCTTCTGTTCCCTCCGTCTTGTCCTCCATCTCTCTTTCACCCCACCCACTCCTCCCATCGTAGTCACTCTATAGATAATGAGGTTTTAATGTAGTAAATTTGATATAGCGGAGGGAGGCAGAATTTTTTTTCCACTACTTATCTCTGGCTCCCAGACCTTCCCAGATGGGCTGCCCTCTAACCTTTTCACTGTGGCAAGCATAGCCCCCCACCACACACTCACACCCTCACACACACACACACACACACACACACATACACACACACACACATATTCCTCCAAACCCAAACCCCACCCTGACACAATATCACCGTCTCTATAGCCACTTCCAAACATAACTCTCTACCTTATTTTCCCCCAGATTATTACACTTCAAACTTGTGTCGTTTCCAAATCATGACAGCAGGAGTCCAGCTGGTTATTGTGCAAAATATAAACAGTTCATTTTAAAGAAATTAGGGTGTGTTGATTTGAATGCGGTGTATAAAGGCACTGGATAAACACAGGACTAACAATAATAGAAGACATAATGACTTGTGTCGTTGTAGTATCAGTAGAGATCCACAAACAGTAAAAAATGGTTTAAGATCTTCAAGGCAAAATGGGTGTTTGTTATTAGAATTTTTTATGTTAATTTAAATATCCTCATTTTTTAAAATGTGCGTGTCCTCTTTCATAACCAACTCTCTTTTCCTCTATCTCAAATCCCAACCTTCACTTGCTCTCAGCTCTTTTCCCCTCTGAACTCTCCTCCTCATCACCATCATCATATCTCTTCCTCTCTTTGCTCTGCCGTCGACCCCTCCGCCTCCCTCATCCTCACGGCAGGATTCCCTCCCCCACCTTTCATGCCATCGCCACACCATATCTGTGGTTCCCTCTGGATCTTTCCATTTTGCCGCATTTAAACCTTTTTATCTGAGAAAGATTGGTGAGAGGAAGCATAGAAGGAGGGAATAGAAAGGTGGTAAAAGGTTGTAGCCTTGGGTTTATGAGATAGACCTGATAGTTCTAAAGCCTAATTCACCACAGGGAGGACGGCGGAAGGAAGACTAAATGCTCTTGTAGCTCTGTCTCTGTGGGCAGTAGCTAATTAACTGCATTATCACTTTGTTATATTTTAAGGAAATGGAGTAAAGAAAAGGTCATAGAGGCGGGAAAAAGAGCAAGTCAGAGGACGAAATGAAGATATATTTTTTCAATATATGGTCAAAGTAACTGAAGACTGGAGGGTAGATGGGATGAGAGGAGGACAAACAGATTCAAGGTGAAGAAGTGAAATATGATCTAAAAAGGGGCTTCAGATAAGAGATGAAAGTGATTAAGATTATGGAAATTACAGAAAAGCCTTTTTTTTAACACTCATGGTGTCTTGGATTGCAAATACTGTAGTTCTGGTTTGATGTGCAGATCTTTTGAATTATGCCACTTTTGTTTTTTTTCTTTTACTTCCCGAGTAAAACGAGAGCATGTGGAATTCTGTTTGCTCTGACCAAAACACTAAAAAATGACATTTATGAAACCCACTGTCTCTACAGAACTTTCTTGTGCCAGTTTTCAGTGAGATAACTTATAAAGAATTAAGGATTTTTCAAAATTTAATTTTGTAAGATATTATTTGAACAAGCTGATTTCCATCTATTGTTACAGGATACTGGCACAAACTACATATCAAGACATACTTTTTGAGCAATTTGACAGCAGCTTAAATTCTTGCTTGGCTGAAAATGAATTGCTCTACTAGGATAAATGAAGTTGTCTGAACTGAGCCTTCTAATGTCTAAACTCACAGTGCTGATGTATTAGAGAAGTGCACTCTTGGCTGCGCTGGGACACCGTGACATCACTGTTGGCCATCAGTAATGATGGAAGGGGTCTAAGGTGCAACGAAGTTTAAACTATAAAGCAAAGCACAGTAAATAAAACTGTTTTTTTAATCTGGTGGTACATAACTATTGAGTGATCAGTTCACCAGACCACGATATTATTTGGTTTTGAGTGCTGAGTTTTGCAATGAATGCAGATACTGTAGATGTTCCTTTATCCAGCTGAAAACAATAAAAATAATTTTTTTAGAAAAAGAAACATTTCCCGGTCACTTTGGACATCTGTACACCAGGCAGTAGCTATGTTTCCGTTAACTATGAGGCAAATTTAAGCAAACTTTTGAAATCTGGCCAAAAAAGAAAATGTAAATTTGGAGCATTTCCTACAACTGGTGTGGAGCGAATAAACTGGGCTGCAAAGCATAGCTGGGTCAAAAGATGGCAGTATGCAACTTTACACATGGCTGTAATAAACAGAAGCAAAGGTTGCAGGCCGGAAACAAAAGACATGGTGGCATTCTGTCACTGTTTACCATCTAAAATTGCAGTTGTCATGTTCTTCAGATGAGACTTAAGGATACTTTGGTCTCCCTTTTGCTCCACATATACCTGTTGTTGTTGTTGTTATCGTATCTTGTTGTTGTGATCAGCCATGGTTTCGCGCGTTGAGGGAATATCCAGAAGGATGGCAGAATCAGCTTCACTAGTACTACTTCGTTTGGGGAGTGGAAATAGCTGCTAAATATTTGCTGCATCACAATGAATTTACAACAGCTGTTTCCATCCCCATTTTGCACGTTAACAGTTTTTTGACAAAGGCAGAAACCACCTCAAGTGAGCGTGAAAACTTTTTTTTTTGCAAAATTAAGAAGAACATAGCTCCAATAAAATCGGTTGATCTGTGGACTACACTGAAAAACTAGGACCATCTTTCTTAAAAAATAAAACCTGTATTTTATATGTCATTTCTGTGTGTTTTGGGGTAAAGGCAGATGTCTGAGCTGGACAAACCAAACCCAATCTATTCACAGGACTAGATCGATTTCTTGAGAAGTATGTCAGCACGTCTGTTTTTCAAGTCCACGGTGCTGCATCATCATGTCTCTACAGGAGTCCAGAATGAACAAATGAAACACTGGCAATAAAGAGGGTCTTTCAAATTTTTCCTGAGTTTCACTCTTGAAGGTTCTCCTACTGTTCTTTTAACTCAGGGGAATAATTTAGTAAAAAGCTCCAAAAGATCCAAAGATCCAAAAGGAATTTTTAACTCAAGATGTTGCAGTCACAACATCCTGTCAGTGTGTCGGTGGTGTTACAGTCTGGAAATGGTGAATGTCTCGGCTTGGACTGGAACTTAAGAAGAAGAATCTATCTTGTCTAGCTAACGGCCAAAACTAAGTACTAAATTTAGTCTCTTGCAGTCTGTGACTGAAGAAGTATCGCAGTCTGTCTTGTTTTACTGTGAAACATATTAATCGCTCTCTCAACTTCCACTTCAGTCTCAGTCATCAGTGCTGAACAGTTCAGTGGTCCAGAGTGAAGCACCCAGCGTTGTTCTGGAGGGTCTAAGGCCAGGGACCGGCTACGTGGTCCAGGTGAGGGCCCGCACTGTGGCTGGCTATGGAGCTTACAGCAAGGACATGCTTTTCCAAACACTCACGGACGGTAAGTGGGTGGGTGGGTGGTTGAAGTGTGTGAAGGTGTGTGTGTGTCAGTGGAGGTTTATATAATGTAGAGGAAAGAGAGTGCAGGACTGAGAGGAAAGTTGAGAGGTTGGGTAAGAGTGAAAATCTTCCTGTGAAGTAATTAAATTCTGCCCTACTTTGTGTATGTGTGTGCATAAATATATGCATGCTTGTAATCATTTAAAATGAGCCTGACAGGTTATATTTAAGAGAGAGAGAAAATAATGTCCACTGTCTATTTTCTCCTGCCAGAAATGCCTTAGTCTGAAAAAAACATCAAAATAATATGAATCTTTTTATAATGTGTGTGTCTGCAGATGAGTACAAGTCAGAGTTGGGACAGCAGCTCTCCCTGATTGCAGGGTCTTTAGTAGGTGGAGTGTGTATTGTCTCATTAGTGGCTATCGCCATCATCTGTACCAGGTTAGGCACACACACACACACACACACACACACACACACACACACACACATATATATGTTGTCCAATTTAAAAAAAAAAAGAAAAAGGGTACTGACTATGTGTTGACTCAAAAAGATCCAGTAAGGCTCATCATTTTCCTTTTTCTTTTCTATCTTTTTGTACTTACCTGATATGTTATTGGCTAGTTAAAGAAAGCACATTACATTAAATGTAAATGATTACTCCACATAGTTTTAGTGTCTCAGGAAGACTTGACAGTGTGACAGGGAGGCAGCTTGCACAAAACAGAGACTCTCAATCTGAAGCAACTCAGTGGAATTTAGTAGTCATTTATTTTTAATTTTGTATTTTCTACTGTGACATGTGACCTGTCAACATGCCTTCTATTAAAAGGTCTATTGTGACAAAAATAAATAAATAAATAAATCATCACAGAGCTTACAACCACATCTAACGATCTGGAGCAGCCGTCACATGATAACAGGTTTACAATCCCCACCTCCTTATAAGACCATCTGTTATCATGTGAAGCTCCATACTTTGGTCATGTGATGAACCATCTCCATGACAACTGAGCAAACTGAATCTAATGAGCAACAAAATGAGATGTGGTTTAAAGGGATGAAGTGTACCTTGAGTAAAGAATTTTTTTGTCAATCAATCAATCAATCAATCAATTTTCTTTTTTTTTTGTAAAGCGCTTAATCACATCTACAGACATTTCAAAGTGCTTTCACAGGAAGAGAAAC
>JAQLOL010000020.1:9659090-9672183 GCA_029783665.1 Naso thynnoides | reverse complement strand
GAGGTACCAATATTATGCCCAGATCATCTGGTAATTTGAGGGATTTAGACATCTGGTCTTAAACCTCCTGCTCTGCTCACAGACTCATCGGGTTGCTCCAAAACTATCAAAGATGTTTGATATTAAGGATTTCTGGAAATCGGGATGATTATGTCAATATTTTTTTAGAGGGAACAGTATAGCCTGTGAGGGTATAGTCTCAGAGCAACTGGCAATAATGGCAAGCAACAGTCAATACTTAACAAGCTAATGTAAACTAGCATACTGTTGTTGACAGGTAAAGTGTTGACAGTTAAACTCTCACCTCCAGTTCTCGCTGAGAACCTGTTTTGACCACATCTCCCCAACCTTATTTATCCAGATTCTTCCATATTAAGCCATCTGTTTATGTTTATTTCACACTGCAGAGCATTACCACAGCAAGTTGTTGCACCACGTCAGTCTCCATTTATTTTGTTAACCTCTGCTTCCCCATAAGATCACGTAAGAGAGATCACATGAGGTGGTGCATTGCTCCTTCTGGCACAATAATCCAAATAATATCCTGCAGTGTGTGACACACAATTATTTATGCCCCAATCTTTAAGTGTGTGCATCTTTTAGTTTAGCGAGAGGAACAAAGTGTCCACTTGTCATCTATTACATAGTTTTACAGTTACAGTATGTGTGAATATATCTGCAATGTGCAAAACCATATAAATACTTTTTTGGCCTTTAAAGAATAATGTGAAGTCAAAAAAACGAAAGATGTTAGTTTAGGAATATCTGATGTGTGAGTAGCTGAAAGATATTATCTAAAAGCTTATGAAGTACATGTCAGCCACTTCTATGAGCCATAAGGCTGTGCAACATCACTAGTCTGGAATATTACAGCTATTCTAATTCAAGTTGAAGAGACATTTAAAATTTTTTTCTCACATTACTGGAACAGGGGGCAGAAAAATTTGAGAAAATTATCACTGTCTTTTGATTGATTTCCATTATTTGGTTATTTTTTTAGGGTGTCAGGGCAAATAATTATGCTTTCACTCAAAGAAATTTTGAGTTTTGTGATGTTCTGCATAATTACATTTTGCACCCAAGAGTATGCTTGCGTATTTAGCACAACCTCTCTGCAACACAAAATTCCTGCCTAAAAGTTTTCATAGAAAGATCTCAAAAAGGTCTTCATCACTCTCAGTTGCTGCGCAGGCATAATGAAATCGGAAGCTCCTCTTGTAAAACTACCTGCCTTGACATCAGAGACTTCAGCAGGCGTCACTGCTTCTTCGAAGTGAATATCTGGATATACCGAGCGACTGCACACTGTGTCAGGATAAGTTCTCAAATGGAAATTGAATCCTCTTAACTAATCCAAGTGTTCATTTTTTTTTCTGTGGTTTTAAATAGAGCTGAAAGAGACAAGATACTGCCATTAAAATACACCTGTCTTACCCGCCCAAATCACAACAGAGCTGTAACAGAGGGGACTATCCCCTCCCCACTGCACTCCTCTCTGCCAGCAGGAAGTCACAAATCAAAACTCAAGAGAGCAAAATATAAAGTGTTCCCTAAACATCAGCGAAAGAGCTGGACTCATGTTTGGATCTTTCTGCCTCTTTCATCCCTTTGATATCCAGAGCATCACAGACCAGCACCATGCTGAGTGCAATTTACTGATGTCATATCACAATAATACACTTCTTTCAAAATTTGTTCCACCCTCTGTCATATATATCTCCCATTTCTCCTCCTAAAAAAGTGGATTTTTATAAAAAACTGAAAAAAAAAAATCCAAACTCCTATTCTGTGTATTGGGCTTTTGTTTGTATAAGTCAAATTAATGTCAGACAAAGAAACAACTTTGAGAACTTTTATATGTTTAAAAAAAAAAAAATTCCTATAATTCTATTTTAGAGAATTTTTTCTGCTGTGGGGGCAGTTTATAGCCTGGCACAGTACCTCTCAGTTCAACTTTCATTTCCAATGGGTTTTACCAACGGGCGCAGGCAAAACTGTCTCTTGACACAGTTGAATAGACACAATTGCGCATCAGGCCTGCCACGGCCATGTTTGTTTTGAGAGGAAATTCAGGCGAGCCAAAAACTCCTCGTTATTAAAAAGTACGCAATATTAAATAAAAAGAATGATCCAAAGAGATGGATAAATACCTTGGAGACTTACCAAGTACTGTTTTTTGTGATTACTACACGTAGAGAATGACAGGACCCTTTAGCAAGAGTCTTTATACTGCTGCATGTGGTAGTGACCTGGGACTCAGCAGCCTTGCATACAACACAACACAACATGTTAAAAAAAAACACCGGAAAAAAGCACTAAAACTGATGTAAACGGCTAATATCACAATAGAATATAACAACATCTATGGGATTATTTAACAACTTGTTGAAAAGTAACATTAATAGCTGCTCCACTTGTCTGTCTGTAGGCTACCAACAATTTGCAGCAGGCTGGAGCCGGTCCTCCTCATTGAGTCATGGCAAAAAACCCGCGACGTATTAGATGTAAGCGATTGCGACCGGCACATCAGATTTTTGGGAACAGCTATGAATGGGAGGGTTCCCAGACCATTTTCACGTAGAAAATTAGTTCCCAAAGTGAATCATGGGTCAGGTTCAGCAGGCCAGACTGTTTCTGTAAATGTACACAGTTAAATAAAAGTTTAGGGTCATTAGCGAGCCCTTTAGTTTGTATAAAACTACACTTGACCTCATTAACTTGTGGTTCATAGCTAGCAGAACAATTTTACAGGTCACAGTTGAGTGTTTGGATGTCAGAATGCAAAAACTGTCTCCTCATCTAATAATGTGGGTGATGGAGGTGTTGGTGGAGGCAAACTCTCCTCTACAGCTGAGCCCCTTTTACAACTACAGCAGTTCCCTGAATACTCTGTGCTCATTCAATCAAGACCTCTCTTCAGTCATCAAATCCTCGAATGATTTGATCAAATCTCAAGAATTATACTCTGGCCACATATCCTATCACACTTCTGAATATCATGGACACTTAAAGATGCTTTAAATGCAATTTTTCTGAATCTTTAAAGTTACAATATGAAGTAGTACTTTTTCTGCCCATATGGGGGCAACAGAACAAGCTGCAATGCAATTCACATAATATCACCTTATAAGGTTGGAGAGTATTGTAGCCAACAGCTACCTACATGCATTCAGCAGAGATGAAGCAACATTAGCATTTATTTGGAGCCATGCCCCTTTCCAATAATCATTCTATTTATCATTCTTTTTTTGGTAAATAAATGCTCCACTGTGTTCATCAGCTCATCATTCATTTTATCTGGCCGCTGTTTGTGTCTCAGTAAGTAGCAAAGATAGATAGATAGATAGATAGATAGATAGATAGATAGATAGATAGATAGATAGATAGATAGATAGATAGATAGATATTGGAGGCAAGATATCTTACATTTTAACAAACATTATTCCAAATAGTGCACTGAACAGTAAACACTTCACTTGTTAGTTATTAAATAATGAGCTGCCCCCTGCTGGACAAACTATATGATTACACCATTTTAAAAAGCCATACCAAGCATTTTTTCTGGTCTCAGAAAAAAAGTCTTAACAAGGAAGTATGTTCGAGACACATGTCAATACGGAAATATCTGCAATAGGCCAATATCAGCTGATATTAACAACAAACTGATATATATAGGCCAGGCCTTAGCTGTCAGCTGCGTCTGAAAATGAGTTGTCCAGCTCAAACGTGTTCAAATGGTGGCCCGTAGGCCACATGTGACCCAGAATCAACCTCTGAGTGGCCCAGCCAGCGGACCAGCAAGAAAAGCAAAGAAAAAACAACAAAAACATGCTGTGTGAGCTACACTCTGTGTAGCCTAGCAACATCCAACCCTCAATGCAGCACGTCGTTGTGAATGTGTGTCTAGTTGTGGTAGTAGTAGTCCTGTGATACGACTTCTAAAACATGTCTTTCTCAACCCTAAAATGCAAAAGTAACAATGAAAACTGTCAGTTTAAACCTGCCCTGACAGACAGATACTTTTTTTTAACTGGCAGACCTGGCTGATATTTTACCAGCAAAATCCAAATGGACTTGTTTAATTCTTGATGAGTGCATTACTGTATTTAAAGATTACAATGCTTGGAGGCACCACATTGAGAAACAACGGACTTTCATCAGACTTTTTGATTTTATCCCACAGCTGGAGATGTACTATTTTCATGCACTTTGTGCCTGGGTCAGATGTGTCCACAGTGGCCTTTTTTTATTTTAAAAGTGAGAAAAAAATCATATTGCTACCACTTCAGGTTCTGTTCAGTTATAGCTCTTTAATTTTTTTTATGCCCAATTAAATTTGCAATTAAATAGCTGCAGTCCAATGTGTAGGATGTATGGTGCTCTACAGTATTCACAGAAGATGACATGAATGACGTAGAGCCTTTTATAGCTAAAGAGGAAGGAGGCCCTCTTCCACAAAGTCCAATGTGCTGCACCGCAATGTTTCTACAGTAGTCCAGAATGGACAAACCTCTGCAGCCAAGTCTCATGTACCTTTAGCTTTACCTTGATGAATCCCTGAGCAGAACATTTATCCCATTGTCAATATAATGATATTGATTATATCACCTTAATTCCCCTAAATGTCAGTGATTCTCCACAATATCTAACCATTTCTGTTTAGATTTTCACCCTCCTTCCCTCTCACCATGTCATAGGTGATAAATGCCATCGAGCAGGACTTCAGGCTGCCAGCTCCCATGGACTGTCCAGTAGTGCTGCACCAGCTGATGCTGGACTGCTGGCAGAAAGATAGAAATTCACGGCCAAAGTTCCCTGATATTGTCAGCATGTTGGATAAAATGATACGCAACCCTGCATCTCTCAAAGCCGGTACCAACAACGTCGCCCCGGGGTGAGATACAAATTGGTTTACATACATAAACACATTCTTCCTGCCTCAACCCTCTGTATCAGTGAAAATGTTGTTTTTTTAACACCTCCCCCTCTTTCCTGCTGTATACCCTGTCTGCAGTCCTTCCCATCATCCTTTGTTGGACCGCGGAGCTCCAGACCTCAGCAGGGTGAGCTCAGTTGAGGACTGGCTGGCTGCGCTGAAGATGACCCAGTATCGAGACTCCTTCCTGGGCTCCGGCTTCACTTCTTTGCCGCTCGTCACACAAATCACAGCCGAGTAAGTCCGCCCGTTTAACTGCCTCTCATTTCGTCTGTCTGTCTTCCCCTGCCCACGTCTCACACTGCTCACCTGCCAAGTCTGTGTCTCGTTAGTTGGACAACTGGCAGAGCGGCCGGTTGGCTGACTGCTGGTCCATGTGTTCTTTCTGAAATGTCCCCCTGGCTTGCTGACTTCCATCCTTCTTCCTCTTTCAATCATGCTATAAAAGGCATTGACCACCACACAGAACATTCATATATCTCAAAAAATTATGATAACACTGATAATAAACTGTAATTGCTGTAAAGAATTTGAATGGCCGTCAAAATAATGAAAAGCCCTCTTTCTCCAAGTCATATTAATGTGCTGTTTCTTCCTTGAAACCAAGCCTATATTTCCCAAAAAATCTGGCTTTCATCTGTTTGCCATACCGGCTGTTTGTTTCACTTTCAAGCAAACATGTTGGAAGTGAGATTTTTAATCAATATTTCTCTCTCTTCACCATCTGAAATTCTGACTAAATTCTTGAAGTTTTAACTTTGTGTACTTGTAATGATATAATGTATCTTAGGTAAGACTTTTGTTGTTGGCCCTTGTAAGCTGCCCTGTGGATCAAACATAAGAGGTTGCATTTCCCAAACATGAGCATATATAAGGGGCAATAAGAACTTTGGAAACTGTTCCTGTTGCACACAAACATAGCGCTGCACAGTCATGTGCATGTAGCAGGTGTGAGCAAAAACTCTTATGAGTTAGAATTCAAAGTTACATGTTTGATCATCATCAGGACCAAGCTTAAACACATTTTTGTGACCACTGGTATGGGCACGCTTGAAGTTTCCTGACTCTGAGCAGAAGCAGCAATGTGTCAAAATCTGTGAGGATCCTTGTCAGCAGGCGCAGGATGAGCCAAACTTCGTGCCGAGGGTCGCCGCTGAAGATGAGAGTCGTGTCCATGACTACGACTTAAAGACCAAACAGCAGTATCCTACACTGAAGAAAGTGGTCAGGAACACAACCAAGAACATGCTGGTGGTTTTTTCTTGACATTCACAGGTTGTGCAGTTCTTTTTCCAGATCACACTGCAAACACCAAGTACTCAGATATTCTTAGGCTTCCGAGGGAGAACACGCATCACTGATGACCTGAACTGTGGTGTGATGGAATCTGCTCTCTCCTACGTGACGATGTGTCAGCTTAGAGTGCATTCAAAATGTACAAGATTATCACCTGCAACAACACAGTCATCAGTCATCATCTGCCTTTCTCATCAGATTTGGCTTCTTTCGACTTCTTTCTGTTCCCCAAAATGAAATTTTATGTCTGCGTCGTAGCCGTAGATCAAAGTATTAGATCTGTGGTGAAATCACAGATGTGCATGTACCAATGATCACATAAAATGCTGGTTACTCAGGCTCTAATGGCGATCAAGTGATGAAACTTGGAAAATCCGAAATATAAGTCGCTCCGGTATGGAAGACACAGTCTTGTTTTTGGATCTCTCCCAGAGGGATAAAAGTTTTTCAATGGCTAAATATTAGCAAAAACATGCTATTTTGATATTATTTGAATTTTGAATTATCACTTGAAACATATTCAAAATACACACAAATTATGCTGTCTTGTCTTTCCAACTTGGTCAGGTATATATATATTTATATATATGTATGTATATATATATATCGTCTCTCTCGTTTCAAAAATTACAAAAATATTTGTTTTACCAACTTCCAATCCAAACTTCCATTGCATGATGCAAAGTCCATAACATGCAGTTTTGTGCAGCTGTGTGGCTCTTCCTAACAGCTAGCTTGTGTTTTTTGCCATGTCGAGTTAGTCCTTCTAGACAGTAGTTAAGCTCAGCCTGCTCTGCGGTAATGTTGATAGTTGTGACTGTGACGGTTTTGGCTGCACTGGTGGATATGGCAATACACGTCCGTGACAAAGCTTTAGCTCAATTATTGCGCCATCTTTTGGGGAAAGTACCATGACACAATAAAAAATGTCGCTTGGCATTTTAAAAGGGTATATTGGTTGTATTGGTATATAAGATGCACCCCACTTTGAAGATGAAAGAAACGATACACACCAGATTTAACAGTATATACTAAAATTATTGCTTGTACCTGCTACCGAGCACACTACTGTGCAGCGCCCCGTTCGTGCACACAGGAACCGCCATAGAAGTTCTGACTGCTCTTCATATGGGCTTTTATAAACTTTATTTTTTCTTTGTAGTTAAAAGCAATTTCCCCTCAGACAAAATATCTGATCAATACAATGAAATTAATGCTGTACATTTTAGTTAATCTAATTTGCCTCTAAAAAAAACACATTTTTTTACGAAACATTTAAATGGACTTTAAGTGTTCCTGTCAGTCCTAAAGCCGTTATCCACAAATAAATTTGCTGTCAATATAAAAAAAATCAAATCAAATAAAAAGAAAATGAAAATGTTGCCTTCTACTCACTGTTTAATTAAGCCATTCAAAAACATCTCTTGATCATATACAGTGTGCATGTTGATACTTGAATAATTTAAATCACTTGCACCGTTTTTTTCCAGTCTAAGCACCTCTCAGGATTATTGCAATGATGATTCGTTGGTGTTAAATACCTTCACATTGCAACTTTAATAAAAGCTGTGTTGATGTGACATTTTTCTCATGATGACATCTGCACCTGTTTCTTTCAGAGATCTACAGAGGATTGGAGTGTCTCTAGCTGGTCACCAGAAGAAAATCCTGACAAGTGTTCAGTTAATGAGGCACAACGTCGATGACCAGTCTCCTACTGAATCTGTGTAACCACACAGGAGAGTCATACAGTGTGAAGTATTTGACAAATGTACAGTCTAAACAAGCAGGTGGTCATTCTTTACATGTCTGTTTTAACCTCATATTCTTCATTTTTGGCTTTCGGAGATCAAAACTCCTTTATGTTTTCCACAATAACTGTGGCCCTTTATGTGTTTGCGTGGCCTCAGCAGTCAGCGGGTTTTTCCTTAAATCAACTGACAGACTTTTCCAATACCATTTCCCAATTTAATTTAAACTTAATGACACTTGGTGAGAATTAAATACAGAGTAAGTACAGGAAAAAAAACAAGGCAGACATGATACGTGACTGAAAAAATGTAGTGTCTGCCCCCCAACAACTTCCCCTTCCCTCCAGAATCGACTCACAAGATATCTTCCATCACTGAAATCTAAAGACCGATTTTTACCAGCTTGACTGTCTGATCCAAGGACGACATGGCCTGGATTTTATGTAAGGATATATCACACAAACATGAGACTGTGAAGAGGAAACTGACTGAACAGATTTATATGAAGGGACATAAACTGGACCAAAAGCCTGACACAAAGTCTTTAAACCAGACAAGAACTGAAGCAGAGTTTGTTATCTCCAGTTTTGTTGAGACTACATCATTGTGTTGGTCAAAAATCTGATGTTTGAATCCGAAAAAAAAAAAAAGCCAACAGTTCAGCGAGACTTTGTGAATATATCTTCATATTGAAGAGTCTGTACATATGTTACGGAATGTTTATTTCCTATTTGCTCATTTGCTTTCACTTTAGCCAACAGCATCAAACACTTAATTGTCACTGGAGTATTTGTGAGCTTTTTTATGATTATCTTCCTCAGCCTGATGCATCACTGGAGCAAACTTTTAACTGGTGTGGACTGCAGACAAAAAATGAAAAGAAAAAAATTCATAGTGCTAGTTTTCATTCTTTCCATGTAGACATGAAACAATAAACTCCTTCATGCAGAGAGCTGGTAAAGCCTGGCCCACTTAAAATACTTAATTCAGAGGGAATTCATAATGGATGATGTTTTACAGTCAGCACAAATGCCCTCTGAGTAAAGGCAATTACAGACAAGGAGAAGGCAGCAAAAAACAATACAGAAATATTAAACCATGGCAGTGTAAAAAGTCTTCCTCCTGAGGTGGGAAGCAAGGCAACTGCATACTTGAAAGTATAGAAGAAGAGAGTGGCTACCAGCTGCTGAGAGGCACCTGTTGTGAACACACAACAGTGGCCAGAGAATCTCGAAAGAAAAGGTATTCTCATCCAATGTTCTTGTGATTTGGCAACAAATCCTGAAGCTGTCCGCCAGTTGGGCATTAATACAACGCATGAACAAACCAGGAATCCAACACTCGTGTAGTGGCCATGAAACATTAAATAAATTTCATTTCTGTCAAAACTGTGCGGCTGTCGTCCAGATGGTAATCATCACTCCGCAGCAACAGGCAGGCAGGAGCCTCTGCACAACTCGGTTTTCTATTCATTGGCTGCCGGACATGTCATTGTCGTCCGCGTCTGTTTTGACAGGCACATTTCGCAGAACAGACAGAACTGATTAAGACAGTCGTGTCAGTTTGCAGATGAAATGACGTGAAGGGACCTATCCATGTTTTCATCTGTGGACAGCAACCAAAGCCGGGCCTTACGCAACATCCATTCACACGCAACAAAGACTGATTTCTCACATGTGAGGAGCAGAGATTTAACAAGAAAAGATAGCAAAATACAAAACGCTATGGGTCAGAAAGGAAATTGCCGTCGTGTTTATCACAGTTTAGTGCAAATGTGATGTTTGACTCACTAGTCTCCACAAAATATGACATAAAGAAGGCCGGATCTCACTCTGGGGCACAGTGATGGAGAAGCACAGGGAGACATCTTTTATCTCAGCACTGAGCAGATTACCAGCTGTGAAACAACAGCTCATCTCACTCCGCCTTCAGCCCCAAACCTCTGGTCATGCGTGTGCACCCACATCCTGAGGATTAACCGTCTGTAACACTGATTGGATGACATGATTTTAGTTGTCATCTGCTGCAAGCCTTGCTCACAAAGACAGAATCAACAGCGTTTGTTTGCTTTTAACACGTTCTGCTGCTGCGTGACTCAGACGCATCCCGTGGAGAACGATGTGTTTGTTTGTCTCGCATCAATGCTCTCCACTGCCGGGACAGCCCAAAGTCTTTTATTTATGGACGTTGTGACATTGAGAGGTCTGCAACCGTTTTAAACCTGCAAACATTTCAGTTTCCACTTTTCACCGGAGTTACATTTGTTGCCTGGCAACGACAGCTTATTGAACATTTTATCTGGAAGTTTTGAGATCAACTGGGAGCGTGTCAGTGGTTCAGAGGCGTAATTCGTTGTAAATAGAGGCCTCTGGAAAAGGAGTGAGACGAGTGTGCCTAAAAGCTCATTCTGAACACCACCAAAAAAAAAAATAAAATAAAAATGTCGTGCAGAAACGAAAGCTATCAACACTGGCAGGCATCTTAATACATCCTTAGCTAAGTGTGGTGTGTCCATCCTTTGCTTCTTTTTTTTCACTATAAACAGGGTTAGATGTGAGTTTTCAGAGGCATTTTACACGTTCCTGTGTCAGTGTTTGTGAAAAGACAGTGAAAGCATAAATGATCCAAAAATGATCCAAAGCACGTCTTGTGTATACTATGACATGTCTGTGTTTAGCACAAATATTCACAACAGAGAGGATTTCTCAGGAAGTTTTGTCCACGTTGCTGGATTAAATAGGATAATTTTTGGTAAATCATGCACTGTATAAAAATAATCTAAGTTGAAGTGCTTTAAGAGTTAATGGAGAAAATTGTTTTTGATGTTGAAGTTGTCTGAAATGCATATTGAAAGGTAAACCCACCCTAAATGCAGCCCCTAAAAGAGAGACAGGTATTATTAAAGTCTTTGAGAGTTCTGTTTGTGAATGTGGGCAAGACATAATTTAAAAAAAAATCTGATTATATGTAAGTGCTGAAAGTATGGGCACATCTGGTTCAAGGCTAAAGTACATTTTTAACACTCTTTATTGAAAGTAAATGAGTTTTGACATTCAGGGGTTTTTTTTGTATGTTTTTGTTTTTTGGGGTTAACGTTTTCCATTTCCAAAAATACAAATCACCAAATTTCCGATTAAAGTCCATGTCTGACATTTTTTACAGTGCATCTTTCAATCATTGTAGACTTTTGAAAGATAAAATGTTTCATGAGGTCAGTAGCTGTGTCCCAGTTCCATTTTGCATCGTAATGGATTTTGAGTATTGATAGTCTAGCATCCTCACTTTGGATATATAGCCTATGTTATAAAAGACCTTGATTTTTGAGTTTGCTGCTGATGATAATTAACATTTGAAGGTTTAACTAGTGAACTGAACTACATCATTTACTGTCAGCACAAAGCTGTTTTAGGTGTCCTGTGGAGTTTTCCTATAAACAAAATGTGTGTACTCAACAGAAATCATTGTGTGTATGCTTGAGGTCTGTTGACTGCATTTCTTTGGGGTTTTCTGAGTGAAATTTTTTCAATATGAATGTTCAAGTTTCTATTTAAGTTTTTTGGTGCAGCATTAAATTTCTGTTGTCATATCTTATGTGCTTATATGTTGCTGGACCTGCTGGCTTTAGCTCTGTTGCTCCTCAAAAACCTGCTTCTCCACTGAGTTCTCTTCAGCTCTGGACATTGAAAATCTCCTCTTGATGATGGTCCAAAGCTCTTGTGATATGATGTAAAAACAAACACTCTGTGTTCAATGCAGTCAGCCAGCAGCGCGGCTAACAGAGCTAACGAGCAGCTACACGGTTAGCAGCAGTCACGCATTACTTTAAGATGCTCCATAAATGACAGAGCTGAGCAGAGAAGCCGTCGAACATCAGAGGCAAAACCATGAAGTATTTTCTCCATAATGCACTGCTTGTCCTACCAGTTCCTGCATGTTAGGCTACATAAAATGACAGACACACAGTTCAAATCTTTAGTTATAATGAAGCGTTAATTGTTCATGTGTTAAACTGTGTCATTGTTCATGGGCCATATGAAAGAGAATCACGGTTGCTCATAATAGCTCCTTCCGTTTTCCCAGCTCTATGTGTTTTGGGCAGAGCTACTGTTTAATGGTAGATTTACCCTTTAAAGTCAATACACACCTGTGAATATCCATAAGGGTTTTTCTTTTTGTCATACTTTCTATATATTAGAATGTAATTTTGTTATAAAGTGTTGCGTAATGCTTAAATGTTGTGTGAAGACGTGGTGCTCTGAAAGAGGTCAGCATGTTAGCATTTACATTATTCAGTACCTGGCCATTTTGTGAACATTAAGGTATATTTAGGACCCCAGTCCTCCTTTGTAAAAACTGAGCATTTTACAGGTGCAAAGCATTGTGGACTGCTGGGACTTCTGCCAGTGGAGGCAATAAATTTCTCTCCGTTCAGTGTTGAAAGATGGTACAAATGGCAGCTGCAGACAAAAGTCCTCACTCTTTGATTCTTAAGGACCAACATTGGAATCTGACATTCACTGCAGATGATTTCGATAAACTCCATTCACCAGAACTGTGCTGAAAATATATCAAGATGATGTCCCATCGACTTTGTCCAATTAACTGCTGAAGCAGGAAAATGTGCCACTGAGCAACAAAACGGGGCGAGGAATGCAGGGTGTGTCACCAGAAGCTCCTCCAAGTGCTTAAGGGTGGATTTATCTTTTAATTGCAGATACTTTGTGGGAGCTGGACTTACTCGGTTGCTTCTCTCCTCTCCTTGGCTCTGGTGTAATAGATACTGTAGGTGAGGCTGGAGATGAGAGGAGGCATGCTATGAGGAGAGGAAAAAAGTGAAAGGGAATAGGTAATAAAGGGGGCAATGGGAGAAGGGAAGGATAACAGAAGAAGAGAGAAAAAGGAGGGGTGGAGGCGCAGGAGGCAAAGCTCGACTCTGGTGTTTGAATAAAAATGAGGCTGGGTGTGGAGAGATTACTCTTTCTCTTTTTGTCTCACTCTCTCTCCCTGCTCTACCCGCCTGTCCTCTTTCTTCTCCTAAAGCCCACAACCTCTCCTTACAACTCACTCTGCCTCCAGTCTGCATTCCCACTGACTTACAGTTTTAAGACAC
>JAQLOL010000020.1:9625379-9643304 GCA_029783665.1 Naso thynnoides | reverse complement strand
GGTTCCAGCACTGGCTAAAGCCAAAACTTTTTCTTCTGCTGTTCAATGTTTGTTTTTTGTTTGTTTTTTAAAGTGCAGCCATGTCCTCTTGTCTTTCTCATCACTGGGAAAGTGGAAAGCAGCAGAAAGAGAGTTTGATGGTTGTCTTATTGTTGTTTTACTTAGAGACACAGCTCTACAGTATATTAAAGAAATGGGTCTTGGACCTGGGTATAATATTTTGAAAGGATGATATTTCATCATAGATGTACACGTGCTAAGCAAAAAATCAAACAGCCTCAAACATACATGCAACATTCATACATCTCATTAAGCATTATTTTGGACCTACAATAAAATTCACTGAGTAACAAATTCAGTTAGAAATCAAATTTCAAAAAGAATATTCTTAAAATCTACATGACTTCATTCTCGGACAACTGTTCACTATCTACATGAGATAGAGTATTTTGGTATGAAAACCTGCATTTTTAACTTAACCGAGTGTCTTGTGTCATAAATATGTTTGCCATTTGTAACAAACCAAACAGCCTGAAAATCAGTTAAAAAATTCAGTGAGTTAAGATGATTTTATAGTCGATAGACGTCTGCCTCCATTGAGTAATGCAATGTGTAGACACGGCTTCCCCAGTGCAAGATGGCCATGTTGTTGGTCTGACAAGCCTAGATGCAGCATCTACGTATATGTCTATGTTATTTTAGGACTCAAAGACTGGAAATTTACCCTAAAATCCCTGGTGTTCCTGTAACATCCAAATATCACACCAACAAGACAAAAGATTATTTTTCCATTTTCTCATTTTGATTTAAGACAGAAGAACATTGATTATTTGGTTTTTGTTGTTATTGTATTTCCGTTTTTGTTTTAAAACAGAAAAACTAAATAACCACGCCTTTTGTTTCATAATCAAAGGATGAACCATACACAGATTAAGTTGACTGTCCCAAAATCCCATAAATATTTGTAAAACATTAAAATTGCCCATGTTTTTTTATATTTTCTACAAAATTAATTTGATTTACACTACAATTAAAAAACTAAACATTTTACTTTCTTTTATTGTTTACATAAATACTTATCCTGTTCTGTTGGCTCATTTTCAAGTAGGCCTAACCCAATATAAAACAATTAAGAATCTACTAAGCATAGTCATTCAACACTGATATGATGTGTGTCAGTCAGTCAATGTGTCTTTGTTGAGGCTTTTGCTAACAGCCAGCTGTTAATGCTGCAGAGGAAAATTTTGGTCACACTTTACTTAAGGCATGCCTCTATAATGCATTATAACATACTTCTAATGCATTATAATATGCCCACAGTGCTGTATACTCATAGTTATAAGCAAGGTTAGGATTACCCTAACCTAAACCCTAACCATAACCATAACCATATGTGGTGCATTAGAAGTGTGTGAAAAATATGTTATAATGTGTTATACATGTTCATAATGTGATATAAATGCATGCTTTAAGTAAAATCTTACCAAAAATTTTTTTTCTGGAGAGCTCCTGGAGGTTTCCGACCTCCTGTCTTTGTAAATTTCCTAGCAACAAAAAAAACTGCATTCATGGTGATCATGGTGGTTATGGTGGTTGAAAGGTGTAAGTTGCACTAAGCACTGAAATAATTATCGCCCATTATGATGAAAAAGTGTATGATGCCTGCATGTGTGCATGCATGAACATAGGCCAAGAGAGGGGAGAGGGATGCCAGCTTGATTCTAATACAGTCAGTGACTGAACATCTGGATAAACCAAAGGCTTGTGCACGCCTTGTATCCATGGACTTCTCCTCTGCATTTAATACTGTAAATACAGCCATCCTGCTATCACGCCTTTTTAATTTACATGTAAAGTCAGCTATCATTTGTTGGATAAAAGAATTTCTATATAATCAGCCTCTAAGAGTTAATTAGTAAGGATGCCCCTTTTGAAGCCAGCCTGCTGCCTTATCACTCAGCACTTTATTATTTAAATCCTAAGTTAGTCCTCTCGGTGCTCTTTTAATATATGTAGCTTCTCTTGTGCCTTATGTAAACTTGTTTTAAAGTGTTATTTTTTGATGTGTGATGATGTGCTTGACGTCATGTTTTATGTGAATGTGTCTGTGTATCCTGGTTGAGTATGCATGCAAGTCAAAGACAAATGTCTGACTTCTGCACATAGAAGGTAGATATTAAGTATTTTCTATTCTATTCTATTCTAGAAAACCCAATGGTCACAGCTTGGGGATTTAAAAAAAATAAGCAGCAATTTGTATCTACGGGTATGACAGATATGCACTACTTAAAGAGTTTGTCTGTTAGTATTATTATTGGGCTATATTTTTTTCTCCTTCTTCTTCTTTTTTTCAAAACCAAAAACACAGCAGGAAAGGGAATAACAACTAAAATGCTGTGTCCTCTTCTTCTCCTTATTTACACTTCCATTAGTAGCAATTCTCAGCATGTAAACAAGGTTGTTACCTTTGCAACAGAATTTCCAAGACCAAGGACCAAATTATACTACATTAGTTTGTGGCTTAACAAGCTAAAGAAGAAAGCTCTGTTAATATCTAAAACATAAAACTGACTCTGCTCTTTTCTTGGATTTGGGAAAGTTTACTTTCCAGTAACAACAACAAATATTGTTTGAGCTAAGTTAATGCTTTCTAAGCACATTGATTACTCCATCCTTAAATCCTTTTTTCTTATGACATCAACACACAACTATGTAAAAATTAATGACCAAACGGTGTTGTTGGAGAGAAATTCTAACATTACATTTTGGCTTTTCATGCAATGGGCAAAACTATGGCAAGTACCAACTCGCGACACTGCAATACTGAAACATGTCTTACATGAGTCAGTAACTGTTGAGGGTAGAGAGCTTTGGCCTGCCTCCTTGAACACGATATTGACTTTATTTTTAAGATCCCTTTAGAGGATTCTCATTTAAATCTGAGTCAGCTGAACTCATTGAAAAGTTGAAGGGGAGGCAGCTTTTTGTTTCTAACCAGCAGGGCTAAAATTGGCTTAATTTTCTAACTAGCAACGGCTAATTAAGTCTACTGGAAACAGTTCTTATTTCAAGTTAGATGATCACAAGCTGATAATAAGCTACCTGAATTTGTCTGTCTCTCCCTGAATAAATAACTTTTTTATTAAATTATTCATTATGAATATTGACTGATAATCAGCCACCATAATCACTGTAAACTGCTAGAATGAAGAGCTTGACAGGTGCAGCAAGAGTAGCCTAACTAGTTTGGAATGTTCAACTAAGCAAAACCCGCATACACATAATAATTTATCCTACATCAAATCTTTAAATACTATTTCAATAAATCAAGAGGGAGAAAAAAATTATTATTTTTGTTTCCAGGTCAGGAATCAACACATACCCATACAGCAATGATTGCTGTACGTATTTGATAATGTTACTTAGATTAATACACTGTAGTTGTGAACACAAACATTAACCGCTGCAGGAATAATCAGCTGCCACCAGAAATATGGCAGATATATATGTGGATTTGGGCAGGATTTATGGCAGTCATTTGGGGAGAGGTTCACAGTTGCAGGAGCTCGGGAAGAACGAAATAGCTGATGAAAAATAGTCTTTCAGTCTGTCCACCCCGAATCTCAAACCCAGGAATCTGATGGAAAGAATGAAATATTATGTGAAACATTAAAATTTCCCAGTGGTGAAATATTTTGCTCCCTCTGTCCTCATTATCCATCTCTCTCTGTCTGCCTCTGTCCTTCTTTTTCTCCACTCTTTTTCACCTTTTTCTCCACTGACTGCTCTCTTCATCTTTCTGCCCTCCCAGTGTCTATGTCTCTTGTCTGTCTCTTTATCTCTTTTAGTGTTGCAAGAAGTTATTCAGCATTAAATTAGTCACAGGTGTCAAAAGGAAGGAGGAGGAGGAGGAGGAGGAGGAGAGGACAGAGACAGATAGAGTGAAGATAAGGAGATGGCGAAGGGGCTTTACCCGTCCGGATGTTTTCTTGTTTCCAGATGATTAAAGAGCAATGTGAAATAACAGCTTCTAAGCTGTTACATCACTGACAAAAGGTTTTTGAAAGTCACAACAACTGAAAATACTGCATCTCTGGGAAATACTGTAAAAGCTGATGTCAAGCATGATATAGCAAGCACAAGTTTGCAACAGCTGTGACCAGCTACTAAAAATGCTGGCATGCAAAATGCTATGCACTTGTTTGAATGCTAAATCCTTTCTTTACTGTACATTTGAAAAGAAAGAAAGTGAGGAAATAAAAATTTGTCTGCAATGATGCCTCCCGCAAGAGTCTACGTTAAATGGCTGATGAGTTATGAAAGGGGCAGGGCTACAATGGGTAAAGTGTAGGGGCTAGGCAAGCCATGAAATGAAAGTGTATGTGTGTGTTTCTACAAAGTTTGGACAAGTAACATGAATCTGTTTAGAAGTTATGTGCCTTTTTATTACAGGCCACTCCCACTGCCACACACCCTTTTTGCTAGTTGGCCTGAGCAGTTAATAAATTGCCCTTGGCTCATGACCAACCTTTCCTCTAAATCCTGAGCAAGTCTGTGAAGTTACTCAGAAGTTAAAGACCTTTCTGCGATAGGCCACTCCCATTGCCACGCCCCCTTTTTGGGTTACACAGAGGGGATTATTCTTTTTTTTGTGGCTTTATATACAGGACAGCTGAAGAGTAGACAGGACACAGGGCAGAGAGAGGGGGAATGACATGCAGCAAAAGACCATAGGTGGAATCAAACCTAGGTCTGCTACATGAGGACACAGTCTCTGTATATGGGGCACTTGCTCTACCAACTGAGCCACCGGGCACCCCAATGGGGATGATTCTTGAAGCAAACTATGAAACTATTGGGTCTGAGATACAAAAGCTGCATCAAATAAAAGGGGCAGAAGCATAGTGCATTAGTAGAAATTCTGTATATGTGCACTAAATTTGATTTGTTTTAGCCGATGAGTATGCTCTGATAACCCGGACAGATTGTAGTTTTAGAATATCTACAGGTCGTAAAAAGCTCTGAATTCAGTTTTCTCAATAAAAGGCCTCAGGGGGTTAGAAAGACAAAAGAAAAAGGAAAAGAAAGAAGGTCCTAAATTAAAATACTTTAAAAAAATAAATAAATTTGCCAGTTGCTGGCAGTGATGTAAGTTACAAAAACAAAGTCTACAGTAGATTGTGCTTGCAAAATTTCTGTCAGTTTCTGTAAGCATCATTGACTGGCAGCAAACACTGATACGACTTTTTAGCCAAAGTAACCTATATAATACTCACAGCTTTATAATAAGCATGTGTATTTCAGCAAAAAATTAACTTAACTTAAAGTCCTGTGGCATGTAAGGATCAGAAATAAAATCTGATGATGCAAGGGCTTTTCAGTGCGATGCCAAAGAGTTCATTTGTGCACCTGAGCACAGAGATACTTCTGCAAAATGCACTAAAAAAGAAATTAAAGGATTCAAGTTGCAATTCTAAACTCTGTGTGAATGAGTTTGTTTTTTTAAAAAAAAACAACAACCCTTTTTTGTTGAAATGTACTGTGTATAATTAATAATACAGCAATACCCATTAAAATGAATCAAAAAGTTAAAAAAATCAATGACAAAAAACAACAAAATATAAATAATGGCTTTCTTATGTTCTTCCTGTTTTACAAAAACAAAGCATTTGCAGATAATTTGTAGGAGAGCTTAATGCATATTTTTTGTGGGAATATTACACACTTTAATAACTTAATTTTACTCGGCAGTGCTGGACTCAACACATCCCAGCTGGACTGATTTTGACTTATTGTAACAGTCCTTCCACTCAAGCAATTTTTCTGCTTTAGATCTGACAACCCTGTGAATCTCCTCCACCTGTTAGGTATACATTATTTAGCTAGAGGAGCAGCAGTTCTGTGCCAGCTGGGGTCCAGTGTGGAGAATAATCTGCCTGTGAAGATTTAAGATTCATTCACTTAACTTCACTTTAATTAATCTATGTGGGCAAATTGGTAAAAAATGAGACGAATGTCAGAAGTCACAGCACTGTGAGCAGGGTGCTGTCCATGGTACCGATGATTAGAAAATGTTGTATGTGGTGCTGAGAGGAACACAGCAACGACTGGGTGCTGCACTCACAAAAACACTTTTTAACACCTTCTGCAGGCTTTTTGCTGATGTAATTGATCGTGTCATCTCTTTCCTCTCAGGGTGAATCCGATCCCACTCTCCAGCATATGAGCCCTATGTCTGCCAGCCTGATACGCAGTCACGCCACATACAGAGTTAATTCAAAAGCTTGCTCCAGAACGAGATGAAAGATTGTATTTGTGCCACTGACTTGAACTGATTCCCCAGACGATGACACTTTACGCGCTGCACCTCCTTTGTTGCAGAAATTTTTAGTAGGAAATGAGATTTTCCGCACTTTTCAGCTAACCTGAAAGCACGAGAAACTGTGTGCAACTTTTTGAGAGACAGAAATTTTGTGAAGCTCACACCCACACATGAGCGCACACAAAAACATCCCCGCCCGCTCAATAAAGTCATCCACGTGTGCATGCACACGCACAGCCGCACACACGCAAAATAACACAGAGAGAATAATAAAAATACCTCTGCGCTCATGCTGAGATGAGAGCTTGAAAGTGAAAAATAATGACATCTATTGGGAGTCAAGCATCCCTCTGTGCAACACAAATACACACACAAGAATACACATGTGCACACAGAAGTTGATAAATGTACTAATTCCCCTGTGCACGTTATGCATATTGGATTGAAACAGTGCTATCAGTCTTTTCTGTGCAAGATGAGTCAGTGTGTGTGTGTATTTGTGTGTCTGGCTGGCTTATAACTGTTGTGGGAATTAACAGGACGTCTCTGTGTCACCTGTGGTACCTGATGTGCTGCCATGGCAGAGGCGTTTCTTGGCTCAGGAATCCACTGCTGGTTGTGATGTGCCAATTCTCTGAGTCATGTGCTGTGACTCAGAAAACTACACACACACAAAAAAAATAAATGTATCGAATGTAATTGCAGCTAACTCGCGTGTTCTGGAGAATAAATTCGATAATACAGAATTCCAGTATGTGTCCGCTTCTATTTTTGATTTGATGGGCTGAGCTTCCATTACATCACCAAGTCTTCTCTTCTACTGCCTCCAAAACACCAAGGAAAATAATCCCGACTGCAGTGTAAAGATAAGGATTCACTGTGTGCCAGAGGATAATCTCCTGATACTGTGTTGTGCAGCAGCGGGGTGTGCAGTACAGGTAGCATGTGGTCGTCATTTTAAAAGTCCCATTACCTGGTAAGTAAGCAGTCATAATGCTTTTCCAAATTATTGCACCTGAGAGAGTCAGGGGTTACCTACAACAGTGCCACAGGGGAAAGCTCTTCCCTGAGTGAGGTGCTATGAGATTTGGGACAAGAAAAAAATTACAGTTGGACCGGTTATATTAGCACAGTGTTCAGTATTCCAGCTGGCCAGCCAGATGAGAAATTATCTGCTGCAGTGTGGCACTACGAGCAAAATGAACCGTCTGGTGTTAAAATGCATTTTTTTGTGATTGGATTGCAATCGGATAGCGCTTGATCCCATGGAAATACAGGTGTACATCATGTGAATGCATGTGCAATGCATTGAGGATGGATTATGACTACACTGAACACAAGTGGAAATGCGAGCGCATCTCCAATCCACATACAACGATCCATGTGGGAAATACGCAATTGACCCTTTACTAAGCTGTGCCCTTCTGTCAAGGTCTGTCAGGCAGTCAGAGCTTGTGACTATGAATATAAATAGTAACGTTAACATTGAAACACTGCATAGCATTTAACTTTTTGGCCTTTGATTTTGGAAAGGGAAAGCACGTATATCCCCTTCAAATAACAGCATTCAAAGTCAGTATTAAAAGTGCCCCAGACACGTTTAACCACGACAAGCTTGAAATGCACAGAACCAGTCTGAAATTAAAGAAACCTGAAAAGATTGCATGACCTTCAGTTAGCACAGTAGTATAGATGTCAGACCCTGTGGTGCTGGGACAGTAGGCAGGACTGGCAAAAGCTACACCACAACTGGACCATTTGCAGGAGCTGTGGTTTGGCGCATTTTTGGGTGCACTGCTATCTTGTAGTTCCAGAAAGCATGTGTCCTATTGACCAACAAAAACCACGTCTAAAGTCTCACACAATGTTGTCCTGCCAGGACATGTGTATTCAGGTGCAGTCACAAGGTACACACATTGTGCCTTTGACACATGGGGACACACCGCAAGACTACTCATGATAAGTTTAACAGCTCATCAGTGCATTATTGTGTACGATGAAGCTTTAGCTTTCCCTGTCTTCTGACATCACTATTCCTTTCTTGATGCCTTCCTCACCTCAGGGAGCTTCGTTAAATGGCTGATGCATCCATAGATGATCTACAAGCACTTTTACCTCAGTTTTTCTCTGCCATTTAAATAGCAATGCACCTAGTCCATCTGGCTTTTAAAAGGGATGAGAGACGACATGCTGATTGGTTTAATCCTTGTTGTGCCCAAAACACATCTATGATTAATTAAGGGAGTAAATACATCCCCTTTGCGCCTTGTGCCTCACTTTGCACCCAGATTACGCGCTATCAAATAGCAAAGTGAATTTGGACTCACCTCAATTGAACATGTACCATGGGCTTTAGACTATGTGCCATAGACTGTCAAAATAAAGCCCGCAGAGTGTTATCTTGAGTATTAGTTCCATGTATGAGTCAAGCTCCAGAAATCCTGAATCAAATATTTCCCATGATGCAAGAAATGGCATATTTCATGAGACTCAACTGCACGTTTCCCCCAGACCTGCCCGCTTCTTTCAGGTGTCCAGTTTTCAACACAGGCAGGTTGAGATAACCTTGATAATAACAGCATTAAGTACTAAGGTTAGACTGTGTTTAGACCGTCTTCAGCACAGCAGTGAAAAAAACCCAGCCTCCTCCTTCATGAGGCCAGTTCATCTATACAACACTGCTGCATGCTGGAAAAATGGATGCTGAGTAAGTTAGTATAACCTATTTGGGTTGGACGATGTGTACCAAACTGGCTGTTGAAGTAGCAACCTTAATTTTTTTCACTTATATTTCATTGTTGTTACTGTTCATTCTGTGTTCACCTATCATTTATTGATTCTTGCTGTAGCTGTTAAGACACAATTTCTTCCTTGTGGGACTAATAGAGTAATCGAGTGTGTGTGTGTGTGTGTGTGTGTGTGGGGGGGTAACTAACGTTACAGCGCTCTTAACGTAAACACCCAAAGTTGAGTTGAACATTAGTGGGATAATAACTTTTCATTGTTTCTCCGTTAATCGTGTCAGTACTTTGTAAAATAAATGTCTCGAAGGATTAGGATAATGTCGCGTGACATTTTCTAGAGTAATATTACATCGTCCATCGGCCCAACCCAACTATAAACCTACAGTATAGAGCTTGGCCCAGAGTCTGCACTGGAAATTTGTTTTTTTGAGTTAATTTTCATTTTTATAGTTCTATTTTTCTATAGATAATGTTTGATTGGTAAGCAATTGATTAATGGATGATCAATTAATTTATAGTGATTGATGTCATAATGGGAGGTGAAGCACGTATGTCCCTCTTTTGCCCTGTCTGCCTTACATCGGGACTGCAATAGAAAGAAGTCTTGCAACTTTTTGCACCATCTTCGATGTATATTGATACTGTAGGCATTTGTAAATTGTATTATTATGCCAAATAAAATCCGTCATTCATTTATTGAAATGTTGAAAGTGTTCAAGCTAAAAAGAAAACGGAGGATCATTGAGCCTGGCCCAACTTTTAGAGCACAGATTTATTCAGCAAGGTGCTGTGTTGGCCATTCCCACTGTCACTGTTTGCATTCTGTTTTCATTATCTCCTGTTTTGTCTTTCCTCGTGATCTTGCTTCACTTCACTTCGTATCTTTGCCTTTTCCCCACCTGTGTTCTGTGTCACATGTGCTGATTGGTTTGTTTGTTTCTTGTGTGCAGTCCAAGCACTTTGTCTTCATTCTGCCTTGTGTGTCTGGTGCTCAAGGTTTTCCCTCACTTACACCAGCCAGTTTTGGATCTTTGTGTTCCGGGACTGTGATTTTTCATTGGTTTTTTTTTTTTGCTTCTTGCCTTCACCAATGTTGGATTTGTTTGCCTTAGCTGGACAACCTTTCCAGGTTTTGACCATTGCCTGCCTCATTTTTCTGTATATCTCTTTTCTGTTGGATTTGTTTTCATTAAATCACTGATTCTCCGCAGCTCTGCCTCTTTGGTCAGTATTTGGGTTCAAATCCTTGAATATTTTTTTTCCTGGTAAGAAAAAAAAACGTAACACACATGCACATGAACATACTTTCAGTGTATGGAAGATTACTTTGTAATGTAGATGTCAGATTTTTACTGTTTAACTTTGTGATGATCTCATTGAAAGAGAAACTGATTATGTCCCTGATAGAGTTTTGGAATGTTATAAACTGCAGCACAGTGTTCTGGCATCTGATGGGCCTTGAAACTCACAGTTCTGTTACTGTTAATTAGGACTTTATGGATTGTATTTCATTTTCTCACTTCATCTTTCACAAGGCAACACAACCACCTCCATTTTTTTATGAACATCGTTTGTCATGTCAGGCTTAACAATCCACCTCAAGAGCAACAGAAGACATTATTCCCTACAGCTGTTTTCTGAGGCTGTGTGGCTTTCCCCATGGTGACTAAACTGACCTTTAAGTATAAAAACAGAGTCTCCTTTTATTTGAATAGCTTCTCTTGGTTGTATGTTGAGTGTCTTAACCTTAAACTGAAACCAAAGCAAGATAGATCCTTATATTAAACCACAAAGAAATGCAAGTCAACAATTACCATTGCAGAAATTCATGACAATGTTTATTTTTAAGTATCAGTTTTGAAAAACAACTTTGGTAAACCAAGTGCACTCTGGAAAATGATGAAAAGCTGCAGAACAGAGCAGGAAATCAGCAAAACTTTCCATATACTCGATTTGTCCGTCAACATTGACCTCAGTGATTGATGCAGCCATCGTACAAGAAGACAAGAACTGGGAAGCTTTGAATGGTCGTAATCAGTTTCCTCTCCATTTTGCACACTCCATTGTTCATGAGACAAAATTACAGAGCTGGGAGCACAAAGAAGTGTGAGGATTTGATTGGTTGTGGATGGCTCTTTGATTCAGAGAAACTCAGTTGAGGTCAATTGTTTGCTCGGCTTTTGACATGTTTGTTTATCATCCACATCCTGGCCAGGTTCAGTTGCTGTGCCGTTAAGGAAATAAATCATTATTCACTAGCTTGTTGATCATGTTGCTTGCAGTGTGAATGAAGAGTAACAAGTGTGTGTATGCATGTAAAAACTGAGTAATAAGCCCCCAACATAACCAAACAAATGGAGCAAGAAATTAGCAAACCAAGCAAAAACCCTTTCTCCCTTTACTCTGTCCTTATAACTGTGTAGATCTCTTTGTCGCTCAGTCTATTAGTCTAATCAGTCTATTAGTCTGCTTTTTATCATTCATTAAGTGTTTTCAAACCTTGTTAATGTCCCACTGTAGAGTGTGCTTGCGTGTGTTATGGAGTAGCGTGGTACAGACTGTGCTCTGACTCAGCAGACAGGAGTGGAGCTGAATGTTAAAATGACTAAATGCTAAATGCCAGCTCAGTAATGAGAAACTGTCTGAAGCTGTCAGAGGCAGCCGGCACCAAAAGCTCCAGTTTGATTAAGACACCTACCGTCTGCGTCCCACAAACAGAAAACAGACGGCGCTCTAAAAAGGTCAAGTTTTCAGAAAGTGAGAAACATTTGTTCATTTAGCCGGTGACATCTCAGCATTTCACCAAGTATTTTGTGTTTAACAAGCAGAAGTTTGCAGGAGTTAGTCAGTTTGTGAGAGCTTTTCTGAACATTAAAAGGCCTTATGATCCAGAGGAAAATTAAAATGAGTTTCTTTGCGTATACTGTCATTTTAAGACAAGCATTAGAGTTTCTAAAAAGGCTTTTTCAGTCAAACCCTTACCCTTACATGTCCCTAAACTATGACCACAGCAAAGAGAGAGTTGTTTTCATTGTGGCATGCTATTTTTTTTAATCTGCCTTCAGATTTTAGTTCTGGTTAATTTGGTGACACCCGTAGTAAAAAAGGCGTACAGTAGAGCAGCTGTTGTCTGTAGTGCAGCCAAGCAAACTCACATTGTGTAACGAAGTCAATCAATAATCTTTATCCATCATGCATTTTTAACCATGACCTTATTTCATGTTGCACAAGTAGTTTTCCACAGAACACCACAATGACGATCACTACACTGAGGAGTTGAAAGTGCTGTGACCCCAGGATTCCACTGCATGCATGTGCGTTCCAGAACAGCTTCACTGTGTGTTCGCTCCGTGCTCTGCCAAACGTCAACACCTACTGGCTGCGTTCAGGCTTCGTTTCAGAGTGCAGCACAGCCGTACAGCAGGAGTCACGAGACTTTGAGATTTTACTGTAATTACAGAATCAAGTGCCACCGCAGCCTCTGAAAACCTCTGATCCGTTGACTTCAGGCCTGGCTCTGCATATAACCACAGTTTATTTATGAAGTTAAGTGAAATATGATCTGGCATATTTCATTCTGAAATTAACTGGATGTTTTAATGTTGTATGTGTGTCTGACTTCCTGTCCCGTTTGATCTGCTCTGTGCTGAATTGCTGCTTCGTGCGCCGTCATCCAGCAAAAATAGAGGCCTTGCGTATCTGCAGCAGAGGACTCCAGATCACCGGAGACACGATGGAGTAGAAACGCAACGCAGCTGCAGCCAGTGGAGGCACACACATCAACTAGAATTGAAACATGTCAGCTCAACTGCCATTTCAGAGCGAAGATGCACCCCACATGCATCTAGCGGAATTTAGGGGTTAATCTAACAGCGCATTGTTGCTGCTCCTTCTTGATCTATTACTTCCTGCAACTATGTTGGCCATTCCTGGCCACTCCCTAGACACGTCCCTGATAATTATGTAGAATACTTTTAGTCTTTAACCACAGTGTTGTAGCGCATTCAGAGAATATTAGAATATTTGAATATTTAAATTAATAATTGACCCATTTTTGATATTTGGTTTATTCGTTTTTTTTTTGTTTTGTTTTTTTTTGTTTTTTTTTTACCAATATGTGGTTTAGGTCGTTTCAATAAAGCAGTTGCAATGCATCTGATACCCAGTGGGGGGCAGGGGTGCTGTGGAGCTGTGCGGGGCAGTGTGGCGTTCAAGTAGCGGACAAAAATGCCAAGCAAGACATGGCACAGAAGAACAACATAGCAGAATCAGAAGCTGCTGCTAAACATACCATTAGCTGAAAGATTAAGATAAGATAAGATTCAGTCCAATCAGACAGTGAGACATTATTAGTAAACAGCTTTTTTGAGCCAATCAGAACACAGATACCACCAGGTTGGTCCTGCCCACATTGTTAGCAGGTTAGTAAGCCTTTAGTTGCTGGTTATGTTTACTCATTTACTCTAGTGGCGTGGAGTGGTAATAGCACTCCGTTATACTTCAGAGACCTTTTTGAGATTAATATTTCATCATTATTTCTTTAAAAGAAATCTATATTACCCACGAATATTCAAATATTCAGCTATTAGTGGGTAGTATTCATGGAATACTAAAACCCAGTATTCGTGAATGTCCTACGGTATTATCACGTCGTAAAACAGACTTATTTACGAAAGTGATTTGCAGTATAAGGTACAGACAGCTGATCAGGTCAGAAAACCCGTTTTGCTCTACACAGCACATGGCCAAACAACATATTTCATTCTTTATTTTGTAGACCTGTTGCTACAGTACGTCTCTCCCAAATAATGTACTTTGCATTGTGCCCCCTACTGTTTTTGCATATTGTATTGCATCATTTTATTCTGTGATTGATTATTTATTATTTAGATTTGCAAACATCCTTCTGTCTCTCCACAAGAAAGTCATCTGAGACTGCGTTGTGATAAAGGGCTTTATAAATAAGTGATACAGAACTTGAGCTAATTATGTTCAGTTCAGTTACACTATACAGCATATTTTATGCCGTTTGACAGTATTGTATAGTTCAAATCTTACTGCATTCTGTTTGATATTGCTTTGTTTATCATCTGGCTCCAGCAGTTCACACCAGCTCTGCAGTAATCCACCATGACCACGTAAAACTTTTCCCATGTCTCACTTGATTTTTTGGGTCTTTTTATTTCATTTCAGTTAGATCAGAAAACAGACACATCTATCTTGGTTTATCACTGGACGATTCTCATCTCAACCCAGCAGCAAACTCCCTCCCCGGTTGGCTCGACGCTCTTTTATCAAAGCCAGGGACCCTGCTTTGATTTAGCCGACAACACAGAGCTGGTAATGATGTTCTCAGCAGAGCACCCCCTCTGGAGTGATCGCAGGCCATGTTTGTTGGTGTTGTTCAAATGCATCAGTCTCACCGCTGAATGGAGGAAATGCCTGCTGCCACTATTCAGCGTTCAAATTATCTTCCAGTCAATTAGTCAAAAACTCTAACAGAAAAACTGAAGCAGAAAGTTTTTTTTTCTTTTTCAGACTGACCTAGATCTTTTATTTCAAAGAAGGGACACGTACTTTGTAACCAAAAAGGCAGAAGGTCACTGGAGCTGAGAAAGATGAAACTCCCTCCTGCTGATTTGTAAAGAGTTTGAGTTTACTTAAAAATTCCGAGGAGATTATTCAGGGGGAATTTTATTTTGTTTAAGAACGTATGACACGCACACTCACACACACACAAACACACCCTCTCTCATCCGACATACACATCCCCTCACTCACTGACGACTGTAGAAAACCTCATTAAGATCAAAGACTCGTTTCTCTTAATTACTCTGTCGCTGCAGCCCCATCCTGCCCTCACACACACGCACACACACACAAAGCAAAAAACTAATTAGACTGTGGTTATTTTTAAACTAGGATCACTGTTTCACAGTGTTCTCTGAGTGTAAGTTCAGGATTAGGGCTCTTCGACAACCTTTTTTCACTATTAGGTCATCTCTAAGTCCTGCCTTTCATATGACCTAAAGGTGAATGGTCTTTCTATTACATTCAACGTAACAATGTGTGACTTTTTGTAGCTCACTAATCAGGCAAAAAACAAACTGAAAAACCTCAAACAAAGATCAAAACTATGACGATGAGGATAATGTGAGAATGAGATGAGTTACACAGTTCTTATTAAATGCATGTGCAGTTCAATTTATTAAGTTAAATTTGAAATTAATCATTTTTGCTGGATTAGGTTTACGGTGAATAAAAATTACATCAGTAAAAGTATTCTTGCAATCATCCATGAATGACTGCTGCCCTGTTAAACATGCTCAGACTGCTTGGTAGTGAAGAAGACGCCAACTTCTACCAAAACTGCTAGGATAGATGTCTAAATATATGATTGGACCATTCAAAATAAGAAATGTGTTGGGTGTAAAATTGGCTCCTTCTGCCTAAGGCCTCGGACTTATCAATCACCCATCTTTCAACAAATATATCAGACTGGGCTGCATATATCTATATAAATATATCGGCAAAATACTTTTTGTTTTTTTACTTTTATTTTCATGTGAATGTTGGGATGAAATGAAAATGTTATTATTTTGTTTTGAATATAAACTCATTAAATTGCTCTGCATTTATGTTTTGCATCTATAGAGTTTTATGGTGATTTTTACCGCAGTTATAACGTAATAGGTGTGGTCATTGGATTTAAACGATTAGATGGTTTCATGTCAGCAGTTCTAGGCCCAAAGCATAAAAACTCTTCCAAGTTCAACACAAAGGCAGACCGAAAAAACATAAATTTGTGTTGAAAGCCCAAGTTTGTTTTTTTTGATTGTTTGGAGTTTGTCTAAGTGTAACTTATTGTATATTAGGTGGTGCTCCACCTCAACTAACAACACCTGTAAAATGCTTCATGCATAAATATGGACAATAATGTAAACAGGTTATATTTCTGTCACTGGATCCAGTTTTCTGCTCAGATATAAACTAATACTGTCAAATGGCATAAAATACACCATATATTGCATAATTAGTTCAAGTTTGGTAGTTCAAGTTTTGGTATCATTTATTTATAAAGCCCTTTATCACAGAAAGAAGAGAGAGAGAAGGTCTGCACATCTTATAATGAATAATCAACCACAGAATAACACATTACGCAAAAACAGCAGGGGGCACAATGCAAAGTACATTATGTGGAAGAGACTTTGTAACAGATCATCTTAATTAAATAAATTTAAATGAATGTCCAATACATGTCTGAGCAACACGTAGAAATGTTCTCTGATCTGACGCTCCTATCTGCAATATTATTACAAATCACTGTAGAAAATTCAGCCAGTTTTATGAGGTAACTATGGTGTGGTTAAAGGTACTCTGTGGAATTTTTGGACATGGAGCTAAGACAAGTAGCCATGCATCAACAAAGGCAGGCAAGATGAAAAGCGATAAAAAGAAAAACAGATTTTGAAAAAATAGCTTTGCAATTTTTTTTCTTTTGTGAAAGACACAACTTCAACTAGGTTAGACTTGACAGATCATGGTTAGAGTTAAAATGACTCAAGTTAGGGGATATTTATTACCATTGCTACTATAACAAACACATGATGAAGATGAAAGCAGAGCAGAAACTAGCTGCTACACATTTACCTGAAGTTTCTTGTGAAATAATGTTACTGAATGTAGAGCAGATAAAAACAGTGAACGGACCAATTGGAGGGAATGAGTGAGTGAGCACTGTCGCTACTTTGGAGAGAGAGAAAGAGAGACTGCTTTCAACATCTTTTCAGATATCTTAAGAACACCACTGTAAAATGCTATTTTATTTTCATTGTTCACCAAAATTCATTGACGAAACATTACTATGTAAATGCATTAGTATTAACAATATACTAATGTAAATACAATTTTCTGGAAAATTAGTGCTTTTATTTAATTATCAGACAATTTCACTTTTTTGCATTGAGGTAGGGTTTTTAAAAGCTGGATACAATTTTTGTGATTAAATATTTTTTCACTGAAGTACTGCACTTTGCTAAAATGTCACGTCTGAGTACTTTTTCCAGAGAGATTTTATAAAATGTTTTATTTCAAAGTCTACCTTCTGTGTTATTTTGCTTTTCTGTCTCCCTGCAATGCAAGGTAAACTGGGAATTTAAACTCAACACATGCTGTTGGAAAAAACCCACACATTAGCTTGCAAAATATTTCCGGCCATAATATTTATGCATCTCCAGAGAGAAAGAAAACAGTTCGGTTTCGCCCAGTAGCTTTATCAAACTTTTTAGCTCATTTCAACCTCCAAAACAAGACATGCATGTTGATGTCTGGGACCCTGAGAGGAATAGTGACACCAGACAACTGACAAACTGACTTTTCTTCATTTCTTTGACTTTTTCTACTGCGGCATTGACTCACCTGCATGTAATTTCAAGGCACCTCTATGTGTGTGGATGTGCACGCATGCGGGTAAGTCCCATCTTCTTTATGTCAAACACAATTCTGCCGTGCCACTGGGAGGGGAAGTCACGTTAGATCAGGTCTTTCACACACGAATAGAAAGACTCAAGTCAAGTCAGTGCTCATCCCGGGTGGCTTACGCCTGACAGCCACACAGGTTTTAAGCCTGTTTGCTTTTGTTCATTAAAGCCTCAGTAAGCTAAGATGTGTAAATCTGATTATGCTGAATCAAAAACAGTCCCTGAACACCAAAACGACAATGTGTATGTTCTTTGTACTTGCCAACAAAAGACTATGTCTCTCTCTCATTCCTCAATATGGTGTGTGTGTGTGTGTGTGTGTGTGTGTGTGTGTGTGTGTGTGTGTGTGTGTGTGTGTGTGTCATGCAGAAGACACACC
>JAQLOL010000020.1:9573426-9596531 GCA_029783665.1 Naso thynnoides | reverse complement strand
GATTTATGTGCCCACAGCAGTTTGTTCAAAGTTTTTCTGTGGCAGTAACATGACACCTTATTGGCTAACTAATAAATGATGCTGAGGAGACTACAGGAGGTCCTGCTAACCCCAGTATAAATAATTCATGCCACAACTGAAACAGTGGTGAGAATGCACCTCCTGATTACAGGCTATGTTGTCACTAGTGTAGAATTGACATACATTGCATCACCTTATTGTAATGTTCGGCACTACATACTCATACAAGCCTTGTCAAGTCAGTGAACCATCAGCACATGTAGCTCTGTGTGAATTCCTTCCTCTTCGTTCTTTAACAGGTAACAGACTGGCCTGCAGGTTATTGACACAAGCTGATAGCCAGATTAGCGGATAGCAGGAAGATGTAAGGTGTGTTTTAAAATTTGGGGGCCAAGCCACAAGCAGTGAGAGCAAACTGCACTAAAGGAGGCTCTGTGCTCTTTGCTCCTGTTGAAGAAAGAAATCACATTTAGAAAGCACCCTAATCTGATTTTCGCTAGTCTTTAACATTTCCACATGCAGTAAGGTTTAGTTTTCCCAAATTCATCACGATTATATAATGACTGTGCTGGCGTTTGGTCAACTGAGTTGGCAGCTTTAATGTCACATGGCTCATTACAGTCCTGCTCAACCTAGTGGTGGAGCAACACGTTGATTCTTCCCTGGCTAGACAGCCCATTGGTCCAGAATTCCCCAGTTAATTTAGACAAGAGGATTTCTCTGGATCGGTTACAGCTGAGTTACTAGAGGCTTTAGAGAAGCGAAGGATTAATGTGTGGTGTAACTTTATTTCTGGCTTTCTTTTTCTAATACATTGTGTCTTTTCTGAAGGATTTGCCCCAATAAATTATTGAGAATTATGGATATCCAAAAATAAATAACCTATCTTATTAAAATTTATATTATCAGGCAGGTAAATTAATTTGTTAAAGGGATCAATAAAAGAATTCTCTCCCATTCAGGCAGCCTGCCACTGAATGAGGAGTGTTGAGCAAATAGCCTTAGGGTTCACCGGAGCCACTTAAAGTGGCTATAATTACCACTGAGGTCTGGCCTAATTGGAAGTGACACACACCATCAGGTGGCTTAGAAATGCAGGTTACCAGTGGCTAAGTGACAGAGAAATAAGACAATGACCTAGACATGGCAGTGCTGACCACTCTCTCTTTTGTTCATTTCTGCTTGGTAACAGCCTGGTGTTAATCTCTCTTCTCTTTAAAGTAAAGGTCTCTGGCCAAGGGACCTGACTGTTAAGATAGATGTGAACGCTGAGCGGATTAAGTCCTTTGTTTTGCCGTTACCTCAGGTTATCAGAGCGCTCTGAGAAACAGCAGCAGATCAAAGGGAGCTGTGCAGTCTTAATTTTCATGAAATTGGGACAGTGGCTGCATGCGTTATGTGTATGCACATGAAGGAAACGAAGACTAAGGGTGTTGTGCTGGAAGAGCTGTGCTTGCTCCAGAAAGTAATTGAGAAGCTTGAAATGTCCGTCGTATCAGACTGTCTTGAGTGCATCAGAATGGGGAGAGGTAACAGGTATGTGAGCTTTATCACTTCACATTCACTCGAGTTAATGTAGTTTTCTGTTCTATGTCGGGAAACATGTTGATTTTGACAAGAAAACTGTTTATTTTTCTTTACTTGAATAATACTCATGAGTGGTAACAGAGCAATCCACCTCTAGGTTTAACAGCATGTTGTGGTTTACTACCATAAAAATCTGTCCAAGGAGCAAACACAGTATTGTTTCACTGTGGGAAGCTTTAGATAATACAAGCTTGTGAAGTCGCTGCATCTACACAGCTAAGATTAAATACTTCTGTGCTCACCTCCATGGTGTCGTACCAGTGAATGGAGACGAGAAAGCTTCTTAGCCATAAGTTTAGGTTGCACAGCATTCTGGGAGTGGCAGACATTAAACCAAACCTTAATCATCAGTTTCCTAAAGCATTGGTAGAGTTTGTTGAGGGGTCAGGAGACAGGAAGTGCTGTCTGTCAGGGAACTCTAACACTGGATCTCCAAGGGGGGCCTAAAAGTACAAATGCTACCTCTAGGGAGCTATACGCCATAACCCCTGCTAGTTGTGATAAGTGACATTAGCAGATATATGAAAACAAGCCTCAAATCAAAGGTCTGTTCCTATTGAAAATAAAGTACAGGCAAAACTGATTTCTTTTTCATGTGATGCACACACAAAAAAAAAAAAAATCATGACACAAATCAGTTTATATCTCAGGAGTCAGGTTAGCACTTTTTAATGTCTGTATGTTTAGAAGAAGAGATTGAATTCACTCTGTGAACAAAAACTACAGACAAAACAAAAAGTACAGTGTTCAGTGTTAGGATCAGTCAGTTGGAATAAAGCACATTCAGGGTTGGAAATTTTCTCTCTAGTCTTTTAACTGCGTCTTCCAAATAAAGTAGACAGTGGATGTTCCTCCTCACACTACTGCAGATGGAAAACCTTTGCACTCATGCATGACTGGATTTGTTTTACAATCTTACGACGTACGTAATCCCATGGACTCATTCAGTTTTTGTTTTGTTCAGCCATTACTGGCAGTTTAAGCTTGCCAAAAAGGGATGGTCTTATTTTGTAGCAAGGGAAGGGTGTGGAGGTTTTAAAATTGTAGTCCTCACCACAGACACATCTGAGTTTACTTTGTGTTCATGGTTAATGTAAGGCACATATTTTCATTCCAGGGTTATATTGGAGTTTTTAGTCTCACTACAGACAGGAAATGCTCGGCCCTATTTTGGATTTATAGATCTCTTTTCTGACTTCACGTGGTCCGCACTTTTCTCTCCCTTGACATTTGCTGGTACTGTATCTGTATGTGAATGCTGCCAGTGTCAGAGAGAATCCCCACATTGAGGCTTGAAAGAAGCTTATGTAATCATTATCGTTACACACACAGACGACAGCACAGGCCCGTCATCTGTGTGTAAAATGATTTTATATGAGATGGGCAACATGGCAGCTCCTGAAAAGTGAGGCCAAAACATCTAAATTGCCCCCTGTTGGCTGGCTGTAGTAAAGGTCATAGCCCCCCTCCACTTTAGCAGAAGGGACATGGGTCAAATTAACAAAATCAAAGTACACCTAAAATAATTTTTTTTCCAAAGATGTTTCAGTTGTTTTAGGTAGTTCTTATTGTGCTGGTTTTCAATTGGTTAACTCATGCTTAAAAATAGGGTGTAATGTGTTACGGCTGAAAGCCAGCTAAAGGGCCGATCACGCTGATCATACTGCTCACACTACTACTGTTGCCCTGGCAATAAAACAGGAAGGACGTGGTGAGTATTAAAGCCCACCTCAAACTTGATTAAATTGGCTGCTTCGGCTAGAAGAGACATTGATGAGCGGTGCAATTCCGCTCCTTGAGCTAAAAAAGATTAAATTATCTTAACTTTTCTGTGCGGCCAAAAAAAAAAAAAAACCTCACATCACATAGCATTAAGAAAGGAGCGCATGACAGGCGCGCTGTACCACAGGAGAATAATTTTTAGCCATGCTTCTCAGTGTGATCGGTCCTTAACCCTAACCCATGACTGAATGTGGAAATTTGAGCGAGACCTTGGTAATGACGATCTCCTGCGTGAAATTTCTGATTATATGTGTTTTATTGTGCGAATTTTGGCAAAGGTTTGATAGCTTCATAGAGATTTTACCAACCAGCTTGATACTTTCTCAAACAGACTTTTTTTCCCCCGAGTTTTAATTATAACAGAGTCTTTTAGTCTTGCTCAGCATGTGTTTGGGCCAACTCATAAATGTGGCCACGCCTTAGATTTAGTATGTAGAGCCTGAGTGTGAGCTGTCTAATCCACTATCCATTATATTTTGCAGCCTGTCTGTCTGTAAACATGGAAACTCTGTGTCCCAGGTCGCTTTCCCTGCCCTTTCAACCCCTGCACCTTTAATAGACTCTCTAACCCTAATGCAGCTGCCCCACTGTATCCTTTTCTTATCATCTCATCACAGACACCTGAGTGCTCTGGAAATGGTGTCATTACTTAATTCCACCAGTACTTATATTCTTGATTGTGCTGCTCCTTAGATCAGACAAGCTTAATGTAATTTTCAGTAAATGCCAGGTGTATGAATGACTCTACCTGTGCTCTGAGACAGTGCTGCAGGAAGGCAGAATGGAAAAAAAGAAAGTAAGAGAAAAAAAAAGCTCCAAATCTCAGAAGAGTTGCTTCATATATCAGCTTGATTCAATACCAGGACACTGTTAAAGCAGTGAGGGCAAAATATTTCTCCAACTTAGAAGCAAACAATTGGGTTGACCTTAAATTTTTCTTAACAATGAAATGCTGTTATCAGCCTTACTGGCAATCGTGACCCCTTCACAGTAACCTGTGAAAACTTCCTCAAAATTTTGGTGACAAGATGGCTGATATTAAAAGGAGAGTATCCCACCCTTCTCTGGTACATTTATTTATTTGTTTGTTTGTTAGTTTTTATTTGGATCCTCATTAGCCACTACCAAGGTGGAAGCTGTTCTTCCTCGGATTCACACAATTAAAAATATTACATCACAATATAATACGACTAAAAAGCACAAGAGAACAAACTTTCAGTTTAACATAATAAAAGTACTAATGTCAACAACAATATCTTAGTTTGTTAGACAGGAAGTTAAAAAAAAACCCTCTTTGTGCATGCCCAGTATTAAAGTTATGGCCATTGTAACTGGTGGAGGTACAGGAATGAAACATTTCTTGTGACACAAAGCAAAGAAATAACCATCTTGTTCTACACCAGTGACCAACCCAAGGTCCTTTGCATTCTGATGATGTTAGTTCTGCTACAGTTCAGAGTGAGTGTTCAGAGCAGCTCTGTGCTGGACCGACTGTAATTTTTTCAAGTCTTTATTTGATGCTCTTGACCACACCACTGGAAAGGAATCCAGATGAGTAAGAACTAGTGTTAGTGAACATCTTGATCCTCCTACAGCCCTGTCTGTTTTCACTCAGTTTGAACCTGTTTTCCTTTTCTTTGTGCAAGAGGTAGTTTGTCATCTGAAGCCCACAACATGCCCGTCTGACCGCATTCCCTTACTGCACCTCAAAGAGGTGTTTGATATGGTTGGACGCAGCATTCTGTCCATCATAAATAGCTTCTCTTCCACTGGTTATTTTCTCTTCTTGTTTTAAACAAGTTTAGCTGCTCCTTGAGAAACCCAACACGGATCTCGAGCCTAACATTTTATCTAATTTTAGGTCACTTTCGAAGCTTGTATTGTTATGTAAAATTTTGTAAAAAGTTTTAAAAGTTTCCCAGCGGTGGCAAAAGCAAAATATTTTAGGCTTTTTAATCTGATTTTAAGAGGCATGGTAGCACTGAAACAGCTCCTTTTAAAAGTTGAAAATGTTTGTCACTTTTATATATACTTTTATATCTTAGTACCACATTCAATATGACTGATTACTTGAGCAATGCATTAGGATTAAGGGAACAGCCCTAAAATACTTGCTGAAACAAACACAAATTCAGAATGGCTGCAACCAGCAGTGTATGACAAATGGTTCAAATGGTTGATGAGTTATTTGGGGGGGGTGTAGACTGTTGTGTAAGTATCGTTGCTGCCCCTACCCCCTACTGCTTTTGCCAAAAAATTAATGCTGTGGTATTATCATGGCATAAAAGCATTAAATGTTTTCTTTACTCAGATTTTTTGGATATTGTAGTGTGTTCTTTATACTAAGACTGTTTTCCTAAAATTTGATTGAAAAAATATTACAATATATCGCCTTATATCACAGTTAATTGCAATATATAGTATTGTAACCCCTTTATCTAAACACGTATCATATCATCAGGTTCTTGCCAGTATGCAGCCCTACTTGTGTTGCGTAAGACGACTGAAACATTTTTAACTTCTTGTTGCAGCTATTGTGAATTTGCACTTGTTTCTGTCAGCGTTGTAATGCCTCCCCATCCTTAACCCTCTTTACCTAAGGGGCTCCTCAGGGCTCTGTTCCTGCACCTCCTCTCTTCTTTGTATATCCTTCTAATTGTTTCCCTAATTTAAAAGCATGATGGCAACATCCTCCATTGCCACTCCAAACTATATCTCCTACTAAAATGCCACAGCCTTTAGTCATTGTAGTCCCTAATATGACCAGGGCTTTAAAGACTGGATGTCGCAGAACTTCTCTGTGCAAAACACATTAAAAACTGAGGTTCTCTTTGGCCATTCTTAATCCAATAATATCCTTTGTGGGTTAGGGTTAAACTTGGCCTGCTGTACCTCTTTTTGAAACTATATGCAAAAAAGCCTTGGGGTGATTTTTGACTTTGCATTTAAAATGGACAGTTTTAAACTGGCTTAGCCTGTCTGTCAGCAAAAACGATGTTTGAAGAGGTCCCCTGAAACTCTCAGTTAATCATCTGTTTTAGTCTGCAGTTGATACTGAATATGTAATTTTTAGTCACTGCTCTTTAAAAATTCTCGTTAACATTGACGTTGAAGTCCATTGTCATATTCAAGGTGTTGTGGCTCCAATATTATATCTACTGCATGTGCCGATTAACAAAAGTAACCCTTCCTGCTGGATGTACTAGTATTAAGTAGGGCTATAATTTAGATCCTTCAGTCCTTCTCTCTCCATTTCATTTATCGATTTACTGTATCCTCTCTAGTAACAGTGTTTTTAAATGAGTTAAACACGTTTCAGTGTTTGATTTTTTGTGTTTAAAGCTTTAGTCAAAAAATTGGGTAACTCCTGATAAAATAAAGTATTTTATTTTTAACAATATCATGACTTCTGGGCATAGAGTTCTCTTTCACTTCTCACATAGATCCCACTTCCCTGCAGGATGGAGTCATCTTGTCTGGACCTGGCCTTGGAAGGTGAGCGGCTCTGTAAAGCTGGTGACTATCGTGCCGGTGTTTCCTTCTTTGAATCTGCCATCCAGGTTGGGACAGAAGACCTTCAAATCCTCAGTGCAATCTACAGCCAGCTGGGCAATGCCTACTTTCACTTACAAGAGTATAATAAAGCCTTAGAGTACCATCGACATGACCTCACACTTACCAGGTAGGCAGTTTTACAACTTTAACATGAATTAGTTCTGAAACAGGATCCACCTTTGTATCCTGCTGTGGGACCAGATTTAATTTGAGTAACCATGCATGCAGGTGTTATGCAAGTTCATTGTCAATAATCTAAGTTTTAACAATATGTTTTGAACACTAAAACTTTTTTTTAATCACCTCCATCATTTAATTGATTCTTGACTTCACTGTATCGCTGCTTGTGGCTGTAAATTACTTTCTTGCCTCTTGTGTTTTTGTGCGAATACACTTCAGTAGTTCTCTAATATTCCAGTCTAATTATTTCTTAATGTTGTTTTCTCCTTTGAAATCCCAGAACAATAGGAGATGAGCTTGGTGAGGCAAAAGCCAGTGGCAACCTTGGGAACACTTTAAAGCTTTTGGGACGGTATGATGAAGCAGTGATTTGTTGCCAAAGACATTTGGATATCACCAGAGCCATTTATGATAAGGTGGGTCATATTTTAGAGATATTTGTAACTACAAGAAGAGAATCATTTAGATGTAGATGAAACATTTCTTCAGGCCTATTACTCTATGGATGACTTTGCATTTTGCTAACGTGGATATTGAACATGTTCTGTATCTGTGTTAGCACTGTTGTGCAAATAAAAAGTTCAGTCAATGACTGAAAGGCCCATTTGATTAAAATAAATGGTACCAAATTCGTTTTCAATCAAACCACATGACATGCTCTGCAAATACACATACCAAACCCACAGTGGGTTCAGTATGCACGATGACTGTGGGGTGTCACAGCGTACCAGCATTTAGAATAGTTTGCCAGACCACATGCAATGAAGCAGGTCTGGTGTCAGTGTATTTTAAGTATATAATTATAGCACTGGTCACTCTGGTTTCTGTGAATCTGCTGTGCGTGCTGTAGGTTGGGCAGGCTCGAGCGCTGTATAATTTCGGGAACGTTTACCACGCCAAGGGCAAGAGCATCTGCTGGACAGGAGCGGAGCCAGGGGAGTTCTCGGAGGAGGCCAGGATAGCCCTGAGGAAAGCTGCACAGTACTATGAGTGAGTTTGTATCACATTGTTTACTTCAAAAGATTGACTATTTGCTGTTTTACGTTCATTTTGAATGCCTTTAAGAATATTACATGTGACATGGATGTAAAACTGCCAGTAACCCAATCGGAGAGTGACGTGTTTCACTGCAACAGTAACCTTGTTAGTGCAGGTAATTGTTTATGTTTCTGTGTCATCCAGTGTGGGAGTACAGTAATCCACCATTTTACAGAGCAAAAAACAAAAGAAAAAAAAAAGTTACACTATGTTTTTTCTAGTATCATGTTTTTGTGGGGAAAAAAAAAGTGTACACTGAAAGAAACTGCTACAGGCCTACAAGTTAACCAATAATTTAGACTGACATATCATCCAAAACAAAATACCAGATCTCACTTTTTTGATGAATGCACCATGTTATGAATGTATGTATCACCAGCCCATGACTGTAACTTGTATCAAAGTTTTTTTAAGTAAGATGCTGAAGTCCGACATAACTTTTTGTAAATCTGAAAGCCATGCTCAGATACAAAATGTGACGTACTGTAAGCTTGATGGATGCTGTGTAACATTTGTAACAAAAATGTTTCCTTCCAAGGCTCAAAGCATGCCATGACTGTTGATGCTCTCCTCCCTTTACTGTAAAGTTCAGTCTTGACCATGACAGTTTATTTTAACAAAATAATCTTAAATCAAAGTCCACTTAGTAGCTTTTTTCTACCTTTTGAACCCAAGTATTACAAATGCTGTTACTTTAAAAAAAAAAAAAAGGGGAAAGGTTTGGTTTTGAGGGCTGGCTCATTGGTGGGCCATAACAAGTTAAAAAACACCCTGAAAACAAAGACGTCTTTTTTATTTGTGTTGTTTGTTGTTTTGTTTTTGGGTGGATTTACAAAACAGTCCATATGCTTATGTAAAATAATGTGTTTCTTTAATTTTGTTTTTGGTTCTGTTTTTCTTTTTTTCCCCTAAAGGGCAAACCTTTGCATGGTGAAGGAGTTGGGCGATAAGGCAGCCCAGGGTCGTACCTATGGTAACCTAGGCAACACTTACTATCTGTTGGGTGACTTTGAAAATGCAGTAGCTGCACATGAAAAGGTAGGTGGCAAACTTGTGGTGACAGTCAGAAGTACTTGGTTAGTGTCTGCTACACGCCACCTGCTTCAAATTTCCTTTCTTTCTTTGTTTAAGGTCTTTGATAGACAAGTAACAAACTGTCGTTATTGCACAAATCTGTTAGAAGATGTAAAGGCTCTGTCTGTCTTGATTGACCCTTGCGGCAGTCATATGCATCCTACTGTTTGTCCTGTTTGGCAGCGGCTACTCATCGCTAAAGAGTTTGGGGATAAGTCTGCTGAGAGGAGGGCCCACTGTAACCTTGGCAATGCTCACATATTCCTCAGCCACTTTGAAGTGGCAGCTGGTCATTACAAGTAAGTGAACATGTTAGGCTTGAGGCCTCTCTTACTTTGTGATGGTCACTGGAAGATATTTTTGAATATCATCTTCCAACTTAAGAACAAAAACTGCATGCTAATATTGTTTTTAATTTTAAAACAGTTTCAACACTGATCCTTAAGTATTTTTTCCCTCATTTCTTCTTTGTACAGTAAAAGCTTAAGAGACAGAATCGAAAAGATAAATGTCATTTCACCAATGAATACACAACAATAAATCAATTCAAAAAGAAAAAAATCTAAACTTACTTTGATGTTCCCCTCCAGGAAAATTGTTTATGACACCAGCAAAGAATAAGGTTTTGTTGGCAAGGCTTTACTTTTTCTCCCTATTAGCATTTATAAACGGTATATAACATTCAATGAAAGGTTTGTAAAAATATTGTTGTAGTTGGCACAGTAGACACATATAAGTGCATTAATTTATTAGCAACTTTAACTCTTCCTGTTGGCTAAGGCTGCACGATTTTGAAAAACTTTCTAATGGTCTGATAATTGCGATATTAGAGGGAGTGATCCATTTACATCAGAATTTTTATTTCATTGAAAAACATTAAAATGATTATGGTGTCCCAGCATTTTCTTGATACAGAAGCCCTTGCAAAAACTAAACAGTGAGAGAAAAGAAAGGAGTATTCTCCTGCTCCCACCCATAGACATTCTTTAACCGTCTTCCTCCTCTTCTGTTTCGCCCTCAGGAGGACTCTGCAGCTGGCCAGGCTTTTGAAGGACAAAGCAGTTGAGGCTCAGGCCTGTTATAGTCTTGGCAACACCTACACACTACTGCAGGACTATGAGAGAGCCATTGATTACCACCTCAAACATCTGGTCATTGCTCAGGACCTCAATGACAGGTATCAGCCATTTGTTGTGAGCTTTTCACCAAACTGTCTTTGAAGTCTAATGAGTGTGAACAGTTTGAATGTGGGTGGCCCCTGAATTAATTACTTGCTAACACCATGAACAGCTGAGCAACAGCAAATTGCAGAAACACTGCAAAGCAGACAAAGCCTCAAGAAATTATGGGGAAGTATTTGGGGTTTTGCTTTCAGGACTTAATGACATAAACATGTAAAACCAGCTATGAGATGCCACCATGAAGACTATTCGGAAGGATCCGCCAGCAGATTGAGATTAGGATCAGGTGGCTGTGATTGTACTGCATGATAGTTTAATAAATGCTCTTTCTATCCTTGCTTAATCTCATCTGAAGTTGCTCGGCCTGTTTCCCTCTTGTGTCTCGCTGCAGAGTCGGTGAAGGAAGAGCGTACTGGAGTCTAGGAAATGCCCATACTGCCCTGGGGAATCATCAGCAAGCCATGTACTTTGCTGAGAAACATCTGGAAATTGCCAAAGAGGTGAGTGTTTATGGTTCCCCCTCCTTTCTCAGAGTCCAATCAGCATTTGCCATCAGGCAACATCCCCCTCTACTGGCTGTATGAGGAACAGCAGGGAATAATGGCTTCTTTGTATGTAGGCATGCATTAAGGATTTTTAGGTACATGAACAAAGTGTTAAAATTAATTTCACTTCGAAACAGTATGTTTTGTAGTCATATGCTTACATTAAGCTTTACTTTTTTTTTTACATTGACTTTGATATTGTTGCAGACTGGAGACAAAAGCAGTGAGGTGACGGCCAGGATGAACTTGTCGGACCTACGGCTGGTCGTAGGCCTGAAGTCCAACTCCAGCCTCCATCCCAACATCTTTCGTAACACCAGTACTAACAGCTCTGCCTTGACAGCAAGCTTCCATGGTTATCCCAACCTCTCAGGTAGAGCTGCACAATTACAATTAAATTTTGAAATAAAATCTAAATCACAATATGGACTCATGCAATTTTAAATAGCAGGAGGCACAATATTTATTAAAAGACAAATGTGTGTGTCAAAATACCATTTGGTTCAAATGTGGTGGTTCTGCAGAGTTGTCCTGCCCTACACATCACATTCTACAGACTTAAAAAAACAACTCTTTGTTTGGTATGGGTCCCTTCAAAAATCACACCATAATCTTTTTAATGTTTTTCAGTAAAAATGAGAAGAATTGTGTAAAAATTACCATTCACTTTGATATTGGAAATCATATCGCAATTACAATATCAGTCCAAATGCAGTTAGATTTTTTCAAAATTGTGCAGTCCTGGGTACATCTGCATTGCTCAGGAAAACGATTCATTTCACAGACAATTTAAAAATCCATTCATCCATTTTGGGATGTGTAGCAATATTATCATACCCAGATGTCACGATTTGTCAGAGATTGTCCCAGTTTCAACCTGGATGTCCTAAGACCCAACAAATATCTGTAAAACACAAAGAGGTCCCGGTTTACAACATTTACATAGGAACTATCCCAATTTTCACCACCATGAAATGAATAATCATAGTATCAGACTTGTTTTCAGCGATTACTTAGATGTTTACTGTATTTCTTCCTTCCCTTCACATTATACTACCACCATATACCTAACCCAGTATCAAAACATTAACATTGCACAACATGTCGCAATTCAACACTGATGCGTCAGGATGTGTGTCAATAAACCAATGTGTCGTTGTCAAGGCTGTTGTTAGCTTATGACTAGCATCAGTCTATGACTCATACTGACTCCTTACTCACGCTTACTCCTCTACTTTATAATAACTAGTAAAACTAGTTATTTATGTGTTTTCCCATGGGTTTTTTGTCTTGTGCAGACATACAAGGAAGTACATGTACACTCACATGTATACATAGGTGGCACAAAGATTGCAAGCCAGTAAACATGAATTTTAACAATACAAGATTTGAATACTTCAGTTTGGCTTTGAAAGTGTGCAAATGATTTGTGAGGAAGGAATTATATTAATATAGCATCTTTTTTTTAGACCACTGAAATTAAATAGAACCTTTTTGTGTACAAGAAACCTCCACAGAACACCTTTTGAAATCACTTTGTCTTGTGATTTTGGCCACAATGCTGTTTTGGTTTTTTTGGTTTTTCTGTCCCAGAGTCCAAGTCTCCATTTAGGGGAAGAGGCAGTGCAGAGAACCTGGAGCTGAGTTCCAGTCCTGACAAAAATCGAACTGCAGATTCATCGACACATCCGGTACGTAGCAAAATTCTTTACAAGGCACAACCCAGTGGTTTGCTGGCTCTGATTGTCAAAACCTGTTGTACAGATTTCTTAATTGTAATCATGTAAAATTGATCAAATCAGCCATGTGTTACAGCTCTATGTAGGTCACATTCAGGAGAAACATTTGTAGGCCTTTGTGAGTTGAACTTACTCTTTGTTGTACTACGTAGTGGTACATTTCCTCTACCCCAGGATTCTGTTATCCCTTTGGTGTTAGCATGGGTGAAACATCAGTCAAAAATATTAAATTAAAAAAAAAAAATCTATATATTTGCATGTAAATGTACAGGACTGGGAGGAAGAAGCATACCCAGGATCTTCAAAAAACAACACAATAAAGGCCTCTACGAAGCTCTTCCTCTTCCACCGGCTGAAGAGCAAGAAGCAGAAGAACAACAAATCACCTCCCAAAGACAAGCATGAAACGTGCACAGAGCACTTGACTCCTGAGCCGAAAGCACCAGTGTCATCGAAGGTATTTCTAAATACAGTAGATTCCACAACGGGTCAATGAGCATTGATAATTAGGGCTGGGTATCGAAGTTCAATATTTTTTGACCGAAATGCCTCAGTACCATCGAGTAACAAAAAATGGCGTATGGCGCCAAAGTTCGATACCTAAGGGGTTAATCTAATGTCAGTGAGTCAGTGCGCATGCAGTATGCTTGATGTGTCAAGATCTGAAAGTGCTGGTGATTGGCTTTGTTGAGGCTTCTGGAAAAAAACACAAGGTTGCCATGGGTTATGCCCAGATGGAGCTCACGTCTGTTATCGTTAACGTTATTTTGCTTGAATGTGTACTCACATCACTAAACCGATGCAAGCTCCCTTTGCCCGCTGTCACTTGCACTCTGTCAATCATCCTCATTGCACAGACTCTCCAGAGGTTGACGTTGTCATAATAATCCACCGTTTTTATGATGTCCACTTCCAGCCTGTCCATCGGTATCTCCAATTTCTTCAATTTCTTTTAATAACTCAGGAGATTCTCTTAGCAGGTAACATGTACAGCAGCCCTCCTAAATATTCACAACTCACAGGGTCCCAGCACTTTCTCTTCAATTACCTGAAGCAACTTTGTGTCAGACACTCGTATAACTCTTAATGTTACGTCTGTGTTTCAGTCTTTGTAAACGTCATTTTATCTGGTGTCCGTGTTCTTCGTTAGCTGGCAAACTAGCCAGAGCTGTCAGTTATTCTGATGATAGTCTTCCGTCCAGGGTTTCGGCACCAGCAAATGTGGGGACTTAATTGTAACTTGTACAAAAGTTACCTGGAGCATCACTGAACAACTGCTGAACAAGCATCAACAAGCACATGGCATTGTGATGTCTATCTCCCTTTTGCTAGTAACCTTTTTCTTCTTCTACCATTTTCAACTCACATTTTGTTGACTGTAACTCTTGAGTATGCTTTACTGCCACCCTGTGGTGTCAGTTAGTCACTGAATTACTGTATTCCTGATATTAGGTTAAAGTAGTTCAACTTAAACTTTAAAAAACTAAAGAATTGAAAAAGTTAAGCCACACTGTGGTAAACAGGTTTGTGTTTTATTTTATTTTATTACTGTAATGTGTTATGTAATTTTGTTAAAGAGGATTTCATTAAATTGGTATCGAAAAAGTATCATTCAGGAACAGGTATCAGTGTCAAGGTAACAATATCAATATCAAATTTTTTGAATGACACCCAGCCCTAATGATAATTCATCCTCAAGAAAAATATCAAAGTGAAATGTGTGTCTTTGTGTTGGTTGATTTTAATTGATTTTTGTTTTTAAAAGTCACATGTCTCAAATGAAATTACATTTGTAAAGTATGTTGCATTATAAAATACACAGTGGCATAAAAATGTTCTGCCAGGAACAGGTTTGCAACGGTATCTAAAAAAGGTAAGTCTTTGCAAACATCCCTTAGAAGTTATTGTTTAATTATTTCATTAAAAAAATAAATAAATCCAGAAGGCTAACAGCACAGATGTACTGCTTTCTCTGCTAGCTACATGCATTTGAACAATCTAGGGCCAAAGTTAACAGTTTAATTTAAACAAACAAACAAAAAAAGATGAATCTGTTGAGTATTCACCTGTTACCTGTGTGGTCTATAAAATATCAGAAAATAGTGGAGCAATTCCTGTCACAAGTTCCCACTGTCAGATAATATATTCAGATTCTTAAAAATTGTCAATTTGTTAGCTGAACAACCCAAAACACTAGTTTTATCTTTAAACTAAAAATTACTCACGTAAAAGGTGACTGTGGAAGTAGTGAGTGATGATTTGTGTCCATGTGTTTATTTTCCTCTTGTGTATTTTGATCATTTTCATTAAGCCTGTCAGCCATCCTGATAACTGTCATTATCTGAGACCCTTCTACAAAGTTTTAAAGAGCATTTTTGTTTGTTTGTTCGAAACACTAGCCAGGATCACGGGACACTATTGGAGAGGATGGCTTTTTCGACCTCCTCTCTCGTTTCCAGGGCAACAGAATGGACGACCAAAGGTGCTCCCTACTGGATGGCCAGAGCCATCTCCCTGCTCACTCCTCTCCCTCCTCCACCCCACCTGTAGCTGAAAGGAAATGTGAGTCGACCCCTCGTGTTTACATCTGTGTTCACACCACATGTAATAAAACAGTTTACTTCTTCAAGGAGAAATACTAGTACAAACGAGATGAAATTTGTATTTGTTGAAGGTGTTTTCAGATTTTGCAACATGGTGTGAATACAGCATGTCCACAAATATGTCCTCTGCGTACTTGTGTGATTGATCCTTTGTTGTTTGTGTCAAATATTTTTCAAAGTTAAGTCCATCTAGTATCAAACACTCACCACTTTTAGGCTTTGAAAGTTTAAAGACTTGGTCGGCGTTTCTACTTGCCAATCTTAGCTAGTGTCTCCTCACTCCCCACTCGCAGTGCATTCTGTGCAGATGCAGTAATAAAATCTGGTGTTTGTTCACAGTCCTGACTCTGTGAACAGGAAACAAAGTGGCTCAGAACAAGCCACACAACACGATCTCAGCCAGTCAGCAGCAGGTGGCGATCACGGTCCTTCTCAGGGTCATGCTCGAAGGAGAGGGGAAGAAAAGGGGGCAACAAAGGAGCGAGAGGGAAAAAAATGGCACATGCTCAAGTGTAATTGCATTTCCAATAAGGACAGCTGGCTGTGACATAGTCAAAGAGGAGAATGTCAGGAGGAAAAATTGATTGAAAAATTGAAGTTTTATGATCAGATTAGTAAGACTCGGTGAGGGCCAGGGTCTGGAGTTTTTTAATGGTGGAGAGACCTTGAAGGCATGAAGAAAAATGCAGAGCTTGCTGTGTTTCTCCTTGATAAATGGGTCACATCAATGTTGCCATGTTTTACAGAACCAGTAGGTCAGTCTTGCTTTGCGTTTGTGTTTCCGGCAACTGCAAATCACTCACTTATGGATATTCAGCCTACTTTGTAGCAGGCAGGATATGCTGTTGTTGTCATGTGTGCTAATGAAGCAGGAGAGTTGCGTCACGTTTAATTTTTGGGGGGTTAGGGCTTCTGAAAGGGGTGCTGAGGAGAAGGATGTGAATTCAAATATCAACAGTCTTCATACAAAATTTTAGCCCCACATTTAAGGTGAAAGTTTCGTAGTTTCATCTTCCCCTCAGTGAGCAAAGCAGCTTCTGTGAACTTTGTAACCCATTCTAAGAAATGCTGACTATTGCGCTCCTCTGAGATACTCATAAATCCGAGCTTATCACAGCCGTTGTGCTCTGAAGATTTATTACAGCCAACTTTTAAGTCTGTTGGGGGGGTGTTTGATGCTCAAAAGATAGATTTTGGTTTGGAGTGTTGCTTTAAATTTGGAGAATTATGTAACCTGGGATCCCTCCTCAACTCTCCTCCGTGCTCTTTTTTCCTGTATTTACGGTGTGTGCAAATTCACAATGGAATGCTGTGTAGAGTAGAAAAGGGCACAACTCCCTGTCATGCTCCATTTATTACAGATCACTCACAGAAAATAACTATGTTTGTTTTTAGCTATTTTGGAGTTCGAAACACCATCGCAGGATCCTGGTCATTTCCTGGAGCTGCTGGCCAGCTCCCAGGCCCGTCGTCTGGACGACCAGCGAGTCAGCCTGAGCCATTTTCCTGGCTTACGTCTCAGCACCTCCAACCGGCCTCGTACACCCTCCACCTCCAGCACAGATCAAATTCACCCACAAGGTAATGTGATCCAATGGATTGCTTATTTTTGTCAGCTTCCTCAGTACCACGACTCATATTGTGACAGTTTCTCTCCTTCCAGCCCCAGTCTCCCATACAGACACCCCTCACACACCCTCCCTGTACAGTCGCCTCGAGGCAAGCGCTGAGCAGCCTGAGGGGGATGACGTCTTTTTCGACATGTTAGTGAAGTGCCAGGTGAGGAACAGAAATCCAATAAATAATCACGTTGAGATAAAGATTCTCTTAACAGTTTGTCTTACCGGTCTGTAATTTTCGAACACTAACCTAATATTTAAAGAAGTTTCCTGAAAAGGACTACGTAGTTTGTTGTGAGTTAAGGAGAGAAAAAATGTGTCTTTTCACGCAGATTAATTAAAAGTCAAATAAATGTAAATTCATTATTGGAAACTCCATTCTCCATGCGTCATTTATTATGTGCCTCTTTGTGATCAACCTGCCCTGGGACAACAGATGTAATGAAACTAGCCTTTGGCCACAATCTGGCATATTAACTTGCAAATGTTAATAAATGTTGACTATCCCTTTTCTGAGAAGATAAATAAAATGAAAAGAGTTTGACCTGCTGTGCACCCAATAAGAACTCCAGGTTACACTTGCGTTTTTTTGTTTGTTTGTTTTAATATTGGAGCAAGTCTTGATTGTCTCTAGTATTACAGTTTCCTGGTTCTTTACAGGAAACCTCTTGGAAATTACTTTGAAATCACAGACCTATAATCTGAAGCTGCACCTATCAGTAGGTCCTTGTCATTTTCCTTTATCACAGCTACAACTTTGCATAATGTTCAATCCACTTAATGTAACTATTTTTCAGGGAACATGTAGAGATGGTTCTTGTAAATTTCAGAGGCTAGAACAAAATATCTTTTTGCACTATTTTATTTCTGATCTGAGCTGCACTCATTTTTTTCTTTGTGCTTTAACTCAGTGCTGAATGGTAAAAGTTTTTTTTTTTTTTTTTTAATGATCTCCTTGATCGCTAAAAATAAACTTTAGATGCCTAATGTGTCACTGGCATATGACAGAACAGTTGGGCAGTTCCAGTGAAGCAGGCCTCTGCCTCCCTGTGTAATACTGTGTTCAGTCAGGGTCAGTGTAACACATGACTGTAGTGTCAGACAGGGAGGGATAATCTCATGAGATCAAGCCGCTGCAGTTTTCAGAGCCAGGTGACGCAGCTGCTCCTCCCTAACTGCAGAGGTTCAGAGCATGATGGGAAATCCTGAGCAATGTGCCTATCTGCTTGGAGGTTTGATAAACAAGAATCTTACACAAAAATTTAAAGATTTTCAGATAAATTCATTTCAATTCAATAATTTTTCTGCCAGTAATTTATATTGTAAAGGTCTGTTTTCAAGACAAACATTAAATTGATCACACCCAAAGGTGCATTTTTTTTCCCTAGATATAACTAGATATGAAAATGTAAAGCATCAACAGATATAATTAATTTAATAAGAGATTTCCTTTAACGAACAGTCATACATTTGTACATGGCTATTCTTAGCAAATCGAAAATTTTCCTAATTAGCATCAGCAAATGTAACCAAACTGGTGCTTCTCACTGTTTTTAGGGCTCCCGGCTGAACGACCAGAGGTGTGCTGCTCCGCCTTCTGCAAATAAGGGAGCAACTGTTCCAGACGATGATTTTTTCAGTCTCATTCTGCGCTCGCAGTCCAACAGGATGGAGGAGCAGCGAGTCCAGCCGCCCGCTATCACACAATCGAAACCAGGCTGACTTCCATGAGTGATTTTTTATTCTTTTTCTCAATGCCTCAGGATAACAGATGAAGTAATGGATGAAGAGCTGTTTTCTTTTTTTTTGTTTTGGTTGTTTTTTTGTTTTTTTGTAACCCACAACACCCTTGATTCCTGCCTTTTTGGATTATCTTGACAACGTTCCTGTGAGATTGCCAAGAGCACAGGTGACACTACAATGAATCAAGGTCTCAAATGGCACAGAGCTGATAGTTGTGACCATTAAATCATAGAAAGTTTGGGTTTTATGGACTTGTTTTTAGATATTAAGCAGCTTTTTTTGGGTAGCCCCCAACATCACCGCTGCCTGTTTAAATCAGAGACATCTGCTGACTGGAGGTTTGCATCAAACTACTAAAAGAGCCGTGGGTTGTGATGGTGTGCTTGGACCAAAAGTACTGTATTCCATGGACATAAGTCAAACTGAAGGGATTTCTGCTTTATGATGATGAAAAAAAGAGACGTTCTGTGAACCTATCTCAAAGGCAATTAAGCAAACTGGAGCACTGCTCAGCTCGTTCTGCCCATTTGTAATAATGTCAGGTCTTTCACAGTGGTACTTCTTGAATTCTTCGTGGTAATTCTTGTTTTGATTTAATGCCAGACCTCTTCAACAGCAACAACTCACAGGATCGACAAATCTTCTCTGGGGCAATAAACGTCACATCCACCTGCACTACTGCACTGGTGACAAGTGGAGCCAGTTATAGAATCTGCGTCCTGATAATGCTTTTGCGTTTGCAGTTTTACATTATGAAACATACAGAATTATTATTGCCATGAACTGAAATGGGATGTATTTTTAGATGTAACAAGATTTTACTGAGGATTAAGTTGTGCAAGAAAAAAAGAAATGTTATTTTAGCCTTTATTTTGATACATTCTCCAAAGGGGAAATAAATTTCACGAGTTTACATTTCAACTTATTTCATCTTCATTTATTATGTTCAGTGTTCAACATAGAGGACCTATCAAGTGGCAGCCTTTGGGAAAACAATACGTTTAAAATTTCAGAGTCAAACTCCATTTACATCAATATAAATATGTGTATTTACAAAGTGTTGTCATCAGTGCATCATATTGAAACCTTGTTGATTTCATTCCACTTAAAAACCAATCACCTGAGAAAACCTAAGGCCTTTTTAAAACCCTTTCACTGGATCTATTAGTATGAAGTGCACAATAATAGTTTATACAGTTTAGCCTTTCAGTGCTTTATATTACAGTTCTGTTATGCCTCAGAAATCAGCCTCTCTTGAGCTCTTCTGCACCTGAAAGGAGATATATGGTAAAATAATTATAAACTACATATAGAATTAAAGATGCTTTGACACATTTTGCTATAATTTCCATTTTATTTACTGCCAGTAAATGCCGTCCCAGAGATAGTTAACGTTTCATATTAAAAGCACATTGCACAATTTTAGTGATATTTGACTTCTATTAATGTAAAATGACCAGTTAGCCAACAAAGTTCATTTTAGGGGAAGGAGCTACATTTGACCTACCTGGAAATGAAGTGGTCAAAGAAGCAGCTGTTCTCATCAAGTCTGAAAACTCCAGAGTTTGGCAGATCTTTGCATTCAGACAAGAATTTCTGCAGCTCTGATGTTGGGGTTGCACTCTGCTGCTGTTGCTAAATGATGAAAGCCAGAAAAGTGATGTTTACACTCAGTGTGGCAAAGTCAAAAATTACAACTGCAAATTAAATATTACTCCTATCAAGTGTTGAAAATGGTCAAGTACTGTAGTTACTGTAAAAAAAAAAGATATTTAAAGAAAAAAGATTTTAACTTGAAAATACCAATTTCCTTCTACTTTTATACTTTTAATCCACCACAATTCAGAGGCAAATAGAACACTTTTTACTCCACTACATCTACCTTTAGTTACAAGTTACTTTGCAGATTCAATTCAATATTACAAAATATAATTACAAATAGGAGCATTATTTTAGGTTAAAATAAGACTGTGTTAGTCCCCAGGGTTGAAAAAGGCCAACAAGCATATCTTTACTTTTAACAGCTGCAGGGGTGGAAGAAAATATCGATACATCAATATTGCTGTTATGTTTTGCAATATTGTATTGATTCTCAAAAGCACTAGAGCAACTTCTTAATTAATAATTTACACGCTAAGATTTGTGGCAGTGGTTCATTTTGTGCTTTTTTAAATCCTTGACTGCTATTGCACAAAAAATATTGATATTATATTCTGATTGCATCCAAAAGTAAATGTTTTATGGATATTGTGGTGTGTTTTTATACTATGACATTTGTCCTTCACTAGACTGAAAAAAAATTGCAATATATCGTATCGTATTGCCAGATTCTTGCCAATACACAGTAATTCTCAAAGACAGTATTCTATAATGGGCCATATGGCACGAGGAACACTTTTACTTTTGGTACTAAAAGTTTGATGCTTATGTTTTTGTTCTTTTATGTAAGTAAAGTTTTAAAAAGGGGACTTTTGTTCATGGCAGTATTTCTACACTCTGATGTTGCTAATTCTACTAAAATAGAAGATTGGAGCTCTTCTTCCATCATCACCCCTCTTAAATAACCAGCACACATAAATCTTTCAAAACTAAGCAGGGAAAATAGTTGGATGCAGGACGACAAGTTACAAATATCTACACCACAAGTAAAGTTACCTTGATGGTGTCATAGGTGTCTGTGATGATTGTGATGAAAAGACTGAGGATCATGTAGATGAAGAGGGAGACAAAGGTATACAGATAGACTCTGCTGAAAATCCACACCAGGCTGCTCTTCTGCGTCATGTTCTTAAAGGTGGGAAACATGTCATCTCCATTGATCAGCGAGAACAGACACTCTGACACTGTGTTCAAGGTCCGAAACTAGAAGAGCCAAAGAGAAGGAATGTAATTTTTATCAGTCCTTTATAATTAACTACTAAAACTAGCATTGCCTGATTAGAATGATTTTTAAGGTCTTGCTTTTGTATAGGCCTAAATCTAGCAGACTTTCCTTTTTATTATGTAAACATCGCTAACCTTCTCATGATATGGACCGAGGACAATCCAGCCACAGAAACAATAACTCAAGTAGATGATTCCAGCACAGCAGATGAAACGGATAACATTCGGGAAAGCTGCCCTGAGTGTCAGGATGAGGATCTAAAAATAACCAAAGGGTAAAAGTAAAAATGTGCACTGAAGACAAGAATCTGGAAAAGCACACAAGTCAAAATTTCCTTTAATTTGACACAATCCTCATGAACAGGCCTGAGAAAAACCTGTACAATGAACAATGATGCACGGCTTCATTGACAGTATGTGTAGGAAATATTTCTGTGTTCTCAAAGAAATTGTTTTCAACTCTAAATGAGAAAACAGTGGGAAAAGTAATCTCTTCAGAGGATGTTTGTGTTAAAATACAAGCAGATCAAACTTGCACCACATAAAAAAACATCCCTCTGAGCCACAGACTTACAAATATCAATATTATATGCCAGATGACAATGAGTACTGCTGTTGTAATCAGCATTTGAAGGGTACATTAAAGTTTTGCACTTAATGTGAAACTCTTAGAAACTAATTAACATGCACTTGAGAAATGATCTAATCTTACATTATACTTCCGAAAGAAGCCCAGGTAGCGGATGACCCCAATCCAGACAAACATGGTGCCTGTCCCAAGAAGGATGCTGCATATGTCATAACTTGTGAGGACCTAAAACAAACAGTGAACATTTAAAAATGTGACAAATAAACTGTAAAATACTCCTTAGTATGATATTACAATATAAAAGGATCGGCGAACAAGAATCACCACGGTCACCACATTACCTTTGTCTGGATCTCGATCTTGAGAATGGAGCCGATGATGGTCAGTGTGTCACTAACAATGATCAGGATGTACCAACCGTTCACAAACTCCAACTTGTCTGACAGTGGGACTTCTTTACCACAGTAGTTTCTGCAGTACACTGTGTACTCCTGTTTAGAACAAGCTCAGGTCAATTGTACTGCAAATCTCTGAGAGGAAAGTGTCAGTGTTTTTTTTTTTTTAATGTTTTGAGTTAATATATCAATTGGAGCCATACAAAGATGTATGGACAACAAAGGCCAACGTCTAGCAAAGAAGCAGGAAAGGAACAAGAAATCAGTGTACAGGAAAAAGCACAATTCCAGTAACAGAGTCAAATAATTGAAAAAAATAAATGATCTTTTTACACCAGGAGAACATTTGGAATTACAGTCAGAATCTCCAGTCGACACTGTTCTAGGCAGCTGCAACAGTTTGTTTACTAAGTTCCTCTCATGTGTTGCTTGTCAGTAAAAAGTACCAATATGGCTTCATATGACTGGCTCTATTTTTTTCTCTTTCTTTCTTCCCTTCTTCATTTCCATTTTGGGCGTTTATTAGGGATAGGACAGCTAAAGTACTGGACAGGAAATGGAGGAGAGAGAG